>OZ008368.1:112476938-112983232 GCA_963931995.1 Phaonia tiefii | reverse complement strand
GACATCCTCCAAGACGTATCTATCATTTTCCAATATCTTCGTGACCACATACGGTCCCTTGTATTTAGGAATAAGTTTGCTGGACACGCCAGAACGTGAATCAAAATTCCTAACCACTACGTAAGCACCCTCTTTATACTTGATAGGGGGTTTTCGGCGGGTATCTACATAACATTCGTTGTATCGTCGAGCCTGTTCCTGGTGCATCGCTGCCTGATCCCTTATTCGATCCCTATCAACATTATTTTCTGGCTGTTCAACATTAACGACGTTCTCCCTCAGAGTATCCATCACTTCACCCTTTTGGCTAGTACCGAAAAGCATAATGCTAGGATGTTCCCTAATTGTACGATGCATTGTATTGTTTAAGGCAAATTCGATTTTCTCCAACGTCTTATCCCACCTAATTTTCTTTTCGCTGTCCACTAACTTTGATATCATTGGGCCCAAACATCTATTAACGCGTTCGACCTGTCCGTTGGCCTGTGGGGACGCCGTTGCAATCTTAATATGCTTAACGTTGTTCTCCGCAAGGAAATCTTCAAATTCGCTAGACGTGAAACAACTTCCTCTGTCGGATGTTACGCAACTAGGTCGGCTATAATACCTAAAATATTCCCTCAGTGCAATTATCGCTTCTTTAGAGTTCGTAGTCTTTGTCGGGTATAATTTGACTAGCTTGGTGTAGGCGTCGATAACAACTAAAATGTGTTTATTCTTAGTGTGTTGGCTATGAATGGGACCATAATGATCAACATGAATTACCTCGAACGGCACATTTCCCTTCGGGATAGTATGTAAGAATCCATATTGTTTGCCACTCTTTGGCGAGAAAGCTATACAGCTTAAGCAATTGCCAATATGAGTACTTGCCTTACTCTTCAAATTAGGAAACCAGTAGCTTTTCGAGACTAATTCTACTACCTTATCAACGCCCAAATGGCCCATTTCATCATGGTATTTGTAAAGTACGTGTGCCTCCATCAATTCTGGAACGTAAAACAACAGACAATTCTTTTTTTTCTATAAACGACACCATTTCTCATTTCGTACAGGCTGTGTTCAGACTCTTGTAAGCTTTCTCTTATATTGCTCAACTTTTTGTCTTTGCCCTGGCAAATAATAAGATTTTCCTCAAAGGTATTAGTCCCGATTACAAGTGTTTTCCCCGCCCTGTGCTCTAACGTATAGTCGTAGTTCTGAAGCTCAAGGGCCCATCGTGCAATCCTCGGATTAAGCTCTTTCCTGTTCAAAGTTAATGCTAAAGAATTGCAATCCGTAACTATTTTAAACGTAATACCATGTAGGTAAACTCGAAATCTTTTTAGCGCGCTGATGATTGCCAACGTCTCCAACTCGAAACTGTGATACTTTGATTCGGTTGGAGAAGTTCTCTTGGAGAAGTAAAAGATTGGATGAAACAAGCCATCTTTTTTTCTCTGCATGAGAATAGCCCCAAACCCGAGAGAACTGGCATCGCAGTGAAGTTCGGTTTCATCTCTAGGATCATATATGGCCAGTATTGGCGAATCAACTAACTTGTCTTTCAAGGTTTGAACGCATTCGAGTTCCTTTGGGCCAAAATTAAATTTCCTATCTTTTCGAGTCAGGTCATATAAGGGTTTGGCCATGACCGAAAAGTCCTTGATAAAACGCCGAAAATAAGAGCATAACCCAATGAAACTCTGGACTTCGTGTACTTTAGACGGCACCGGAAAATTCTTAACTGCCTCTATACCCTTTTCGTCGGCTCTGATGCCGCTGCCCGTTATTGTATAACCCAAATATTTAATTTTTCCCTGCAAAAATTCACATTTGTCTATCCTAAGTTCCAACTTATTGTCCACTAACCGTTTAAAGATTTCCTCCAAAATTTTAAAATGTTCGTTTATATCCTCCGTAGCCACCATAATGTCGTCCAAATAAATAGTACCTGTCTCTGACCTAACCATATCGGCAAAGATTTTATTGATAAATCTTTGAAAAGTAGACGGTGCATTTTTAAGCCAAAATGGCATTCGTAAGAACTCATATTGGCCCAGCGGCGTTGTAAACGAAGTGTACTTCACCGAATCCTGATGCATAAACACGTGATAGAATCCATTCTTCAAATCAAGTTTCGAAAAAAATTTCTTATTAACTAACCTATCTAAAAGGTCATCTATGAGTGGAATTGGATAGTTGTCCTTAGCCGTCGCCTTGTTAAGCTTGCGAAAATCGACGCACATTCTTGTATCGCCCGTCTTTTTCTTAACTAACACAATGGGGGAAACAAACTCTGACTCGCTACTTTGTATATATCCCTTTTCTATATACTCATCCAAAGTTTTCTGTAAAGTCAATTTCTCAGCATAAGATAGTCTTCTCGGTGGACAATTAAACGGTTTGAGATCATTTAAATTTAGAATCATTTCGCATTTAATTTTGGGAGTTTCGGGCCTCTTTGGCAAAACATAATAGTTTTGAAATATTCGTTCGAAATGTTCTCGTTGAGAAAAACTTATCTCTCCTCCCAAAACAAAACTGTTTTCACCATTTGTGTCGCAGTCTATCATCAAAATCTGGCTTTCAAAGTTTTCATCACCCGTATTTTCCATATTTTCGTACAAACTCAAATTATCGAGAGTACCAACCTTCGTTTCACATTTAGTTTCCTTGCTTAAACTAACCATTGGCATTTCCTTATATAAATTATAAGTGTCTACGGAATATACATTGGGATTTGTTAAAATTAACTTAGCACTGCTTGCTTTTAGGAAATCCCTACCTAGAACAACAGGAAAACCCATAGAATCATTTGACACGACGTATAATTCAACATCTACGTTTTTTTCATTTATTAAAATAGAACAAAACATCTTTCCAAGTATATTTAACTGGCTATTGTTAATACCGAAATAAAAAATTTCATTTACTTCATATCTAGCCGCAATTGAAGGGACGTAAGAACTTTTGATGAAACTAATGGGGCTTCCTGAGTCTAATAGGCATTCTAAGAAAAAACTTATATTAGTATTAGATTTTACTGTAATACATAAATATCTTACATATTCGTTTGTTTGGGGCGCTCTTCTTGTATTGGCTGCAGTCCTTGGCAAAGTGTCCCATTTGACCACAAGCATAGCAGGAACCAGCCTCACGTCGTGGCTTGCGGCAGTCTGCGGCCAAGTGTCCTGAACAGTTGCAGTTGTAACATTTTAACGTTGCATTTGAAGTGTTGTTGGCTTTGGCAGCACCGTCAACTTGCCTCGCTGTATTTGGTTTTTCTTGTTCGATGCCTTTGAAAATTTGAAGAAGCTCTTCCTTAGATTTATAATTCTGGAGTTTAGCCTGAGTGCGTAATTGGGGACTGGAAATGCCTTCGACTAGATACTCCAGCAGCTCATCTTCTTGTAGTCGTAGACGGCATGCCAAGATTACTTTTGCATTGAAGTATTCTATGAACTTTTCACCATATTTCCACTTACGTTCCTCGAAATTATGGCGCGCCAGTATTCTATTTTCTTTAACTTCGAACATGTCTTTCATTTGTTTCATCAGGTCATCAACACTTGCATCCAGGTAATGAGGTTTAGAATAAAGCCAGGCCTTAGCATTTCCTTCTAATTTGGCACAGATTAAAGCGCGCAAATTTTTTTCTGATACCTTGTATGTGTTTTTGATGCTATTTAACTGTGCAAACCATGTAATAAATTCCGGTCCTCCATTACAAGATGGTAAGAGTTCTGCACTTCTATTTCGCAGGCTGATACGTTAGAAGGTTGATTTGTTGTATTTAACAACAAATTTTCACGCATCAAAAGGTCTCGTTCACGTTGTAGAAGGCTTATTTCTTTTAACAATAATTCTTTTTCCCTTTCTTCCATTGTCTTGCCTTGGTTTTGATTGTTGTTCTTTCTTTCTTTGTTTACGTTGCCATTGTCGTTGTTAACTTTGCCATTGTCGTTGTTTGCATTTTGACTTGTCATTTCATTTTCACATTGACCGTTTTCGTTATCGTTTACTGTCGGTATCATCATCGTCTTTACGTTTTCTTTCTTCTTGTACATTTGCATAGTCTTCAACTTATGGTTTAACGTTGTGGTGTCATCTGACTCGTTGGTTTTTGCAAAGCTGGTTTTTTCTCCGCCGCCATGAGGTTCAGCGACATCAGACGTCTGATCATCGTTCTGCTTCGTTGTTTGTATGTGCTGCGGCTTAGCACACACTGGCAGCGCGTTGCTGTCAGCACTACCAGCCAGCAGAGTAACTGTTTCGTCAGAAACCACGCAACTGTGTGTAGTCTCGTCTATTTGTGCTTCGTCCGCTTGACCTTGGTAATTAAGCTGTTGCATACACGTTTGCAGGTCCGTGGACGGCACACTGTAAAGACGTTTTATTAACGCCGCTTTTATGCCATTAGATGACAAACCAAGCTTTTCGCAAACTATCTGCAACTGCTCCAGCGTATAATTCTCCGCAACAATCATTTTATCTTTTACTTATTATTTTATTTGTCTTCACTTAGAGGCGCGATCAACCACATCTGATATTGTAAACGCTTTGTTTCGCCGATAGCACAAGACTGACTCTTTATTGTCTCTTTTCTCGGTTCCTTTTTTCATTGTTACCATACAAAGGGATATATTTTAATACTCGGGTTGCCAGATGACGCAAAAGAAGTAGTATACAGTTAGACCTATTACAATACAGGCTACAGTAATCGGTAAAATAGTAGATAATTGATTATTCATTAATTTAACTTATATGGTAATGGGTAATATAGATTAGAGTAGTAATATAATATAATATGGTATATAATACAAATGCTTACACACGCTAACTTTGTCTTTAATCTTTTACAAAACTGTCGTCGTCGTAATACGAGAACGACATTCGTAATAAGGCTGAATTTATGAATAATTTTTGCAGTACCAGCCCTGCTGGACACATGGCAATTGCCAAGATATAAGACTGTAGTTCATAGAAAATTGTTTAATGTTTGAAAACTTGTTTGTATATGCTTTAATGTTTATTTTTGATTTTGTTTGTCTTATCATTTTGGAATAATTATTGAATTGACTTAAAAAAAACTAGTTCATTCTGTTAAGCTGAACTAAAAAGAGCGCTCACTTGAAAAACTAAAATACCCAACTCTACACTGGAATATAGAAAGAAAATGGAACGCAATAATATGTAGTAGCATTCTGCAAATTCTGGTGATCCGACTACGTCATAGATGAGGCAGTAGATATGTAATGTAACTAGAAGCCAATTTGTATGTAGCAAAGTATAAAACTTCTAGTGCAAATTTTCCTAAAAAGAGCAAAATCGTTCTGTCTCTCAAAAGTGGATTCTTTCAAATTTTTACTGGGAAAGTAAACGAATAAAGATAGTGTTTCTGTTTAAGGTCACAAATTTGGTTTTTTTACTTTTACTTAAGAATTTCAAATAAGATGCAATTTAAAGCGTATACTGTGAACTAAGACCGATTAAATCATAGAGGAATTTAGGATAGAGTAATTTACTGTCTAGTCGTTGGCAGGCAATCGCCGAATACACACGTGTTTGTCTCAAAGCGGTTATCTTCCCTTAGTCTTTCTTTCTTTGTCGATATTTATATCGTTTGTTTCGTTGTTTCTCGTAGTTATTTTCTACGCATTTACTCGCTCGTATTTTATTTTATTGGCCGAAAAAACAAAACTTATCGCGGTATTCCGATATATTAGTTTCCACAATGGACGGAGACGAATCCCCGTACCGTAATAGGTTTTAATACCTAGACCCGGGGAACGGGAAAAATAAGAAAGCAAGAAATAAACGGCAGCATCTTGAGGAAACTGAAGCTCTTATAAACGCCGATGTGATTGATGACCGTCATTTGCCTAGCTATTTGGTAGCGTCGGCTTTACCAGACTTTACACAGTAAGAGAAGCATGGAAAGTATTGAATGATAACCTATCACTTCATGCAATACAAACGTTTCAAAAAAAGACAACATATTCGGAAGCAGTCCGTGTACGCGAAGGCTGGAATCATATTATCATATTTATTGTATTGTATTTGTAATATCCTGCACTAGAAGACTAAATATCTTATAATTACACAGTGTGTAATTTTTTAAGTCATGGCAAAATAACCATATACGGACACCACTCCATGATAAAAGAGCAAAAACAAAGACCCTTGTCTCCCACTTTTGCCCAAAGTCCTCCAGGTTTTTTTTATGGGCCCCTAAAGAAGTGGGGCCTCGGTGTCATTTTTGCAAAAAAGTGATCATTTTCTCAACCTCATATCTTGCAATCCGTTCGGAATTTTGTTTGAGGCAAAGTTGTAGCTCTTGTCATAAAGAACAAAAATTGTAAACATATAAAATCAAAAACACTTCATCTTCAAAGTCAAAATCGCAAAAAAAAACTTTAAAAAATTCAATTTTTTTACCTTTTTTCCCCTGTTCAGGTCCATAAGTAGCAAACCGTTCAAAATTCAATGAAACAATCAACTACAAGAATGATCCTGTTTATCTCAATAAACAACTGTCTAGAACATATGAACGTCTTAGGAATGATTCTTAACACCGTTTAGGTAGCCCTTAGATAACCGCAAAAGTGAAAAATTTCCCGAACATTTTTTTAATTTCATTTGTTTTTCTTTACTTCAACATTGAGATACTATAAGTATTCTCCCGTAAGTGAAAAGGCGTGTTGCAGGTTTCATTGTTATACTATAACTGAATTTATTAATCTTAGTCCTTAGGTGGTATGGGTTGACATTTAGAGTTAGGGTTGTAACAAAGAGTAGTAGCATGGATATTTAGTAACAATGATTCGGTGTTGTAGGGATTAGTAGTCTCAGCAGGGATGACCCTACAGTACTACGCTATCTATTACAAAAATTATAAAAAAAAATATTCGTATTATGTTTATAATGTTGAAGGGCCTGGACTTGCAAATCGCACTCTCTTAAGTTGTGGATCCAAATCGTCGCCCGAATCTGACTCTGATTCAGAACTTATGGTGTCCACAGGCACGTTACTTCCAGACTGCACTCCATCATCAGCTTTTTCTTTTTCAGATACTTCATTAACATCATACAGGGTGATCTTGTGACTTCACCAACATACCTGAAATGAATTAAAGGAGCCGCCATCTAACGTTTTTTTTTTCAAATAGTGTTTATTTCGTGAATGGTAACACTTAGCTCATGTCTGATTTGACAGATAATTAGTTTTATCCGTCCGCTGAACGAATATGGTTGTGTATACGCTTGAACAACGCTGGGAAATATTGCGACATTACTTTGAAAATCATGGTAATGTTGCAGAATGTGTGCGAAAATTGCGTACGAATTTTGGAAGAAGAGAAGCACCGGCAGCTCCGTATGTTCGTTATCTTGTGAAAAAAGTGAAAGAAACTGACATCCTCATCGATAAACCAAAGTGTGAAAAGCCAAAAATAGTGCGTACACCCGAGAATAATACGCCGACAGGCCAGAGACAATTGACGCTTTAAAGGACAATATTCGTGAAGCCATTGTTGAAATACAGCTGCACACAATCGATAATGTGGTTAAAAGGCAGCCATTTGAATGAAATTATTTCCCATTATTAACCGGAAGGTTTGTACTTTCAAATAAAAAAAGAAATTTGAGAAAATATTCAGTATTTTTTTTATAGCATTTTCAAAAAAAAGTTATTTGGCGGACCCGTTAGAAAAGAAATCAAAAAAGGAATGCAAAACAATGCATCAATAAAATTGATATTACCTCTGCAAGCAATGCGTCGAGTTTTTTGCCTTTGTACCGTTTTTCCATGGCCATAGTGGTTTGGTGAAACCGTTCTCCTTGCTCATCGGATGCAGCTTTAATGTCATCGATGTACCGATTTTCTCGAAATAATACAGCATTTCTTTCACCCATTCTCTCGCTTCCGGTTCCGCGTCTCGATCTGGTGCATACACGCTGAAGGTAAATACATGCCATTGAATGATTTTAATCATGAAGCGATGATTCAAAGTAGCTCTTGAATAGCTTTCTAATGTCAGGGCCAATAAGTACGCCTGTTAAATGAAGACAAAAAATAAAGACACAAAAGAAAACATTAACAAAGTGAACATAGTACAATGAGGTGAACAAAAATTCGTTTTAAATTTACTACAATACCTTTTTTAATTTTGTTGCTTCATAGCTTTCTTTCATGTTAATACCCATTGCTAGCGGAATGAAAGGTTTTCGGTTCGATACATGCAACAACACTGCTTTCAAGCTTGAAACAGAACCATCAATAAATAATCTCCACTCACTAGCGCTGTAGTTCATTCCCATTTTTACCACCAAAGCGTTTACATCGTTGCAGTAAGCGAAAGAATTGTCATCATTTAGAGTGTAGAGGCTCTGATATTCAGCTTGCCGTTTGCGGTACGCCACATTGTAGGGTTTTGGCTGCAAAAACCCCCTTTTTCGAGTGTAAAATATCAAAAATGTAATGATGCAGTTTTGTAGAGAATTGTTTAATTAAAAGAAATCCATCATACAATTTTTTATAAAAAATTTTTTTTTTGTAGAAAATAACGCGGTAAAGTCACCTAAACAAAATTCTGCAGTAACTGCCTTAGATTTTCATCCCATTTCAATGGGCTGGAAACATAATTTCTTTTTGTCGTATCTATATGATGTAAGTATATTTGAAAAATATAGTATTTCAGCATTAATTTAAAAAAAACCTAATTGCATTACCATAATATTTTAAAAAATAGTTTGGTTTTTTTTTTGATGGAACTGAAAAGGTAAGTGTTTTTAGTTTTCTTGGACAAAACAAAGGTGAACGTTATCGATCATTGTGTTCTGGTTGCAAAAAAATGAAAGGTGGGACCAGTGTTCCCATTTGAAATTTTTTTCTCCGACCAAAATCGCCTGCTTCCGACCAAATTTCAAAATTTAATTAATATTTGTGTTTTGTGATGTACACTTTATTTAATATTTAAGTAAAATATAGATTTCAGATATAACATATTTGCATTAAAGAATTCAGGCATGTAAATTAATATTTATGTAATGTAATTAATAATTAAATACATTAAAATTGTAAGTAAAAAATTTTTATTCAGTCTTTTTAACATATGTTGTTTTCATTTACTTATGTTATAATACAGGCATGTATTAAATACATCACATTAAAAATAAAAAGTTAAAGTTCTTGATTTTACATTTGGTTATGTAGGTCGCTTTTGGCTGACCAAACACAGTGCGGATTATTCATTCTGATAATTTCTTTGCACGACAGAATACCGTTGACAGCATTTACTTCTAGTTTATTCCTTAGAGTCAGTCCATACATACAGGCCTGTCACAGAATTCCATTCCGTACGAAAGTGGTATTCATTCCGTAGTTACCTTCTCCAGCCAACATAAACCGCACAAAATTTACGGAATGATACCACTTTCAGTTTTGTAAATGGAATTATTTTTTTTGTTTCTTAAACACCAAAAAAATATCTCAACCACTTTCCGTGAATAAATAATCTTGTTTTTAATTTATTTGGTTTACTATGAAATCGACTCTAGTTTTTTCGTAAATGAAATAATTTGTTAACCAAAGGGCTGCCACCTATATTTTGCTGTGCAAACCACATTTTTCATCGAAGTAAAATAACGAGTTTATCATATTTTAACATACTGGCAACCCAAACATAAACCAAAACAAAAGAATAACTTGGAGAAAGTGTGAGTATTTTAGACTTTTCTTGTCAATTTGTTTGTTTAAAATAAAATATTTTAGAGGAAAGCATAGAAATGGAGCACAAGAAAAGATTTTTGTAGAACTTATGGAGTGCCATCAGGATATAGCTAGAGGCTTCGTAAAGGGAGATCGCGTTATTACAGACGCTCATTGGTCAGAATTGACAGAAAACCTTAATTTTAGTGGTCCGGCAACCAAAGATTGCAATGGTTGGAAGAAAACCTGGTCTGACTGGAAAGTTTATGTCAAGAAGACACTGTGCCACAATAAGAAGGAAAATTCTAAACCTGGGCGTGGCCAATACAATAAGTATATTTTGTCTGCTGCTGAGGAGTGCAACAGAGTGCTGAGCCCTCAGTGCCTCCATTACAGCCACTATAGATATTCCGGGCATGTTTTTTTCTTTTATTTTTAGTTTTACAAATTTTACGGAACTTTTCAGTTTAATTTTTTACTTTGTTTACTTAAAAACATATGGTTTTGGCTTTGAAGTTCGTAACGTTCCCATATGTATATGCATATATCAAAATAAAGGGATTTGTTCACAATTTTGGGAATTTACCAAATCGTACGGAATGTGAAGAAGGTAAAACAAAATCGTACGGAATTAAAACCATTCCGCAAGAGTTCTGTGACAGGCCTGATAATCACACACGCTACAGACGACGACGTTTTTTTTTACATAGGTTTCTTATGGCAGGGAAAACTCGTGACGGAAATCCAGTGCGGCTAGGGATGCCAGATTTGAAATCAACAAAAAAGTACATTGAGGAAAAAAGGCAGTACAATTAAGAAAATAAAAGTACACGTTCTGATATTAAAAAATCATAATGTTCAGTACCGAAAAGTAACATTTTATGTCAAGTAATAAAACAAAATCAGTACATAACAGTATAAATTTATAAATTAAAGGAAAAACCGAACAAACTAAGAGACCAGAAATATTTATTTTTAATAAAAATTGGTCGTGTTTCACATTTTATTTTTAAAAAGTAAAGAGTGTAATCTATTCTATATTAAAATTTTTTAATACTGAATATAACCTTTGTTTTTTAATTATTTTATAATCAAAGATATTATTTTACAACTTTTTGAAAGAATTACAAATATTTATGGTTTTTGTGGGCTTGATTAACAATTCCGTTTTTACCATCTTCTGTTTTTGAAAAATTCACAAACGCATTACAAGTGTACGTAAATTAGTTTTTATTGTTAATTCCTTTTCTAAATTTTAAATTAGAAGTTTATTTCATTCTATTCTCCAAAAATTAAACTTCAACCTGAATACTCTTTCAGATGCCGCATTAGAACTAGGAATTCAAAATACAAATTTACAAATATTTTCGAAATTTAGAAATGACCCACTTCTGGGATCTCTTTCCGTTTTTCTTTAACAGATTTTTTTTGGAACATTTTCAGCAAAAGCTTTTACGGATATAAATTCGTTAGAGTTGACCCAAGCCAATGCATTTGTTTGAAAATAATTCAATAACGCCTTGAATGAAATGAAATGTTTGAATTAAGGTTATAAATGGAAAGCTTTTCAAATTAATGTTTAAATTGGCCAAAGTTTTTATATCGCTGGGCCGCAGCAAATTCCACTCAGTAACTATTAAATCGGGATCACACTCAACTAACTTAGGGAATTTGCTAAGTCGTCGTTAGAAAGTGCCTTATCAGGAGTTATCATATTTAACCCTAGAACACACACCCGGGTACAAATGTATCCACTTGCAATTTTGCAGTGCTGTAACACAGGAACGGCTTAACTTAGGACATAGTGATTTCGGATCTAGAAAACATAAGTAATTTCTAATCTTCTAAAGGCTATTTGATCCAAATCGGATCAGTGGTTAAGGAGCTACGAGCTTCCAAAGTCGACACATACGTAAACACACACCCGGGATACGTTTGTACCACACCAGTTTATATCAAAATAAAAGGCAACAAACCATTTTATAGTGTGTTTAAATTATATTATTTTATTTGAAAAATTAAAATTATTAAATTACATATTAAAAATATGAATTATCGTTACATATTATGCAGTCGGTATTGGTGATCGAGTGTTCAAGACGCATTGGCTTCTTACATTTACCGCACACCTTTCCAATTTTTTCTGCGCCATTTTATTTCTTGAGCATAACATAAATAGCAGGAACCGCTAATAGGTTTTGGCGTGCGGGCTGCGGCAGATGCCGATGGTTCCGTGTTCAACATTGATTCCAGCGGTCGGTTGAAATATGACTCAATCGCTATTTTAGTGGATAAGTTTCGCGTGACTTAATGCACGTTCTTCAATAATTGGCATACACAATGCTTCAGCCAAGCTGCGAAGGAACTGCTTACGCTTGTTTGATTTAGCAGGCAGCATGGGGTTGTTCATTCCATATACTATATACGCTGCAAGAGCCGTTATGTCCAACATGTAGAAAAATAATGACAATGGCCAACGCTTCGTCTATCGTTTTGTAGGATATTCACTGAACAATTGGTCCATTTTATCAACTCCACCCTTGGACATATTATACAATTCTATGATTTCAGGCTTCCCACCCTCAGCTATCTCGCCATCATAGTGCATTGACGAAAGCTGCGTCACTGATTTATTTTTTCGTGGATCATAAGAGCACATCGTCACATTTTTCCTGAAGCCGAATAATGATGAACCAATGTTTTTGCGCAAACTTCGAACGATTGTTAGGTTCCAGGTGAGAAGAAGTTCTGCAACTGGCAACGTCGTGAAAAAATTGTCCATTGTAATATTTCTTCCACTTCCTTGGTATCTGCTGGCCAAATCTTTCACAACTCGTTCCCCTTGGTTCGTTTCCCTTCCGGACGCTGCTTGGCCAGTATAAATTTGACCGTGCAGTTGATATGCATTTTTGGCATCGCAAATCAACCAAACTTTGATACCATATTTTGCAGGTTTTTATGGTATGTATTGTGTAAACCGTGTGCGTCCACGTAAAGGAAATAATTGTTCGTCAATGGTTAAGTTTTCAATGGGCTTGTAGTGTGCATGAAGATTGGCATTCAATATGAGCCACAACTCAATGAGCGGTGCTGCTCTATCAGTTTGTGCGCGTGCAGCCCGAGTGTTTGCGTCGTCAAACCTTATAAATCGGTTTTCACTTGAATTTGGTACCTACATAATAGTTACCTGCATGCACTATTTTGCGTATATCTTTTGAACCAGGTGTCTAATCTAAAAAATTTTGTTTTGTTTCAACAGAAATATGAAAAACAACATTTGGCTATCCCATGCCCGTGACGTTGTTTGCTTATAACTCTTGAACCTGGTAGAATATTTACATGAAACAAAAACTAGAACATTTGTAAAATGTTAATATCCGGATTTAAAAAACAATAATAATGAAATTGGACCATTTAACATTAGAAAAAGCCAAAATAAGCTAGTAGGCACAAACGTATCCCGGGTGTGTGTCCTCGTAGAAAAAGTTGGGTATGCATCGTACGGTTAAAAATTTTATACTATCGTTTTTGAAATCTAATCACTTGTTGATCTGATCAAGAAATAGTACATAAAATTCTAAAAGAGCAGATTTTATTTCATATTTTTCAGTCTTATTTATATAAGTTTCCGCATATGTTTCTGCCTTAGTGCCAATAAATATTTTACAATTATCAAGCTGATACTGCTTATTTTTTTAAAATCAATTTCTATATTATTTATTAGTTCTTTTTTAATAAAATTGCTTAATATTAAAAGAATATTCGATTTTATGCTAGTGTATAAATACGGTAAACGTGAACTTTCCGCTTGAAAATCTTTGTTAAGATTATTGGCAATGGGTAGAAAATATGTTAAAAATAAAAAAACATTTCATTTGGCTTGTCATATCCTCCGCAATAACACCAGCAGAAATTCCTTGAACTTCATATACACAGTAAATGAAATACAATTTTGGTCTATCCCATTGCCCAACCATTCTTAATACAACGCCTTCCAGCGAAAGCCAACGGGTGCTGCATATACCTAAAATTTTATGCGGTGCAACTGAATAGTATTCTTGGAATTCTTTGAGTTCGCTGACTCGTTTGGGACTACGAGAAAAATAGGTGTATATTTTTTTGTGGCGTAACTGGAACAGTGATGTAAAGCGTGACAAGAACGTTTAATGTAAAATAATTCTACTTCTTTTTCAAATAACGCCTTAAGGCCTCTAACAGCACCAGGCATATCATTTTCTCCGTCTGTTGACAATCCTATTAGGTTCTTGAAAGGAATTTCACATAACACAACAAATTCTTTAATTTTATCAAATGTTGACTGTGCGCCTGAATTAGTTAATTCCAACATTGTCAGAAACTTATCTTGGATTTCAAACGCTGAATTTACATAACGCGCGATTAAAACAAATAATTTCTTCGTAGAAAGGTCGGTAGTTCCGTCCACAATTAAAGAATATTTTGTTTTTTTGTAATGTGGATATTACATCATTCCTTGCCTGCTTTCCAATTTTGTCTGCTATTTCTGTGGCCTTTGTCCTTCCGGAATGCACTAGTTTTGCAATTGCAGAGTCCGGGCAGCACTCAACCAATAATGCAGGAAGATAGTCCATCAATATGAAAGTCAAATTGTGCGTAATGCAAAACATGATCAACGTGAATTCTACATGTTTTACCTGTTGCGACATTCTTTGTTGTTCGTTGTTAAAAAATTTTTCGATATGCACATGTTTCTTTTTGGTGTCATAGTTTTGTACATGCGTTGTTGTCTTTTCATGATTTTTCAGATGTGTCAAATGTGCACCAAGTGGTTTGGAGCATCCAGTACAAAATGGAGTACCATCCCTTTCCTGCAGCCATTCGAAAGTAGTAAGGCATTCTGTTCTAAATATCCTTTTAGAACATTGCGGATTATCAGCAAAAACATTTGTATCACTGTAAACAAAAAGATTCATTATTTTATCAAAATTTGTTAATTTAACAACATTACCTACAAGCTGCCTGATTGTTGTTTTCGGTTACTGCTTTCATTTTTTTTTATGTATCTAATATACATATGTAGATGTTTATTAATAAAAAAAAGATTTTGTTGATTAATATTTATACTTACTTATCCATAGTTCAATCCTCTAATGCACATGCAGAATGTTTTATTGTTTTCCTATTCAGTGTTTTTACCAAAATGCTGACATTCGTAAGAAATAGGGCGAAGAAGCATAACACAAATCGTTGTCACTAAATTAAGCTAAGCGTCGTTTATTATTTAATGGCCAACAGCGGAATTCGTTTAACGTATCGCACAGTTCACTGTCACTGATCTAATATAAACGTCGTTAATAACTACTTACCCGTCATCGAAGTGCACAATTTATTGGTAAATGGTAAACAATGTGAAAAAAGTATTTTTAAGATAAAATATATGAGATTTTAAATAAATTATGTATAGAAAAAAATAATTTGTGATTAGAGACAAAAACCGACCAAAATTGAATTGGTCCGACCATCCGACCAAATTAAAAATTTTAAATTTTTCCCGACCAAAACGTCAACACTGGGTGGGACTGTCTTCTTTAAACTTACTCAAAAAAATCCACCAACTTTTCTCAATATTTTACAAACGTATAAATTTTATAAAAAAAATCAATAGTATTACATCGCACTTTTGTAATAAAATGTAATAAAAAAAAGTGTACCTAATTTTAGACATACACTTTTTTAATGTATTTGCAGTTATGAATTATAACAACAATTTGTTAATAACTGATTGACAGCAATTCCAAAGAAAAGCATAACAAAATAAGAAATAAAAACATATGATTTGGTAAATAAAATTTGGTAGACCAGAAGTGTAATAAAATTGTGAAACATAATTATTGAAATGAGTTAATTTTCTGTGTTATATAGTGAATTGTGTACGGAACTTATTAGTGGTCTTCATGAAAGCTCGAAAGAACCTCGTAAACTCGAAAACATCGTAAACTTGCACAGCAAACGTCAAAACAAACAAATTTCCCATACAAAGCGACTTGCTCAAAAGTGGAAAGTTTTCGAGGCAAATTTGCTGCGCAAACGTGGGATGGAGAAACGTGTAAACTTTTGACATTTCGTTGTCATCTGACTAGGATGGATAAATAAGGTGATAGCACTAGAACAGTAGAAAAAGTACACATACATAATACTTGCAATTGCTACTGCTACCACCTTATGTATCCATCTTGGTCAGCTGATATGGTTTTGAGCATAACTACGCTGAGCAACTTTACCTGGTGCCTCATGCAACGGTGCGAGGGAAACTTGCGCTGAGCAAAAGTTGTCGGCTTTCACGTTTGCATGAATGCCGCTAATAATTGTGGTAATAATGTTAATTTATTAACCGATTTTATAAAAGCAACAAAGACATTCAAAGGCGATTTCTCAGTAATTTTTGTAAACGCTGTGCGGAATCGCTCAAAATAAAATCGTATTTCTTTAAGAAAAATTATGACTGGCTAAAAAGTAAGTTGCGAAACAAAAATCAATTATTGTGAACTTTGTAAACCATAACAAATTTTTTTAAGACATATTTGAAGTATCACTTGCTGATGATCAACCTTGTTGTTCAAGGAACAAGGGAAGGCCAGTTAAGGAATTCGATGATTGCAAATATCGTAGTAAAAGGTACAAAGCTGCCGATTTAGCATCCCAGTACACCTAAAAACAATTAACATTGGCAAGTGGAGTAACCGACTCAAAAATTAAATCATTCTCATATATTCCTTCGTCTACTGCGCCAGCGTTATTGCTGGATGCAGAGTTAACAAAACACCAATACGAAACAATAAAAAATGTTTTGAAAGGAGAGGGATATGATATTTTTATTTATATAAAGGTATCTGAGGAGAAGAAAAAATATTATCCCAATGAAATCCGAGTATCAGAAAAGGAAGCGTCTCTAAGCTTGCAAAGTGTCTCTTTGAAAGTTTTTCGTGCGAAAAGGTTAATGATATGGCAAATTCAAATTACACTCTTACGTCGAAGTGGGGTTGCGATGGCTCTTCGGGTAATGCAGAGTACAATCAGAGTTTGCCACCTGATGTAAGCGATAGAAGTCTGCTATTAGCATCGATGGTACTTTTAAGTTTAAAAACAAACTGAAGAAGAACAATGGCGCAATAAAAGTCCATCATCAACAAGGTATTGTCGACCACTTTTCTTCGAATTTACTAAGGAGACTAAAGAAAAAGTGTTAACCGTTGTTGAAAACACTAAATCCGATATTGCTGCTTTGGGGAAAATGTAATTTTGAAGTATTCGGCAAACAGTTCAATGTAACGCACAATTTAGTGTTTGCGATGCTAGATGGAAAAACGGCTCAGACAGTAACACGTACAGCTTATAACTTGCCTTTTCAAAAGTGGTCTGCGATCGAAGCAAGGAATAAGATTTTAAAACAAGAGAACAAGGATCGAATTCAGACGACATTTAAAGAAAGAATGAGTTTGCAAGTGGATGCTGTACAACAAGGATCTGGCTCTTTGAACAATGGCAATACCTCAAGGCGTTTCTTCTCCAATCCTGCACTTGTTGCTGATATAACAGGTGTTAATGAAGTACTTATAGATCGCTTCCGAATCATTCTGCAGATAATAACATGTAGACAGAAAGTTGATAGTGTGAAGTTTCAAAAATTTGCATGGGATACAGCTGAGATATTTGTTCAAAAATATAAGTGGTACTTATGCCTGTGGCCGTCGGTGGTGCAATGGTTAGTGTGCGCGGCTCTTGTACATGAGATCCTGGGTTCGAACCCTGCTCTGACCACCTTCAAATTTCTTTCGGCGGCGGTCACCTCGCATAGTGACGGCAACACTATCGAGTATATAGCCATGAAAAAGCTTCACAAAATACCGTTCGAAATCGGTGTACAACTGTAGGTCCCAATCAGTGAGTGAAAACTGAAAAGCGCCCAGCTCAGTGATTGTGAGAAGTTCTCCCCGGTCCCTTCATGGGATGTAATGGGAAACAATTTATTTATTTTTTTTACTTATGCCTGTTACTGCGCATAAAGTACTTATACATGGAAAGGACATAATTGATGCAGCAGTACTCCCTATTGGTATGCTATCCGAGGAAGCAGAAGAAACACGCAATAAAGATTACAGAAACTATAGATTAATGTTTTCTAGAAAGTGCAATAGAACTGCAACAAATACTGATGTTTTCCATCGTCTGCTTGCATCATCTGATCCATATAATATAAGTAGTATAAGACGTCAACCGCATAAAAATTAATTAGAACTAGATGATGTAGTTAAAGAAATGATAGTTGAAGAATGAACTTCTGCTTTGGTTGTGTTTGTTGTTGTTGTTTGTGTTTAGCCGACTGAATCTTGTTTACTTATTTACATTATGTTTTGGTTGTATTTCATATATCATATCCCTACAAGTATGCACTGAGAAATGCTGAAAAATTAATAAATTTCGATAATTTTATAGTAGAAATTTGACTTATATTTGGAATGACTGGTTAATTTAAAAAAAACGATAAGCCGTGGCCCCCTAATTTTTTTGCAAATGTTCAGCTAACATATTAGGCTTTAGTTATTTATATAGATGTAAGTGCTGCTTGGCATCGATCACAAACTACAAAGGCTTAAATCAGTTTTTTCGAAAACCGTGAAAAATTAAAATTGTTATATAGGCGTTGGGCGTGGCACTTAAAATTTTAATATAATTGAGGACTCAAATGCAACCACTGGTAGTAATTTTTATTAATATAGATATGAAAATAAGGAAAATACAACGTTTTTAGTTTTACGTTATATGGGAGGTAGGTGTGGTTGTGGACGGATTTTAACAAAAGTTTATTTTTCATCTAATTTGGCAATATTAGAGATGTATGCCAAATTTCAAAGCCCTACCTCGATTCCTTCGACTTTTTGCAGCAGCTTGTATGAAGTCGCTGCGATAGTCCCAATATGGCCACAATGAAATCCATTTCCATTTGTGTTATTAACAGTGTTTAAAATTGCTGGACTATTTTCAATGCATATGTAATTGCTTAACCACAGCTAAGAAAAACAAATCATCGAAAGCAAAGAGCGAATGGAAAAATGAGATTAATAATCATTTGCTTTATTTAACTGCGCACTCGCAGTTTGCTTACGCAGGGAGCCAGAGTAACGGTTTTAGATAGAGTAAAGGTTTTTGCAACCATTCATTTGTTACCCTTTGTTTCATTTGCTCTGTTTACTTTATTTACTGTATAGTTTTTGCAGTGAGTGCAGCAGATACTTGCAGCCAATTGGAAAAATGAAGTGGAAAGTGGAAATGAAATCAGAAAATGCATACTTCATTCATGTATGTAATTACATTTTTGTGGCTGCTTTTTTTAATGTGTAACTCGCTGTCAAATGCAGCAGACAGTTGAAAGAAAGTATGCAAATTGTATTTGCTATTAATTTATTTTGTTCAGTTCAAAAAATTAAAAATAGAGTAAATTAGAACACAAAATTTTGTAATTCAGTTTTAGTTGCAAAATAATGATATACTTAAATAAGCTTAAAAGCTAAGGATGGATGTTTTCAATCAGCATCTTCAAACAGCTGCAGTGCGTCTATTGCTTCATCTAAGTATGTAGCGTTCAGTTTTACCAGCAATATGTTTTCGAGTGTGCTTTGGCTAAGACGGTTATGGGTATCTGTCAAAATCAGTTTTAGCCATGAAAAGGCACGTTCAATGGTCACCTAAACCAAGAGATCCCTCAAATTTAGTTTAGCTTTAATGGATGTGAGCAAAGTTTACATATGGATTGATCATTGCCGAAATCGAAATAGCTTTCAATTAACTTTCGGTTCACTCGCGGCGGCGCCATAATTACATATGTCATATGCCTTTCAAAGAACATCACAAACTGACTGCTTTGAAGCTACCAGCTACATGAATGAAGTAAGCATTTGCTTATTTCATTTCCACTTTCCATTTCATTTCTCCAATTGGCTTCAACTACCTGCTGCATTGACTGCAAAACCTATACAGTAAACAGAGCAAATGAAACAAAGGGAAACAAATTAATGGTTTCAAAAACATTTACTCTTTCTAAAACTGTTACTCTGCCTGCGTCAGCAAATGAATGTTTCCCTTCTTCGAATTGTCTCTTTGCATTTGCTGCGTTGGTAACAACAAGTAAAGCTAGTACCTGAAAATCATTTGTTTTTGTGTGCAGTAAAGAATGTAAGCAAATCAAAAATTTGTGTGCTCTTGCTATTTTGAAGCCAGCAATTCAAACACTGGTTATTAGTTATGGTCCATCTCTTCCCTGTTGGGGCTCATAATCGGTATCAAATGGATCTTCATAAGTAACAGCACTTGCTCTAGTCATTCCTGTACATTTTGTACTACGATCTGGAGTTGGCGGCGTTGGTGATAAAAATTTTCAGATGCAAGCACTGGTAGTGTGGCTGTTACAGTTGCTTTATAACTTTTGTTCCTCTCAGCATATCGATTTAGACCACATGTGTAATTTACGCATGCATAGCAACTGGTTTCATCATGATCACCTGGGAGATTAATCCAGTTTACCGGCTTACAATACTTCATACTATGTTTGCCTCCACTCAACCATGCCATGATATTGATATAACATTGGCGACACACTGTATTAGGTGTGCAATTTTCACCGGTCAAGTCTTCTTCGTCGAAAAACAACTTATAAATTAATTCTAAACAAATTTATTTGTTTAAAAAAATATGTTTGCTGTGTGACGCGAGTCACACAAGCAACGTTCTTTATTGATCTTCAAAACACAAAAGCAAATAATATTAAAAACTACCCTAAACTTATACTCTCAGCTTTGCACCTTTGTTGATATCTGATGCCGGCTCGTGTTGGCACAACTCGCCCATCAGTATGGAAGTATTGCACCAGCAGCAGTCTGCATTGTCAGCGTCTGTGAATATTTGGTGGGAACTTGCAATTCAGCAAATGTACACGTTTGTTATTGTACATGTTTGAATAAATGGATGATAGTTGGATGTTTTGAATGTATGTGGTGTTAACTCTTCCCCTCTTAAATGGAATCGTCCCGATTACTCAGAATGGATAAATGTTGTAAATACTTGATGATTTCTTCTTCGTTTCTAGATTTTGCACTGTTGTTTCTGGGTTGATTGTGATGGAGTTTTCTTCATAACTTTCCTTTGCAGTATCTTCTTCTTTCTGATTGATTTTTAATTTTCTATTGAGGAACCCCTTTCGAATTAGCCAAATAGCAATGGTTATTGTGATGGTTATGGCGAGTCCACTGGATCCGATCATTATTTTGCTCTTTTTCTCCAGATATTCTAGGCGGTTGATATTCTTTATATTAAGTTTGCTGAGGCGTTCTAGGGATATGATTTCTTCAACTCTTTCTTCATTGGTTTTAGGTTGTAGGAATGCTGGAAGAGGTTTGTTGCCACTGATCTCCTTAGAATAGTATTCATGTCCATTAACTTGTATTGTGTTATTGTAATATTGTACCAAATAGGTTCCATTTAATTTGTTGCTTTCATTATTCACGCTTAGTGTGCCCTCATATTGATTCAATAACAGCAGATCTGGTCCGATTTCTTCAACTGTTGGTATGTGCTCATTGTTAATCTGGGTACAGTTCCCTATTCTGTTTCTAAATAAGCTTGTTATACAATATTTATCATTTAATTCTATCAGATTAGCTCTATTGCCTATTGTTAATTCATAATAGTTTTTACAGTCTGTTTTTATGGCAAACAATTCGTTATTACATTCCAATATTTTATTGTATTCGATTTTATCTATTAAATATCCATTTTTTACAGCTTTTGCTAAATATACTTTACAAATATCGTTTCGAGTAATAGGAATACTTAATATGTATAAGATTTCCTTGTTATTAGTTACAATTTTCACAGAACCAAAAGACAGTAACTCATCTATATTGTAAACAGGAATATTGTAATTTTACTTACGTACTTACTTATCCGGTCTTGGACAACCCCGGGGGGTCAGGGACCTTACAAAACGAAGATAACATATTTCGCCAACCAGTTCGATAACCAGTAATGTAACCAGTAATGTAATTTTGCAGTATATTATTCACATTTTCAATTTCGGTTTTTGAAAGTATAAAAGAGTTAACAATATTGGCCTTAGCCCATTGAATAGCATGTTCGACATTTTCTAATTCCTTTTCTATTAACATCAATTTTCTTTCCAGACTGTTTACAAATTCGTTATTCCAACCTTCTCTCTTTGCCTTGGTTATCTCATTTGTAATATTTGAAATTTCCAAAATTCTTCTAGACGTTAGTTCGTTTATAATAAGTTGTCTATTGTTATTTGCCAAAATATTGTCAATTTTCTGTTCTAGGATTTGGAAATCTTGACTATCCGGATTCCCAGCAATCCATTTCCAAGCGCTACCGATAAAATCTATCGATCTTTTTGCCCTACTGGGGCTTAGGCGTTGGAAAAGTCCCTCGATGTCTATGATTTGTTGTTTTAAAAACGGACGGAGCGGATGGTTGTTGGTAACGTTCGTGTCAAGGATGGACTTTATTTGTAGCGTGAGAATTCTGTATTGTTCAAGGTCGATAGAGTGTATAATTTTAAAAGTTCCATTCTGTATTCTTGCTGTCCCTTTCTGGAGTGTTATCAGTCTAGCATTAGAATAGTCTAGGATATTGAAGTCTGCCAAAGCGCATCCAAAAAGCAATCTGTAATTAAAATTTGCAATTAATTTCTAATATGTTTTTTATATATAACTCGTCCACTTTCAGTAAGGATGGTAGTGTTACGATTCTCCCTAACCGTTTCCTCTTTGAAACGTTCGCTTAGTTTTGTACCTAACCGTTTGTTTGTTTTCACGTATACGAGCTGTCCGGGAATATAATCTTTAATTGGGTGTTTTTTCTTATTATGGTATGCCAAATCTTTGTCCTGTTTCTGCTTGATCCTCTCCATGTTTGTCCTTCTAGTAGTCTCATAATCTTGGGGAGAAGAATCAATAGTTCGGCCGAAGTACAAATCTGCTGGTTTCCTATTCACCGTTGAATGGATAGAATGGTTGTACTCATTGACGGATCTTTCGAGTAATTCCTCGAAGTTTCTTGCGGTACCGTCACTCTTTAGGCATCGCATTATTTCGGAAAGCGTTGAATGGAAGCGCTCCACTTGCCCGTTTACTTCACTTCTATATGTAGGAGTGGTGAATACATTAATTTTTAAATCGTCCTTCATCATGAATAATATTGACGCTGAGTTTAAAGATGGTTCGTTATCCATTACAACATTTTTCGGTACACCATAGGAGAATAATAGCTCCCTAAGTGGTTTCCTAACATCTTCTATTGATTTTCCATTTAATAGTTTTACCTGGGCATACTTGGAAAATTTGTCGATAGAAGTCAATATCAGCTTTTTATCTGTAGAAAAAATATCAATATGAATAGTATGGCCTGGGTATGTGGGAATAGGTGTCTCTCCCAAGTGAGGCTCGTTGGGATGCCTTTCGTACTTATTCTTTTTAATTGTGGCACAGATTTTAATAATCCTCTTGATTTTTCCTGACATTGCAGGGAAATAGTATTTTTCCAATATTTGCATTTTATTTTCCCTTTCGTTTCGATGTGCTCTATTATGTGCTTCGATAATTATATTGTCTTGGTCATTTTCGGATATTATATCATCTACTACGGATTGTGTAAATCGACATTTATAGATGGAAAAATGTTCTGGGTAAACGATCTGAATTTTTCCCATTATCATTTCAGGAGCTTTTATACCGTTGATGACCGATGGATTTAAATACCTCTTCAAGATGTCCACCAGTTTCTGTTCATCGTAATATGGTTCAGTAATTAAATGGCGATGAAAACCTGGGAAGATGATTTTAAATTGATAAGTAGATGTGTGATCAATACTTATGAAAAGTTGATTTCTGAAAACATTGATAGGAGATTCCACGCTAGGAATCAAGTTTTCTGATGAGCTTTCAGCGCTATGTTGCGTGGGTGTTAGTGAATTAATTTGTGAGACTATGCCATTTGCTCCTTGTTCAACTCTAGAAAGAGCATCAGCTACTACATTCTGTTTTCCTGGTTTATATTTTAATTCGTAGTTATACTCTTCAAGTATACATTTCCATCTTTTCATCTTGGAGTTGCTGTTTTTATTACTAAGGGAATATGTTAAGGGTTGATGATCCGTGAAAATGATAATCTTTTTTGAACCGTACAGGTAATTTCTTAAGGCGGTTAAAGCCCAGATAATTGCCAGCATTTCCCTTTCATTAGTGGCGTAATTTTCCTCTGTTTTATCCAGAGTCCGGGATATGAAAGCTATTGGTCGTTCCTCCTGACTCAGTACGGCTCCAAGAGCCACATTGGAGGCGTCGGTAGTTAGATGAAACTCTCTTTCGAAGTTTGGGTATGACAACAATACTTCCTGTGAAGTCAAGGCATTTTTCAATTTGTCAAATGCGTTTTTGGCTGATTCGTCTAGATCAACTGGCATTTGACTTGAGGCCGTTTTGGAAACTCTACCTTCTTCCCCTCTTAAGAGTGAAGTTAATGGCTTCGCGATATCTGCGTATCCTCTGACGAATCTTCTATAATATCCTGATAGGCCTAAGAAGGAACGTAGTTGTTTAAGGGTTTTAGGGTGAGGGAAATTAAGTATTGCCTCAACCTTTTTTGGATTTGTCCTTATACCGTTCATGGTTACTATAAAGCCCAAAAACTCTACTTCACTCTTAAAAAATTCACACTTATCTAGTTGAATTTTCATATTTGCTGCTTCTAGCGTTTCGAATACTTTTCTAATGTGTTCACAGTGGGACTTTTCATCTTTGCTAAAGATAATAATATCGTCTATGTATACGAAGCATACCTTTCCGATCAATTCCCTCAGGATGTCATCTAATGCTCTCTGGAAAATCGCCGGCGCATTTTTTAAACCGAATGGTAACCTAGTATATTCATACTTGCCATTATTAACTGAAAATGCTGTCTTTTCCATATCCTCTTTTCGCAACGGTATTTGGTGGAATCCGCTTTTAAGGTCTACGACCGTGAAGTATTTATTCCCTCCCAAGTTTGACAGAACTTCTGTTACCTCTGGGATCGGATACTTATCAGTAACCGTCACAGCATTAAGTTTCCTAAAATCTACCACCAACCTATGTTTCCTCTTTCCCGAATGATCCTCCTTTTTTGGTACCACCCATATAGGTGAATTATAAGGGGACCTAGATGGTTTTATTATTCCATCTCGAAGAAGGCGACTTATTTCCTCCTCCACGACATCTTTTAATGCCATTGGATATGGATAACTTTTTGCATATATCGGAGAGTCGTTATTTGTTCGTATTTCACCAACTACTACCGTGGTATAAGTTAACTTTTCGTCGGGATCTGCGAAAAGGCTAGAGTGATGTCCCACGATATTTTCCAATGAATCTTTTTGGTGTTTTGATAGGTGTGCTACTCTCAATTCGAGGTTATTCACATTCTGAGTTGTTCGTTGTTTGATAGGAATTTTCCTACCTCCCTTGACAGTGAAATAGTTATCGGATGTAAGAATTACAGCAGTAAGTTCTTTTAGGCTGTCGTTTCCCAATATACCGTCAAAAGATTTCAGACCAGGTAAGAGAAAAAATTTTATAGGTATCTCGTTGATACCAAACATGTTCAGAAAAGTATGTTGTATAATTTTCACATCCCCCCCTACAGACTTTGCGTTAAATATCTCCTTATTTGGTTTCGGATTCTTAACTAAATTGGGTTTTATATAATTCTTGTTGCTACCGGTATCCAACAAAAAATTGAGAATTTTTCCGTTCCTCGTTTTGCATTGAAAATATGGCAAAGAGGAACAGCTTAGTCTAAAAAATTTACGTCTACAAAGTTAATCGGGATATCGGTGTGGTTTCTATCCTGAGGTTCATCAATATCCTCAGGACATTGTTGAAGGTAGTCTGTATTAGTTTCATCAGTTGGCATTCCACATGCCTCATCTATTTCATTATCCATAGTTGTAACATCATTGATATAATTTTCGGGTATATTACCAGTGTTGAGATGGAAGTTCCGTTGAACCTTATTCATTGGTGCCTGTACCGAAAATTGGGCAGGTCTTTTGAAATTATTGATCTGCATGGGTTTTATTTGCATAGACCTATCAATCTCCATGGGTTCTGGGCGATTTCGAGTATTTGAAACATTGGGAGGCTGTCCTCCAAATTGAGTACGTTGAAAGTAATGTGGTCCTACTGTCTGGGGACGCTGAGTGAACTGATGTCCTCCAAATTGAGAAGGTTGATTAAATTGCGGTCCCCAGTATTGAGGTTGTTGCGGTTGTCCTTGCCGAAACTGTGGATTTGGGTAATAATGTTGAGGACTCAATGTTGTCCTACCTCCGTATGATGGAATGTTGACTAATTCTGGGTGGAATTTTGGCTTGGTTCCACCGTTGGAAGTTAAGTTTCGCATATCGTTCTTTGGAGCTCTATTATGAGCATATTCTCTTTTAAACGACATGTTATTTAAACTAAGACAAATGTGAAGGGCTTCTGGTAAGGATTTGGGTCGGGAAACGCTCAAGAGTTTGGGTAGATCATCATTTAACCCCCTTATGAAGGTGTCAAGGGCTTTTTCCCTGTATGTGATCGTCATAGCCTTAAGACTTCCTTCATCTAAATCTAGGCACGAAACTTTATCTAGTATTAGAGAGAGTATTTGATATACATTTTGATAAAATTCCATTACTGTTTTTAGTCCCTGGTACAGAACATTCATTTGGTACTCCAGGGTACCAATGTCCCTTTTATCGGAGTAATGAACCATTAAGCACTTTCTTATTTTTTGCCAGTCTAACGGAGTCCTATAAGACTCTAAAGCAGTATCGGCTTCACCCGTAATTTTCGTACGAATGGTATGTAAAATTGCGTAGTATCTTCCGGTTCCTTTTAAACTATGGTATAACTCTAAAACTCGATCCGCTGACTTGCGCCAGGATCCAAATTCTCCGGGTTTTCCCGAAAATTCTCTGAGAGAATTAACAAGGTCCGGGACTTTGTCCAATTCTTCTAATCTTGTGGACAGTGTCCCTATTGGTTGATCAATCCCGTCATCTGTCAGGGAATCTTGTCCTACTAGGACTTCTTTAATTATCTGTCTAATTTCGTTTTTCTGAGTTTCATTAAGTCCAGAGGGACCAGAAGCAGTTTGGGTCATTGTTAGTGACCTACTTAATCTTTCCGTTATCTCTTCGATAGTAACCGGCATTTTCGAGAAAGTTGGAATTTTAATTTTTTTTATATTTTGTTTCTCACAACTTATTCTACACACTTTAATATGATTAACACAAAATTATTTAATTTTTCGATAAAATCAAAACTACATAACTTATTACTATTCTTACATAATTATTATCAGCATCGTTGATTCTTCCTTGATAGATGGTGAAGGTTGGTGGTGAATCCCTGATAGTGAAGATTTTCCTTATAGGCACTTGGAAATTGATGTGGTCAGAGTTTTTTTGTTTTTTATTTTCGTCAGATATATTTATTTGAGAAGGTTGCCACTTTCTGTTTATTCGTAATTACTTAAAAAATGTTTTCTTTTATTTTCTTTCTTCTTTTTTTTTTCAACTTATTTTTGTTATTAGTATGATAATATTTTCACTTATTAACCAAATGTTTGTTTTGGTTATTCGTAATTAATTTATGTTTTTATTAAATTTCACTTCTTTCACTTATTTTATTTCAAAAGGAGTTTTTATAATTGTTCGCTTACACACTTAGTGATTTTAATTTAATTATTCGAATTGTTATTGCTTTTGTTTCGCGGTTCACTTAAACTGTTAACTTAATATAATTTACTTTCTACAATACCGCGTCGCGGGCTTTAGGGGCTGTGACTTTACGTGCACTCCTTTTTGTATTTAGTGAAACTACTCAGGAACCCTTCTAAAGGCTTGACTTTTTGTTTTCGTCGACCGTACCTGTTACGTTTAACAGGTCCCTGCTCGGGCGCCAATTAATTCTAAACAAATTTATTTGTTTAAAAAAATATGTTTGCTGTGTGACGCGAGTCACACAAGCAACGTTCTTTATTGATCTTCAAAACACAAAAGCAAATAATATTAAAAACTACCCTAAACTTATACTCTCAGCTTTGCACCTTTGTTGATATCTGATGCCGGCTCGTGTTGGCACAACTCGCCCATCAGTATGGAAGTATTGCACCAGCAGCAGTCTGCATTGTCAGCGTCTGTGAATATTTGGTGGGAACTTGCAATTCAGCAAATGTACACGTTTGTTATTGTACATGTTTGAATAAATGGATGATAGTTGGATGTTTTGAATGTATGTGGTGTTAACTTATATGCTTTCTTGAATGCACTAGTTAAAAGATTCTTTTCCTTTTGCATTGTTGTAGAACTATTTTTTCTGATTTGATGACCGCAAACGTAGCAAAATAAATCAATATTTTAACACTGCATATTGAAATTGTCAGTTGCCAATGTTGTGTGCGAATTATGCTGTAGCATTTTCACTTTTTTTACTTTCACTTTATAACTTTCACCGCTGAGCTCTCGTTGACGTCGCGCTGTGTAATGCCTCGATGTGAGCGTCGTGTCGCTTTTATATTGTATGCTGCGTCCCTTGTGAATCCAATGCAGATCTTTGCTTCCAGGAAGTTTTTTTGATTTTCTATGTTCACAATTTCATCTTTATGACAAGAGCTCCAATGTGTTTCCTGGTATTTTCTTTTTATATTTTGGGTTGTTTTTAGGTGAATTCAATGCAGATGTTAGCTTCCAGGTAGTTTTTTGATAGAAGTTTTTTTGATTTTATATGTTCACAATTTCATCTTTATGACAAGAGCTCCAATGTGTTTCCTGGTATTTTCTTTTTCTATATTGGGTTATTTTTATGTGAATTCAATGCAGATGGTTGCTTCCAGGTAGTTGTTTGATAGTTTGGGCACGGGAACTCACACACCAGCTTGAGAATTTTTATTAGAATGCACTTACTATCAGTGAAGGTACAGTGCACTCACACACTCGGCCTCCTCACTGACAATTATTTACGTTTAAAGGTTTGGAAATCTAAATTTTTTTTTAAAAAATCGCTTATTTTCTTACACTTCAATTGTTTTTAAGCGAAATTTTGGCTCCCAGAAAGTACTTTTGTTAGAAAAACCTCACTATCTCCGGTCTTAGAAGAGTTAATGCGGAGTATTATACCTTAAAAAAAGTTTGAAGTGTTGTCTTTTAATGAGTCTTTACTTTTATTGACTATATTACAACCTCATGAGGTCAGACGTCTGACACATATTAATTAAACAACAAATTAAACAAATTTCAACATATTCTTCCAACTGGCTCTATCCTTCGCCTTTTCTCGCCAGTTGGTAACACCAAGGATACGGAGGGATTCTTCTGCCTGGTCTTTCCAGCGGAGTCTTGGTCGTCCTCTCTTCCTGCTTTCATCTTCATCCATTCTGATAACATGGCCTAGCCAACGCAATTGGCACACTTTGATTCGTCTAGCTATGTCCACGTCAGAATAGAGATTATATAGCTCTGCGTTCCAGCGACGTCGGTACTCGCCGTTTTCCCTAACAGGACCATATATTTTACGGATAATTTTGGAAATCTAAATTTTTTTTTAAAAAATCGCTTATTTTCTTACACTTCAATTGTTTTTAAGCGAAATTTTGGCTCCCAGAAAGTACTTTTGTTAGAAAAACCTCACTATCTCCGGTCTTAGAAGAGTTAATGCGGAGTATTATACCTTAAAAAAAGTTTGAAGTGTTGTCTTTTAATGAGTCTTTACTTTTATTGACTATATTACAACCTCATGAGGTCAGACGTCTGACACATATTAATTAAACAACAAATTAAACAAATTTCAACATATTCTTCCAACTGGCTCTATCCTTCGCCTTTTCTCGCCAGTTGGTAACACCAAGGATACGGAGGGATTCTTCTGCCTGGTCTTTCCAGCGGAGTCTTGGTCGTCCTCTCTTCCTGCTTTCATCTTCATCCATTCTGATAACATGGCCTAGCCAACGCAATTGGCACACTTTGATTCGTCTAGCTATGTCCACGTCAGAATAGAGATTATATAGCTCTGCGTTCCAGCGACGTCGGTACTCGCCGTTTTCCCTAACAGGACCATATATTTTACGGATAATTTTTCTCTCGAAATCTCCCAGGTGTTTTTCATCCGCTTGCGATATGACCCAAGTTTCAGAGCAATATGTCAAGACAGGTAAAATGAGAGTCTGACATAGGTGGACTTTTGTCCGTCGAGAGAGGGCTTTGTTCCTAAACTGCTTGCTGAGCCCAAAATAACATCTACTTGCAAGCACAATTCTCCTATCTATCTCCAGGCTGACGTTGTTGTCCTTGTTCACGGCGGATCCAAGGTAAACAAATTCATCTACCACTTCAAAATTAAATCGGTTGTTAACGTTCAAGTGCGGACCAAGTCGAGAGGTTTCTCTAGTCGTTGACATCATCAATTTTGTCTTGCCCTCATTAACAGCAAGACCCACCTTCGCTGATTCCTTTTCGATTCTTGAAAATACTGCAGTAACCTCTCGCAAATTTCGCCCAATGATGTCTATGTCGTCAGCCTACGTCAGCAACATATGGCTTTTCGTGTTAATGGTCTTGTTCGTATTTACTGCAGCCTTTCTCATTATTATCTCCATTAAGATGTTGAAGAGACTGCACGAAAGTGTGTCGCCTCGTCTAAGTCCTCGCTTAGTACAGAATGTTTCAGTGAGGTCTTTCCCCACTTTCTCTGCTGATTTGGTGTTGGTCAGCGTCATTCTACAAAGGCGGATCAGTTTTGCCGGAATACCAAGTTCAGAAAAGCGTCGTACAGTTTTCCCCGTATGGGGCTATCGAAAGCAGCTTTGTAATCGACAAAAAGGTGGTATGTATCGATTTGCTTTTCGTGGGTCTTTTCCAGGATTTGGCGTAGCGTGAATATTTGGTCAGTTGTGGACTTGCCTGGTCTAAAACCACACTGATAAGGTCCAATCAGGTTTTCAATAATTGGCTTTAGTCTTTCACATAATACGCTCGACAAGACCTTATACGCGATGGATAAAAGACTGATACCACGGTAGTTGGAACAGACACACGGATCACCCTTTTTGAATACAGGACATAATACACTGAGACTCCAGTCGTCGGGCATAGATTCCCCCAGCCATATACCGCATATCAGTTGATGCATGTGGGCTATCAGTCCTTCGCCACCTGCCTTAAAAAGTTCAGCGGGTAGGCCATCCGCGGGTAGGCCATCTTCAGGCGGGAGATCGCCGTTCTAATCTCGTCTTTGTTGGGGGGGGGGGGTACAATCTATACTATCTTCCACTATCATTACCTCCTGATCTTCAGTGGAAGAATCTGAGTGGAGTAGTGCTGAAAAGTGGTCTCTCCACATTTTGAGCACACAATGCTTCTCAGTCACCAGATTTCCCTTCTCGTCATTGCAGGAGGGCAGCCCATTATTAGGCCCGTTTGTCGATCTTCTTACCCTCTGGAAAAACTTTCGCGATTCACCATTCATCCTCCCACTGCCATTTTTTTCGCCTAAATAGTTGGTTTTCCTCCCTTCACAGCCTCTTGTACCGCTCACTCGCAGCACGCGTTGTAACTGACTGTTTCGTTGCCATACGTGCAGCGTCTTTTTCATCAGTTGCAATGCGACATTCTTCGTCGTACCATGGCTTATCCTTCTGCGGTTTTTGATAGTCAAGTTCAGTCATTGCAGCGATTTCCAAAGAATGGGAGATGGGCTTCCACTGAGCATCTGGGTCTTCGGGAGGGGGGTATTCTGTTCCAGCAGGAGAGAGAGTTTCTGTCGATAGGACATTGATATCTCCGGTATTAGTATTACCAAGTGATCAATCTGGTTCTTCGTCCGTTGATCAGGAGATTTCCAGGTCGCCGTATGAATGTCCTTATGCTGGAATCGTGTGCTACTAACTATCATGTTCTTTGCAGCGGCGAAGTCTATCAGTCGTATTTCATTATCGGAGGTGGTATCATGTAGACTGTGATTGCCGATGGTTGGTCGAAAGACACTTTCCTTTCCTAATTTGGCATTAAAATCGCCTAGAATAATCTTAATGTCGTGGTCAGGGCAGCGTTCATATACTTCCTCCAGGCGCTCATAAAATGTTTCTTTGACCTCATCATCTTTATCCTCTGTCGGTGCGTGCACACAAATGAATGAGATGTTGAAATATTTCGCTTTGATGCGAATTGTGGCTATGCGGTCACTCACTGGGTTGAACCTTGAAACTAGGTGTCGCAGTCTCCTGCCCACTATAAATCCGCACCCAAATTCGTGCTTACGCTCATGGCAGCTGTAGTAAATATCGAAGTTTTTCTTTCTGGTGCAACCATATCCTGTCCATCGCATTTCCTGGATCGCTGTGATGTCAGCTTTATATTTTCCGAGGACATCCGCCAGTTGGAAAGTGGCACCAGTCCACACTGGTCAAATGCGGCCAAAATTCATTTTTTATATTCTTGAAATTTTACAAAATTTTGATGCCAAGTTAAAGTAAATACCCCACGTCATATGATTTAATAATTTTGTTTCTGGTTGATGAGCTTCTCTGCAATTGGTACTAATTCAAATTGCAACATATTTGAAATTTTAGTATGTTGGGGAAAAATCTACATTTATAACATGAACACAAAGTAGGCCACGTTTTTGTGTTCTTGAGTTGTTGTTGTAAAATTTCATTTATTTTTAATAACTCTGATTCTTCTTCATTGCTACACGTGCTCTTCTGGTTGGCAAAAAGAAATTTACAAATTTTATCTGTGTGTTTATAAAATCACTTTTGACAATTTAAGAAAAATAAAAAGCGTGAACATAGTAAGACCTACAAAATTTTTAGGACTTTTAGGGGTTGAGTCCCTATAGTGTTACAAGCTACTAAGTATCATAAGATTCAGCAGCTAGTTCGTGCTTGCCTATTAACCAGTGTAATTTTAGTGACCTATTCGATCTCAAATGGGGAACTTTTTGATATTTGGCAAAATCATCAAACGAAAACTAGTGATGAAATAACGACAATAATGGTGAAATTTGTAGAATCCCGCACAAAGAAAATGCTAAAAGAAGATAAGTTGAAAGGAAAACTTGTGGGTTTAATTTCATCCGGTAAAAAAAGTGGGCACATTATAAAAGGAATAGAAGTTTTTTTGAAGAACGAGAATCGCTTTGGTTAAAAATGAATTTCAATTATATAGGATGTGAAGATTGTGTAAGTTTACATAAATTTTATTAATATTCCCTGCACCAAATCCGGCGAAATGTGAAATAATATTTGTTTGTTATCATATTTTATGTGTGTTGATATTATTATTGCGCGATAATATTGGCGGATTTGGTATTAACTGTAGACAATTTTTAAAATAACCTTTTAATAGGATGCCGGAACAAGTAAACAGTGTAGCAGCGGAAGGCCATCAAAATCCTTTAGTGATTGTTCAAAAAGAAGTAAAAGGCAAAAAATTACGGAAATTTGTAACACGCATGATGCGTCATTAGTTCACAAGGCCTCAGAAAAACTAAGCAAAATAAAATGCAAATCGTCCGGTAAAGATTCTGTGTTGTTTAATGGCGCTTTGGCGCTATTTATGGACCTCAATCTTTCGAAAAGTAAATATGAAGATTTAAGGTCGTATAATGAAATGCTGCTAGGAGCAAAGTTTTATCCTGCATATAGCAAAATATTCGAAGGGAAAAAAGACTGCTATCCCGAAAACCTAATCATTGACGAAAAGGGTGCGTCTGTTACATTTCAATCACTTTTGAACCACACATCAAAAAGAATTTTATTGTCATTGCATGCGGATGCGGAGTTAAAAGAAGTAAATGGAAGTCAACTCGAACTGATTGGAAAGTGGGGAATGGATGGCTCAACAGGTCAACAAATATTTAATCAAAAATGGCAAAATGAGGAATGCTTGGAAAATGTTGATGAAAAAGCAGTTTTTATGATTTCATTTGTTCCTCTTCAACTTGTCGCAATACAATCTGAGAAGGTTATTTGGAAAAATAAGAGACCATCATCTATTCGATATTGCAGACCAATTCAATTTGAGTTTGTGAAAGAAAATAAAGACAATGTGGAAAAAGAGTACGCAAATATCTGTGACCAAATCAAAAATTTATCGCCGACTGAAGTGGAATTGGAAAATGCAATGAAATTTCTCATTAAGTATAAACTATTATGTACAATGGTTGATGGGAAAGTCGTTAATATTCTTACAAACCAGGCATCATCAAGGTGTTGTAACATATGTAAGGCAAAACCAACGGAAATGAATAAGCTGGCATATGTTAGAGCTATGAGACCAGACGAAACAATTTACAATTTTGGGTTAAGCACTCTACACTGTTGGATGCGGTTTACGGAGTGCCTTCTTCACATTTCATATAATCTTGATTTTAAGAAGACATCTGTTACAAAGGAAAACGTTCACTTAAAAGAGGCCAAACAAAACCTAGTCCAAACGGAAATTAGAAAAAGATTGGGAATATGTGTAATTATGTAAGACCTGATACCGCCAGTTCAAATACTGGGAACGTAGCAAGGACTTTTTTCAAAAATTATGGTTTAATTGCAGAATTATTAAACCTTGATCATAATTTGGTAAAACGTGTTGCGTGTATCTTGCAAGTACTGGCATCAGGCCTAGAAGTCCATATAAGTAACTTCAGGAATTATTGCAATGAAACTGCTGAACTTTTCGTCAATGTTTACGGATGGTATTATATGCCTCCAACAGTGCATAAAGTGCTAATACATGGTGCAGACATTATTGAGCATATTGGTATCCCAATTGGCACGCTATCAGAGGAAGCTCAAGAGGCATCCAATAAAATTTTCAAAGCGGCTAGGCGCAACAACAGCAGAGCATTCTCTAGAAAATTGAACAATGAAGATGTCTTCCATTACCTCCTTATATCTTCGGATCCCTTAATAAGTAGCATCCGTATAAAAACAGAAAAAAAACAAGAGATGATGAAGGAAGCCTTCGACTTAGTTATTGAATTATAAAATGTTATGCTGTAATTTAACATTTGTAATTTATTTAATTAAATGGACAATAAAATGAACTATTAGTCAATATTTTTTTTTTGGAATTGTATGCCTATGCGACAATTTTGAGGTAGAGTATTATTCTAAATGTATGCAATATGATTTCAAATGCTGGTTCCGGTATTGCCAGTAGACGGCGATTTATATGTCAACTTCTGACAGCTGATGGGTTTGAAAAATTTATCAAATTTTAATAAGCTTTAGAAAGTTATTGTAATTCAATTTGATTACATAAATTGTTTTGAAACGAATTTTGTATATATTGCGTGTTCATCGACACTCAACCCAAACGTTAATTTCGCATTGTGCAAATAATTGTTAAGTGCAATACTTTAAAAATCAATAAAAATTCGTGTTCCTTACATTCGGTTCGATTATTTTGGTGTTGAATTCTATTTTCAAACGGTAAGTTGCCTGAAAAATAAATTCATTTTGTGAGATTATGTTTTGTGTTCATATCAAAGTGTAATTCATAATGCCGTGAATCAGAAGGTCAAATCTTTCGCATCGAACCCGTCATGCAAGTACAGTACGGAATATAGCCTATCAGTTGCCGACGGATGAACAAGATTTCGCAAGAGAACAGCGCCCTGTTAGTATGGCCCGACTTCGTGCATCACAAACACAAGAAGAAAGACAGGCGGCAAATGTAACGGATCAGTTAAGAATGAGGAATCGTCGGGCAAATCAAAGAAATAATCAACGAGAAAATCTAAATCAACGAACAAAAAGAAGTGCTTCAAGTGTTGATTTGAATCGAGTAGCGTTTAATTACAATTCCGCAGTTGATTATAGCCCCCATCCTTCCGTTCAAATTGGCCAAATGGAGGTTGTGTGCAACCACTGCGATGCGTTAAAGTTCGATGGAGAAACACCTGGATTGTGTTGTCTCAGTGGAAAGGTTAAATTACCATCATTGCCCATGCTATGTGAACCATTGCGTTCTTTGCTTTCTGGCGAAACACCAGAATCACGTAATTTTTTTTATCGAACGCTCAGAAATACAACGGGTGCTTTCAAATGACGTCATTTGGAGCGGACCTTATTCATAAACGTGGATACAATCCTACATTCAAGGTAATACATTAAGTGATTATTTTCTTTTGATGAACAAGAAAAATATTTAATTTAACTTCGTCCTTTACTACAGATCCAAGGTCAAATTCACCATCGTATTGGATCATTGTTACCGCTTGAAGACGGACAGCATAAATTTTTACAAATCTATTTTATGGGAAATGTGGAACATCAATTACACCAGCGCCAAACAATCAATTCGGAAATGCGAAGGGGAATTCTTCGAGATCTGCAGCAGCTGCTTCACGAGCATCATGCATTGGTACGATTGTTCAAAACTGCATTGGATCGCATGCCAACTGATGACTATAAAGTCGTGATCAGAGCGGATAAACGACCTGCTGGAACCCACGAACGCCAATTTAACGCTCCAACAATAGATGAGGTTGCAGTTGTGGTTGTTGGTGAAAACCGGCAATCACGCGATATTGTGCTCACATGTAACCGAAACGCATCGTTCATACGATGCATTACAATACCCACTGATGTTTTGGCAAGGAGACGATGGATATTATATCAACATCAAAATGATAAATCCATCGTCCGGTGAGTATAGACATACTAATAATTTCATTTTCAATGTGACAATTATATCACTGATGTCATTTTAGGTGAGGAAACTTCCAGGAAGGTCCGCTCTATGAATTATTACGCGTATCGTTTAATGATTCGCCAAAATGTTGACAACCATTTGCTTCGGTTTCGCCGATTGTTTCAGCAATTTTGCGTCGATATGTACGCCAAAATAGAAGCGGAGCGCCTCCTTTTTATCAGTTTAAATCAAACTAAGTTACGTTCGGAGTACATTCATTTACGCGATGCAATTTGCACCGATAGAAATGCATCTGATTTTGGTCGGTTTACCATTTTACCGGTGACGTTTGTTGGCAGCCCACTTCATATGCATGAATATACGCAGGATGCAATGACGTATGTACGTCATTACGAACGTCCCGATCTGTTCATCACCTTCACGTGCAATCCAACGTGGAAAGAAATTGTTCAACTGCTGCTACCTGGCCAAACATCAAGTGATCGTCACGATATCACCGCACGCGTATTCAGGCAAAAAGTCCGGTCGCTCATGGACTATATTGTTAGGCTTCGTGTCATTGGAGATACTCGATGTTGGATGTATTCAATTGAATGGCAAAAAAGAGGCTTGCCGCATGCGCACATTCTCATTTGGTTAGTAGAAAGAGTACAGCCAAACCAAATTGATGATATCATATGAGAAAAAGTAAAAGTAATTATGTTTGAACATGAAGAATCAATCAACATAAACAGAGAAGCTGCACAAATAAAAAGAATTATTAGAAAATCTAAAATAAAAATAAATGGTTTCCCATTACATCCCATGAAGGGACTGGGGAGAACTTCTCACAATCACTGAGCTGTGCGCTTTCCAGTTTTCACTCACTGATTGGGACCTACAGTTTTACACCGATTCCGAACGGTAATTTGAGAAGCTTTTTCATGGCTAGATACTCGATAGTGTCGCCGTCACTATGCGAGGTGACCGCCGCCGAAAGAAAATTTGAAGGTGGTCAGAGCCGGGTTCGAACCCAGGATCTCATGTACAAGAGCCGCGCACACTAACCATTGCACCACCGACGGCCACAAAAAATCTAGAAAATCTGCTAACTAACAACTCTCCCACTTGGTTTAACCCATACATTCCTGGTCTTATTATGGCGAAGCAACGTGCATTTAACATGTTTACGATACACCGATGTACAGAAAATTGCATAAGCTACAGAAGAGCTTGTGCCAAGGTTAAATATGAATCTCGACTGGCAAAGCGCAAAACCTGGGAAAACTTTCTTAATTCTTTAAAGCCAATGCTGGATATAACATTTCTTCGGAACAGGGTAAGGGGAATAGGGACCGAGAGAATGTATAACTTTCCATCCATTATCGAAGGTAATCAACACTAACTGCTCCTAATGATTCCTACATTCAAGGTAATACATTAAGTGATTATTTTCTTTTGATGAACAAGAAAAATATTTAATTTAACTTCGTCCTTTACTACAGATCCAAGGTCAAATTCACCATCGAATTGGATCATTGTTACCGCTTGAAGACGGACAGCATAAATTTTTACAAATCTATTTTATGGGAAATGTGGAACATCAATTAGACCAGCGCCAAACAATCAATTCGGAAATGCGAAGGGGAATTCTTCGAGATCTGCAGCAGCTGCTTCACGAGCATCATGCATTGGTACGATTGTTCAAAACTGCATTGGATCGCATGCCAACTGATGACTATAAAGTCGTGATCAGAGCGGATAAACGACCTGCTGGAACCCACGAACGCCAATTTAACGCTCCAACAATAGATGAGGTTGCAGTTGTGGTTGTTGGTGAAAACCGGCAATCACGCGATATTGTGCTCACATGTAACCGAAACGCATCGTTCATACGATGCATTACAATACCAACTGATGTTTTGGCAAGGAGACGATGGATATTATATCAACATCAAAATGATAAATCCATCGTCCGGTGAGTATAGACATACTAATAATTTCATTTTCAATGTGACAATTATATCACTGATGTCATTTTAGGTGAGGAAACTTCCAGGAAGGTCCGCTCTATGAATTATTACGCGTATCGTTTAATGATTCGCCAAAATGTTGACAACCATTTGCTTCGGTTTCGCCGATTGTTTCAGCAATTTTGCGTCGATATGTACGCCAAAATAGAAGCGGAGCGCCTCCTTTTTATCAGTTTAAATCAAACTAAGTTACGTTCGGAGTACATTCATTTACGCGATGCAATTTGCACCGATAGAAATGCATCTGATTTTGGTCGGTTTACCATTTTACCGGTGACGTTTGTTGGCAGCCCACTTCATATGCATGAATATACGCAGGATGCAATGACGTATGTACGTCATTACGGACGTCCCGATCTGTTCATCACCTTCACGTGCAATCAAAGGTGGAAAGAAATTGTTCAACTGCTGCTACCTGGCCAAACATCAAGTGATCGTCACGATATCACCGCACGCGTATTCAGGCAAAAAGTCCGGTCGCTCATGGACTATATTGTTAGGCTTCGTGTCATTGGAGATACTCGATGTTGGATGTATTCAATTGAATGGCAAAAAGAGGCTTGCCGCATGCGCACATTCTCATTTGGTTAGTAGAAAGAGTACAGCCAAACCAAATTGATGATATCATATGAGAAAAAGTAAAAGTAATTATGTTTGAACATGAAGAATCAATCAACATAAACAGAGAAGCTGCACAAATAAAAAGAATTATTAGAAAATCTAAAATAAAAATAAATGGTTTCCCATTACATCCCATGAAGGGACTGGGGAGAACTTCTCACAATCACTGAGCTGTGCGCTTTCCAGTTTTCACTCACTGATTGGGACCTACAGTTTTACACCGATTCCGAACGGTAATTTGAGAAGCTTTTTCATGGCTAGATACTCGATAGTGTCGCCGTCACTATGCGAGGTGACCGCCGCCGAAAGAAAATTTGAAGGTGGTCAGAGCCGGGTTCGAACCCAGGATCTCATGTACAAGAGCCGCGCACACTAACCATTGCACCACCGACGGCCACAAAAAATCTAGAAAATCTGCTAACTAACAACTCTCCCACTTGGTTTAACCCATACATTCCTGGTCTTATTATGGCGAAGCAACGTGCATTTAACATGTTTACGATACACCGATGTACAGAAAATTGCATAAGCTATAGAAGAGGTTGTGCCAAGGTTAAATATGAATCTCGACCGGCAAAGCGCAAAACCTGGGAAAACTTTCTTAATTCTTTAAATCCAATGCTGGATATAACATTTCTTCGGAACAGAGTAAGGGGAATAGGGACCGAGAAAATGTATAACTTTCCATCCATTATCGAAGGTAATCAACACTAACTGCTCCTAATGATTTTGTTGCCAATAAATTTGTTGAAGTGTGGAGTTCCATTGGGTCCGATGAAAGATTTTACGAGAACATCGTTGCACGGAAAATAGCTTTGCTCATCAACACAGTGTCTTGTATGGTTCTGATAACCATCTTTGTACCAATATTGACATCAAAAAATTGCATATCACCTTGCGAAATGGTTGCAAAAGGAACTGTTGCCGCCTACACTATTTTATTTGAATTAGTTTAATCAACATAAATATTTAATTTATATTTCAATCTCAGTACCTATTTATCTGCACAGTACTTTATGTTACAATTTACCTATTTACCAAATCCTAACTCGTTTATGTAGTCATTACTCTCTTGTTGTGATCATTGCTTATTTGTTATTCCTTCGTTGCCCTTTTGTTTGTTTACCAAATCCGTCATGTGTACATACATACATGTGTGCATACATACATGTGTGTATGTAAGTACGTAGCCCTTTGATACGTTGCTAACTACCGGCAGTGACTTCTTTTCTGTACAAAACAAGAACATAAGACGGGCAACGAAGGAAAGAGGAACATCAGTTCAAATTTAAGTACGAAAGCGACAAATTGTTTTTAAGCGCTACGCAAATAAGCGGGTTGTTAAATAAAATACAACAATTAAAGCGACTGTGAAAAATTTGTTTTCTTTCCCGAACTTAACAGGAACAACACCGTCTTTGGACAGAATATCGTATTTTTTGGTGAAAAATCTACCACTGGCCATGAAATACAGAGTAATAACACTGTACAATAACATACTGGGTCTTTCTTTCGCTGCCTTAAATTTGATTTTTTTCATTCCTTTCTGACTGGAAAGTTATTTTCCTCTTCAGCATTCTTTGGACAACTCAGGGATTCCTCAGGGATCGCCGCTATTAGTGGTATTATTTACTATTTATGCCAATTCCTTGGCTAAATCAATTAAAAATATTCCTGGCATTGATTATGTGGGATTGTACCCCGATAATGTATTTGCTGTTGCATCCGGATCCACAGACGAAGTATCATCAAACGTAAACCACGTAAACGAAAAAATACAATACTGGGCAGACAAACGGGGAGCCGTTATACCTGTGGCCAAATCGGAGGTATTGCATGTTTGCAGAAAACGCAACTGCAATGTAAATACAGTGCACTCGCGCTAACTTGACTACTCGCAAACTTGAATACTCGCTAGCTTGAACATATTTTTCTGCCAATGGACTATCTTCTAACTTGAACAAATGCCAATTACGCTATAACTTGAACAATTTTTTTGTTCATAAATGCAAAAAAATGTGATACATACATACGTTGTTCGTTATTTTACCGTTGGTTTTGATGTTGATAACTTTGCCCCCTCAATTTTTCAAAACAACGTGTCGAGTAAATCAACTGGCACAGCCAAGGGGCTTAAATGTAAACCCGGACAAAACGGAAATATGTCTATTCACAAGGAAGACGAAAATCTCAGATTATGAAGAGCCACGATTCTTGGGAAAGACGATTAAAATATCCGATAAGGTTAAATACTTAGGAGTAATCCTAGATCGGAAACTGAATTGGAAGCACCACATAGAGGAAAGGGCTAATAAGGCCTACAGATGCTGGTCGCTATGCAGAAGGGCTATAGGGTCCAAATGGGGCCTCAAACCGACTATGACACACTGGCTCTACAGAAGCGTAATCAGGCCTGTACTAACATATGCTTCTGTAGTATGGTGGGCAACAGTTGAGAGGAAATGTAACATCGCAACACTGCAGAGGGTTCAGAGAATGTGCTGCATTGGTATCAGCGGCGCAATAAGGACAACCTCGACAAGAGCCATGGAGACTATCATAATACGAACTTTCAGGCGGAAGTTCGGGCGATTACGGAGTGTATCAAATGGCTCGGCGATAATACAATCCCAGCCGAGGCAAATATATTCACGGATAGCCAAATGGCAATAAAGGCAATATCATCAGAAACTGTAAAATCTAGAACGGTCCTTGACTGTAAGAAGGTGATAAACGACTACTCTATGCACGGCAGACTCAACATCATCTGGGTGCCGGGGCACAGCGGGGTATTCGGCAACGAGAGAGCGAACCTCCTGGCAAAGAAAGCCAGGGAACACCAAACGGTGAGCCTAGATGGAGCGAAACCCTTTGGGGTGACGAAGGCTGAGTTAAAAAAATGGGCGGAGTCGGCACATATAACCCAGTGGAACCGGGAATCAGTAGGCAGGATGACAAAGATCCTATGGGGAGACCCAGATGGATCGAGGACAAAAGGTTTGCTGAAACTGGGAAAAGCCGAAATGGGCAAAATGATGGGAGTCTTAACGGGGCATTCGGGATTACGAGCCCACCTGTACCGTATTGGACTAGTGGCGAACAGTGAGTTCAGGGCATGCATGGAGGACGATGAGACGCTGGAACACTTCTTATGCCACTGCCCGGCCTTCACACAAGCTAGATCCAGATATCTTTCGGATAGTACGATACCGGACATGATCAAACTTGTGGGTATGGACTGGAACAAACTAAGGAATTTCGTGAATAGCACCGAATTCCTATAAGGGACATAGTGAAGTAGTAGGATAAACTTAGAGCGCACAACAGGTCGAACTTAGCGGCTTAAGTGTATGTCTTACTGACATGGGAAGGTTTAGAGTGCTCCTTCTGAACACTCAACACCACGCCTCTCTTTTCGAACTTACTAACTAACTAACTACTGATCTTATAACTCGAGAAAGAATTGACCGATTTCGATGATAGCACCAATTTGGAAAGGTCTCCACCCAAATAAGGAGAATATCCAAGAAAATTCAAAAAAAATTTTCTGAAAAAAAAATTATGAAGAAAATTAATTTTCCCATACATTTTGTATGGAGCGATTTTTCAACGCTATTTTTACTCAAGAAACCATTAAAAAGAACATGATTTCAAATGCTGGTTCCGGTATTGCCAGTAGACGGCGATTTATATGTCAACTTCTGACAGCTGATGGGTTTGAAAAATTTATCAAATTTTAATAAGCTTTAGAAAGTTATTGTAATTCAATTTGATTACATAAATTGTTTTGAAACGAATTTTGTATATATTGCGTGTTCATCGACACTCAACCCAAACGTTAATTTCGCATTGTGCAAATAATTGTTAAGTGCAATACTTTAAAAATCAATAAAAATTCGTGTTCCTTACATTCGGTTCGATTATTTTGGTGTTGAATTCTATTTTCAAACGGTAAGTTGCCTGAAAAATAAATTCATTTTGTGAGATTATGTTTTGTGTGTTCATATCAAAGTGTAATTCATAATGCCGCGAGTCAGAAGGTCAAATCTTTCGCATCGAACCCGTCATGCAAGTACAGTACGGAATATAGCCTATCAGTTGCCGACGGATGAACAAGATTTCGCAAGAGAACAGTATGGCCCGACTTCGTGCATCACAAACACAAGAAGAAAGACAGGCGGCAAATGTAACGGATCAGTTAAGAATGAGGAATCGTCGGGCAAATCAAAGAAATAATCAACGAGAAAATCTAAATCAACGAACAAGAAGAAGTGCTTCAAGTGTTGATTTGAATCGAGTAGCGTTTAATTACAATTCCGCAGTTGATTATAGCCCCCATCCTTCCGTTCAAATTGGCCAAATGGAGGTTGTGTGCAACCACTGCGATGCGTTAAAGTTCGATGGAGAAACACCTGGATTGTGCTGTCTCAGTGGAAAGGTTAAATTACCATCATTGCCCATGCTATGTGAACCATTGCGTTCTTTGCTTTCTGGCGAAACACCAGAATCACGTAATTTTTTTTATCGAACGCTCAGAAATACAACGGGTGCTTTCAAATGACGTCATTTGGAGCGGACCTTATTCATGAACGTGGATACAATCCTACATTCAAGGTAATACATTAAGTGATTATTTTCTTTTGATGAACAAGAAAAATATTTAATTTAACTTCGTCCTTTACTACAGATCCAAGGTCAAATTCACCATCGAATTGGATCATTGTTACCGCTTGAAGACGGACAGCATAAATTTTTACAAATCTATTTTATGGGAAATGTGGAACATCAATTAGACCAGCGCCAAACAATCAATTCGGAAATGCGAAGGGGAATTCTTCGAGATCTGCAGCAGCTGCTTCACGAGCATCATGCATTGGTACGATTGTTCAAAACTGCATTGGATCGCATGCCAACTGATGACTATAAAGTCGTGATCAGAGCGGATAAACGACCTGCTGGAACCCACGAACGCGAATTTAACGCTCCAACAATAGATGAGGTTGCAGTTGTGGTTGTTGGTGAAAACCGGCAATCACGCGATATTGTGCTCACATGTAACCGAAACGCATCGTTCATACGATGCATTACAATACCAACTGATGTTTTGGCAAGGAGACGATGGATATTATATCAACATCAAAATGATAAATCCATCGTCCGGTGAGTATAGACATACTAATAATTTCATTTTCAATGTGACAATTATATCACTGATGTCATTTTAGGTGAGGAAACTTCCAGGAAGGTCCGCTCTATGAATTATTACGCGTATCGTTTAATGATTCGCCAAAATGTTGACAACCATTTGCTTCGGTTTCGCCGATTGTTTCAGCAATTTTGCGTCGATATGTACGCCAAAATAGAAGCGGAGCGCCTCCTTTTTATCAGTTTAAATCAAACTAAGTTACGTTCGGAGTACATTCATTTACGCGATGCAATTTGCACCGATAGAAATGCATCTGATTTTGGTCGGTTTACCATTTTACCGGTGACGTTTGTTGGCAGCCCACTTCATATGCATGAATATACGCAGGATGCAATGACGTATGTACGTCATTACGGACGTCCCGATCTGTTCATCACCTTCACGTGCAATCAAAGGTGGAAAGAAATTGTTCAACTGCTGCTACCTGGCCAAACATCAAGTGATCGTCACGATATCACCGCACGCGTATTCAGGCAAAAAGTCCGGTCGCTCATGGACTATATTGTTAGGCTTCGTGTCATTGGAGATACTCGATGTTGGATGTATTCAATTGAATGGCAAAAAGAGGCTTGCCGCATGCGCACATTCTCATTTGGTTAGTAGAAAGAGTACAGCCAAACCAAATTGATGATATCATATGAGAAAAAGTAAAAGTAATTATGTTTGAACATGAAGAATCAATCAACATAAACAGAGAAGCTGCACAAATAAAAAGAATTATTAGAAAATCTAAAATAAAAATAAATGGTTTCCCATTACATCCCATGAAGGGACTGGGGAGAACTTCTCACAATCACTGAGCTGTGCGCTTTCCAGTTTTCACTCACTGATTGGGACCTACAGTTTTACACCGATTCCGAACGGTAATTTGAGAAGCTTTTTCATGGCTAGATACTCGATAGTGTCGCCGTCACTATGCGAGGTGACCGCCGCCGAAAGAAAATTTGAAGGTGGTCAGAGCCGGGTTCGAACCCAGGATCTCATGTACAAGAGCCGCGCACACTAACCATTGCACCACCGACGGCCACAAAAAATCTAGAAAATCTGCTAACTAACAACTCTCCCACTTGGTTTAACCCATACATTCCTGGTCTTATTATGGCGAAGCAACGTGCATTTAACATGTTTACGATACACCGATGTACAGAAAATTGCATAAGCTATAGAAGAGGTTGTGCCAAGGTTAAATATGAATCTCGACCGGCAAAGCGCAAAACCTGGGAAAACTTTCTTAATTCTTTAAATCCAATGCTGGATATAACATTTCTTCGGAACAGAGTAAGGGGAATAGGGACCGAGAAAATGTATAACTTTCCATCCATTATCGAAGGTAATCAACACTAACTGCTCCTAATGATTTTGTTGCCAATAAATTTGTTGAAGTGTGGAGTTCCATTGGGTCCGATGAAAGATTTTACGAGAACATCGTTGCACGGAAAATAGCTTTGCTCATCAACACAGTGTCTTGTATGGTTCTGATAACCATCTTTGTACCAATATTGACATCAAAAAATTGCATATCACCTTGCGAAATGGTTGCAAAAGGAACTGTTGCCGCCTACACTATTTTATTTGAATTAGTTTAATCAACATAAATATTTAATTTATATTTCAATCTCAGTACCTATTTATCTGCACAGTACTTTATGTTACAATTTACCTATTTACCAAATCCTAACTCGTTTATGTAGTCATTACTCTCTTGTTGTGATCATTGCTTATTTGTTATTCCTTCGTTGCCCTTTTGTTTGTTTACCAAATCCGTCATGTGTACATACATACATGTGTGCATACATACATGTGTGTATGTAAGTACGTAGCCCTTTGATACGTTGCTAACTACCGGCAGTGACTTCTTTTCTGTACAAAACAAGAACATAAGACGGGCAACGAAGGAAAGAGGAACATCAGTTCAAATTTAAGTACGAAAGCGACAAATTGTTTTTAAGCGCTACGCAAATAAGCGGGTTGTTAAATAAAATACAACAATTAAAGCGACTGTGAAAAATTTGTTTTCTTTCCCGAACTTAACAGGAACAACACCGTCTTTGGACAGAATATCGTATTTTTTGGTGAAAAATCTACCACTGGCCATGAAATACAGAGTAATAACACTGTACAATAACATACTGGGTCTTTCTTTCGCTGCCTTAAATTTGATTTTTTTCATTCCTTTCTGACTGGAAAGTTATTTTCCTCTTCAGCATTCTTTGGACAACTCAGGGATTCCTCAGGGATCGCCGCTATTAGTGGTATTATTTACTATTTATGCCAATTCCTTGGCTAAATCAATTAAAAATATTCCTGGCATTGATTATGTGGGATTGTACCCCGATAATGTATTTGCTGTTGCATCCGGATCCACAGACGAAGTATCATCAAACGTAAACCACGTAAACGAAAAAATACAATACTGGGCAGACAAACGGGGAGCCGTTATACCTGTGGCCAAATCGGAGGTATTGCATGTTTGCAGAAAACGCAACTGCAATGTAAATACAGTGCACTCGCGCTAACTTGACTACTCGCAAACTTGAATACTCGCTAGCTTGAACATATTTTTCTGCCAATGGACTATCTTCTAACTTGAACAAATGCCAATTACGCTATAACTTGAACAATTTTTTTGTTCATAAATGCAAAAAAATGTGATACATACATACGTTGTTCGTTATTTTACCGTTGGTTTTGATGTTGATAACTTTGCCCCCTCAATTTTTCAAAACAACGTGTCGAGTAAATCAACTGGCACAGCCAAGGGGCTTAAATGTAAACCCGGACAAAACGGAAATATGTCTATTCACAAGGAAGACGAAAATCTCAGATTATGAAGAGCCACGATTCTTGGGAAAGACGATTAAAATATCCGATAAGGTTAAATACTTAGGAGTAATCCTAGATCGGAAACTGAATTGGAAGCACCACATAGAGGAAAGGGCTAATAAGGCCTACAGATGCTGGTCGCTATGCAGAAGGGCTATAGGGTCCAAATGGGGCCTCAAACCGACTATGACACACTGGCTCTACAGAAGCGTAATCAGGCCTGTACTAACATATGCTTCTGTAGTATGGTGGGCAACAGTTGAGAGGAAATGTAACATCGCAACACTGCAGAGGGTTCAGAGAATGTGCTGCATTGGTATCAGCGGCGCAATAAGGACAACCTCGACAAGAGCCATGGAGACTATCATAATACGAACTTTCAGGCGGAAGTTCGGGCGATTACGGAGTGTATCAAATGGCTCGGCGATAATACAATCCCAGCCGAGGCAAATATATTCACGGATAGCCAAATGGCAATAAAGGCAATATCATCAGAAACTGTAAAATCTAGAACGGTCCTTGACTGTAAGAAGGTGATAAACGACTACTCTATGCACGGCAGACTCAACATCATCTGGGTGCCGGGGCACAGCGGGGTATTCGGCAACGAGAGAGCGAACCTCCTGGCAAAGAAAGCCAGGGAACACCAAACGGTGAGCCTAGATGGAGCGAAACCCTTTGGGGTGACGAAGGCTGAGTTAAAAAAATGGGCGGAGTCGGCACATATAACCCAGTGGAACCGGGAATCAGTAGGCAGGATGACAAAGATCCTATGGGGAGACCCAGATGGATCGAGGACAAAAGGTTTGCTGAAACTGGGAAAAGCCGAAATGGGCAAAATGATGGGAGTCTTAACGGGGCATTCGGGATTACGAGCCCACCTGTACCGTATTGGACTAGTGGCGAACAGTGAGTTCAGGGCATGCATGGAGGACGATGAGACGCTGGAACACTTCTTATGCCACTGCCCGGCCTTCACACAAGCTAGATCCAGATATCTTTCGGATAGTACGATACCGGACATGATCAAACTTGTGGGTATGGACTGGAACAAACTAAGGAATTTCGTGAATAGCACCGAATTCCTATAAGGGACATAGTGAAGTAGTAGGATAAACTTAGAGCGCACAACAGGTCGAACTTAGCGGCTTAAGTGTATGTCTTACTGACATGGGAAGGTTTAGAGTGCTCCTTCTGAACACTCAACACCACGCCTCTCTTTTCGAACTTACTAACTAACTAACTACTGATCTTATAACTCGAGAAAGAATTGACCGATTTCGATGATAGCACCAATTTGGAAAGGTCTCCACCCAAATAAGGAGAATATCCAAGAAAATTCAAAAAAAATTTTCTGAAAAAAAAATTATGAAGAAAATTAATTTTCCCATACATTTTGTATGGAGCGATTTTTCAACGCTATTTTTACTCAAGAAACCATTAAAAAGAACATGATTTCAAATGCTGGTTCCGGTATTGCCAGTAGACGGCGATTTATATGTCAACTTCTGACAGCTGATGGGTTTGAAAAATTTATCAAATTTTAATAAGCTTTAGAAAGTTATTGTAATTCAATTTGATTACATAAATTGTTTTGAAACGAATTTTGTATATATTGCGTGTTCATCGACACTCAACCCAAACGTTAATTTCGCATTGTGCAAATAATTGTTAAGTGCAATACTTTAAAAATCAATAAAAATTCGTGTTCCTTACATTCGGTTCGATTATTTTGGTGTTGAATTCTATTTTCAAACGGTAAGTTGCCTGAAAAATAAATTCATTTTGTGAGATTATGTTTTGTGTGTTCATATCAAAGTGTAATTCATAATGCCGCGAGTCAGAAGGTCAAATCTTTCGCATCGAACCCGTCATGCAAGTACAGTACGGAATATAGCCTATCAGTTGCCGACGGATGAACAAGATTTCGCAAGAGAACAGTATGGCCCGACTTCGTGCATCACAAACACAAGAAGAAAGACAGGCGGCAAATGTAACGGATCAGTTAAGAATGAGGAATCGTCGGGCAAATCAAAGAAATAATCAACGAGAAAATCTAAATCAACGAACAAGAAGAAGTGCTTCAAGTGTTGATTTGAATCGAGTAGCGTTTAATTACAATTCCGCAGTTGATTATAGCCCCCATCCTTCCGTTCAAATTGGCCAAATGGAGGTTGTGTGCAACCACTGCGATGCGTTAAAGTTCGATGGAGAAACACCTGGATTGTGCTGTCTCAGTGGAAAGGTTAAATTACCATCATTGCCCATGCTATGTGAACCATTGCGTTCTTTGCTTTCTGGCGAAACACCAGAATCACGTAATTTTTTTTATCGAACGCTCAGAAATACAACGGGTGCTTTCAAATGACGTCATTTGGAGCGGACCTTATTCATGAACGTGGATACAATCCTACATTCAAGGTAATACATTAAGTGATTATTTTCTTTTGATGAACAAGAAAAATATTTAATTTAACTTCGTCCTTTACTACAGATCCAAGGTCAAATTCACCATCGAATTGGATCATTGTTACCGCTTGAAGACGGACAGCATAAATTTTTACAAATCTATTTTATGGGAAATGTGGAACATCAATTAGACCAGCGCCAAACAATCAATTCGGAAATGCGAAGGGGAATTCTTCGAGATCTGCAGCAGCTGCTTCACGAGCATCATGCATTGGTACGATTGTTCAAAACTGCATTGGATCGCATGCCAACTGATGACTATAAAGTCGTGATCAGAGCGGATAAACGACCTGCTGGAACCCACGAACGCGAATTTAACGCTCCAACAATAGATGAGGTTGCAGTTGTGGTTGTTGGTGAAAACCGGCAATCACGCGATATTGTGCTCACATGTAACCGAAACGCATCGTTCATACGATGCATTACAATACCCACTGATGTTTTGGCAAGGAGACGATGGATATTATATCAACATCAAAATGATAAATCCATCGTCCGGTGAGTATAGACATAATAATAATTTCATTTTCAATGTCACTGATGTCATTTTAGGTGAGGAAACTTCCAGGAAGGTCCGCTCTATGAATTATTACGCGTATCGTTTAATGATTCGCCAAAATGTTCACAACCATTTGCTTCGGTTTCGCCGATTGTTTCAGCAATTTTGCGTCGATATGTACGCCAAAATAGAAGCGGAGCGCCTCCTTTTTATCAGTTTAAATCAAACTAAGTTACGTTCGGAGTACATTCATTTACGCGATGCAATTTGCACCGATAGAAATGCATCTGATTTTGGTCGGTTTACCATTTTACCGGTGACGTTTGTTGGCAGCCCACTTCATATGCATGAATATACGCAGGATGCAATGACGTATGTACGTCATTACGGACGTCCCGATCTGTTCATCACCTTCACGTGCAATCAAACGTGGAAAGAAATTGTTCAACTGCTGCTACCTGGCCAAACATCAAGTGATCGTCACGATATCACCGCACGCGTATTCAGGCAAAAAGTCCGGTCGCTCATGGACTATATTGTTAGGCTTCGTGTCTTTGGAGATACTCGATGTTGGATGTATTCAATTGAATGGCAAAAAAGAGGCTTGCCGCATGCGCACATTCTCATTTGGTTAGTAGAAAGAGTACAGCCAAACCAAATTGATGATATCATATGTGCCGAGATTCCAGATCCCGAAACCGATCCAGACCTGCATAATGTCGTAATTACGAATATGATTCATGGACCGTGTGGCGCCATTAACCCACAATCACCGTGCATGGTCGACGGCAAGTGTTCCAAGCGTTATCCACGAAATTTGACTGATGAGACCATCACCGGCAACGATGGTTATCCACTATACGGGCATCGATCATCTGATCATAACGGTAGAACAATCACAGTAAGAGTGAAAGGAAATAATTTCGTGGTAGCCAACTCTTGGGTTGTTCCCTATTCGCCACTTCTTTCCAAAACATTTAAGGCGCATTGTAACGTGGAGTATTGCAATTCAGTGAAGTCCATCAAGTACGTCTGCAAATATGTCATGAAGGGAAGTGACATGGCGGCGTTTGGTCTGCAAGCACCTGACCCCAACGATGAAATCACGCGCTATCAGGTAGGTCGGTACATTTGCTGCAATGAGGCGATTTGGCGAATATTCTCATTTCCCATTCACGAACGTTTCCCATTCACGAACGTTACACATTTGGCAGTGCATCTGGAGAATGGTCAACGAGTTTATTTCACTGCAGCAAATGCCGCTCAACGTGCTCAAGATCCACCAGCGACAACATTGACCAGTTTTTTTTATCGATTTGCCGAAGTGATCCAGTTTGTTAGTCAGGTTAGGAATGGCAGCGCCTGATCGTGGAATGAATGACGCTTTCGAACGAGAATTGCAGCGTGAACGTGAATACGACACAAATGCGTTAAGTCACTTGGTTCAAACGAGTGTACCTTTTTTAAATCCCCACCAAAAAGAAGTGTACGACACGGTGATGAAGGTAATTGTTGATGGATATGTCGGCATGATTTTCCTTGATGCTCCTGGTGGCACTGGCAAGACATTCCTCTTATCATTAATTTTGGCTACAGTTCGTGCAAAATCAGAAATTGCTGTAGCAGTTGCTTCTTCAGGAATAGCTGCCACGCTGCTGGAAGGTTGCCGAACAGCTCATTCTGCATTAAAATTGCCATTAAACCTTCAATCGGTTGAGGAACCGACATGTAACATATCGAAACATTCAGCAATGGCCAAAGTTTTGGTAGTTAGCAAAATCATTATCTGGGACGAATGCACAATGTCGCATAAACGTGCGTTAGAAGCTTTGAATCGCACTATGAAAGATCAAAGCAATGACGAAAGACATTTTGGGGGTGCATTGATTTTACTCTCAGGCGATTTCCGGCAAACACTGCCAGTAATACCACGATCGACCGCTGCCGTTGAAATCAATGCTTGCCTCAAATCATCACCATTGTGGCGTTATGTGAAGAAACTTCAGCTTACGACAAATATGCGAGTTGCATTGCTAAACGATCCATCTGCCGAAGTGTTCTCCAACCAACTGCTTACCCTTGGTAATGGACGTGTTCCTGTCGACGCTTCGAATGGAATGATTTCGTTCCCACCAAATTTTTGCAATTTAGTCTCAACCAAAGTGGAGCTCATCAACAAAGTGTTTCCGAACATCATAAGTAACCACAAAAACTACGATTGGTTGAGTGAAAGAGCAATTTTAGCGGCAAAAAACAAGGATGTGGATGAGTTAAACTTTACAATTCAAAATCAAATCGTTGGGTCACTGCATTCCTTTAAATCTATCGATTGTGTAACAAATGAAGATGAGGCAACGAACTACCCATCTGAGTTTTTGAATTCATTGGATGTACCTGGCTTGCCACCGCACAATTTACAATTGAAGATTGGTTCAGTCGTCATTATGCTTCGCAATCTCAACCAACCAAAATTGTGCAACGGAACGCGTTTAGCGGTCACAAAACTCATGAGCAATGTGATTCACGCGAGAATACTAAAAGGAAAATTCAAAGGTGAGGAAGTTCTTATTCCGAGAATTCCAATGATCCCCACCGATATGCCATTCGAGTTTAAGCGCATCCAATTTCCAATTCGTCTAGCATTTGCCATGACAATTAATAAATCACAAGGCCAATCATTGAGTGTTTGTGGCCTTAATCTGGAAAATGAACGTTTTTCCCGTGTCGGAAAACCATCTTCTTTGATCGTTTTCGCTCCTGACAACAAAACAAAAAATATTGTTTATCACAGAGTGCTTCAATGAAGGGGAAATACAATTCAGTAAATAAAAAAATATTTTCATATTAGTATGAACACAATTTTTAACAGCATTTTTCATTTTAGTTTCATTGGATTGGTATAATCACGTACATCTATAGTACAGAATATGGGAACTTCTTGGGCAAAACAACGTTTGCCGAGTCAGCTATTTTTTATCTATCTATTTATTATCCTATCGTACGAATTCCAACTCAACTTTTATTCCAATTTAACCGGATACAGTTTCCCGTTCGATTGGCTTTCCCATTACATCGCCAGGTTAATCGATGGAAGTCTGCGGGGTGAATTTCTAATTTTAAGATCAATCGATGGAAGTCTGTGAGATTAATTTCGTTTTTTATATTTCCACCAGAATTACATCAAAAAACATTGTTTATCACATCGTACTCTGATTTTGACTCCATTCAAATAAACCGCTTTGAAATTTTAACTATCAGTGTTTTATTATCACTCTAAAGTTTGTCGGAAGGCTTTTAATTGATACTTATCATTAGTAAAAGCTTCTGGGAAAATCCATTATTACTGATCATGTGAACAACATTTGGTATGTCAATTCAATGCACATATGACGCCTTCAGGAAAAAAATTAAGTGTATTTTCTTTCAGGAAAAAAACGAGGCGAAAATCTTGTTCTTCCTTATTCTAGCCAGAGAATGTTTAATTTTAATTGTGTGTGAGAAAAGGAGCGAATCGGGAACTCATTGCTTTTGGCTTGCTCTCACTCTCTGTGTCTTCCTGGCTTGCTGTCTTTACCTTGGGTAAAAACCAATTTTGTAACATTTGCATTCTTGCGTGTAGTTGAATAGTTACTGTAAAATATACAATTTGTGCAACAAATAAAAAATATGAAAATTATAATGGACGAAGATTGTGATGGTAAGTGCAAGTAATATAAGAAGTAAATTGTCACCTGTAGCCCTGACAAATCTTAAATGATACAAATATAAGTCGATAAAAGCTGTGACGATTTCACTGTGTTTTTTTACGTAACATGTTACATGTTTCCCGAGGAAAAGGCAAACGCATGTAGAGCGTCGTAAGCAACAAGTTGCTAAGATGAATGTGGAGCAAGGCATAGAACATCAAACAGCGAGAGGGCAAATAGTCGCCGCCAAAATATTCACATCGCAAGTTATTTGTAAATGCGACAAATGTTGTTGTGCGAAAATCGATGTGGTACGCCAAAAAGAAATTTTTAATAATTATTACCATGGGTGTAATTGGACCCAAAAAACTCTGCTTATCCGATCTACAGTTATAAAAAATCGATTACTTTAGTATCCAAACCAATAAATCCATTAAAAGAAAGAAAGTACACATTTATATGCAAACTGGACGACGCTAATGGTGTATACCAGACAGTTTGCAGAGACTTCTATATGAAATGCTTAAACGTCACGCCATCAAGAATACAACGTGCTGTAAATACGGTAACTCAAAATCCTAGCGCTGATGAGGCACGTGGACGGGCGCTTTTAAAAAATAAAACATTAGATATAGATCGACAAAATGTTATAAATTTCATAAATCTTTTCCCAAAATATGAATCTCACTATAGCCGCAAAAAGTCATAAAAGAAATGCATCCAAATTTAAACGTAGCAAAATTATACGAGTACAAAAATTCTTGCGAAATAAAAAATCAAAATGTTGTTTCCCCATACGTGTTTCGAGAAATTTTCAATAACAGTTTTAACTTAATGAAACACACTGCTCCAGGCTTCCAGAAATAAAAATTAGGTCAAACGTGTTGTGCTGGTTTTGGAGAATTTTGTGGGCCTTAAACCAATTTATTTTTTTGCCCGTAACGTCAAGCTTTGTTTTGCAAGAATCTGTATATGCACGTTTAAAACTTAAAAAAATGTGGTGTTAGTGAGGAACATTTTAAAATTCAAAGCTTGCAGTATTTATTTCCAAATGGAAAATCGATTACTAAAGCCAAACATTCCGATCTCATGCAATTAATGAGCTTCATCCCAGTCAAAAATCGAAATTTTTATGAACAATTGAAATATGAAGGCAAACCTAATCTTGACTATGGGATGGCTAGTGATCAGAGTGATGCGATGAGTAACATATTCAAAGTGTGTATTACTGATAGTAAAATGATATGTATTAGTTTAGTTTCATCTGTTTTATTGAATTTTAATTTATATTAGTTTATTTTATACAAGACGGAAAATCAAAAATGGGTTTACTCTTTCTTAGTGCTCTCAGCAAAATTAGATTTTTTGTGATTTATAATTAATTTGTTTTGGACTAAATAATATTTTTATGTTATGCATAAGTTTTTCATTTTCGCAAAAAATGTTATAAACAAATAAAAACTAATCACTACCAAAGACCAAATATGTATCTTCAAATGCTGCCTAAAATATTTATCAGTTTGGCACAGGATTTTGTATACAGAATATATAAGTAAGTATGTACCCACATTTTGTCTGCGAAAAGAGAATGAGAGAGCAGTGAGAGCAAGCAGTAAGCAATGACTTCGCTCGTCACTCTTTTTCTCACACACACTATTAAAACGAGACAATCTCATGCTAGAATAAGGAAGACCAAGATTTTCGCCTCGTTTTTTTGCTGAAAGAAAATGCACTTCATTTTTTTTCTGAAGGCGTCATATAATTTTTTTTTTGAGATATCAATCCTCAACGACTTTGCAACGGGAACCATACTTTCCGTGAAAATAAAATTGGATGGCAAAACAACGTTTGCCGGGTCAGCTAGTATTTAATAAATTAAAGAATGTAACACCGTACAACTTTTTTGGAACGACGATATGTGGTCATACTTTCTCAGGCCGTATACATATCTAATTATGGCATTGTAAGCTCTGTTTAGTTTCGCAAGGCTTACAGAATCTGTGTTGGCAAATAACTCATAACCATATAATAGAGTTGGCATTAGATATGTTTTGGCTAGAAGTATACGTATTGACAAAGGGGTGAAATATTGTGAATTCCACAGAGTTCTCAGCATTGAATACGTTCTTCCAGTAGCTGAAAGTACAATGTCAGACCACGTAAGTGTTTGGTTAAAAATAATGCCAAGGTTCTTTGTCTTATGTACCATTTCAATTCTTTGATTATTTATAAATAGTTCAGGTTCGAATGTTAACCTCGATTGCCTTGGTCTTATAACCAATCACTTTGATTTGGTAGGGTTAATACTAAGATAATTTGCTGATGCCCAATTTTGCACACGATATAGGTCCTCATTAAATTTACTTACACAATTTTAAAATTTTTGTAAACCACAGTTCATATATATTTGCACATCACCCGCGTATAAGTGTAAATCACAATAAACTAATTGATCCGCAAGGTCATTTATGTATGTATAATGGATAGATCCTTGTGGAACACCTTTTTGTACTGGTAATGGTTGCGATAATTTATTGTTTGCAAAAACGCACTGATGTCGATTTTCTAAGTATGATAGAATGAGACGAGTACATAAGGAGGAAAAGTTAAACATTTTTCTTAATTTCATACACATTATGTTGTGATTCACAGAATCGAATGCTTTGAATGGTCTAAAAGTACTAGTAATGATGTATTTCTTTCATCGACATTTTTACGTATATCCTCAGATACATCAATAAGGGCTGTTATGCAGCTTCGTTTCGGCCGAAATCCCGACTGTTTATTTGTGATTAGGGTGTTTCGATCTAAATACTGTAATATTTGTTTGTGAATTAATTTCTCAAAAACTTTAGATAAAAATGGCAAAATGGCTATGGGACGAAATTCTTCGCTTGATTTTGGAATTGGTAAATTCTTTTGCATTTTCCAGCGTATTGGGAACGTACTCTTTCTTATAATAGTGTTGAATATAAAAGTTATGTGTGTATTAAAACTGGAAAAATTATTTTTAAAAATGTAGGATGGATATTATCAAGGCCAACGGCATTGGACTTGATGGAAAAACTGCTGTGTCAATGAAAGGCTGTTTTGCCGATTAACTAACTGTTGTTGAATGCCTTGTCCAAGCGAATGCACCAGGATAATGACTTAATTGGAAGGCTGTTTTGCCTATTAAATTGTTTGAGTTTTTAATTGTTTATTATCAAGGCGATACACCAAGATAATGTAAAAGTTAACGCAAGCACTTGAAACTTGGTTAGCCGGTGAAGTGAAGAAATGAACACAACAATGGTTTCAATGTTTCTCGAATTTTTATTGATTTGATTGACTCTTAAATACTAAATTATTGCTGATTAATTTCTGTTTAGTTTGTTTACATTTGCCAAATTATTGCTGATTTACAACTTACATTAATTTGTGTTTATCTTTATTTACTTTTGTTGTAGTTCATTGCACCTATCATTTGCTCGCATGGTCAAAAGAACTTGCACAGCAATTCTAAACTCTGTATGAAAGACTTGTACATATACCTACATAATAAATTATATAAATTGTATTTGACTGTAGTAACTGAAACCTGTCGTTTTGTATTTTATGCTAGAATATGTACACACACATGTACATATGAAAGAAATTCTTTGTGAAGGTTTGAACATACACCCCGGCGTGAGCTACGCTCAAAAAAAAAAGAAAAAATGTGCTGAAACGACATCTATCAGTTGCGACAGTTTGTTTATAAATGATATTGTTTTGCCTCCAAAATAGGAATGTATTCTTTTCCTCTTACATATTATTTTATCATTGTCCAAAATGCCAAATTAGCATTTTCAAATTCTATGGCATTTTCATTTCTGAGTCATTCAGTTTACTTGGTTTGATATTATTGGTCGCTGAAAGAGCGACGCATGAGGATTATTCTAAACAAAATTGAATAATGAGTGTAAATAATAAGTGAGTATGTGTTTATAAATGTAAAAATTGTAATCCACTTCTCTGGATTCTAGGTCAATCTACGTCATCAAGTTACAGTCACAACAAAATCTGCCGGTGTCACGTGGTGGCGAACTGCTGGACATGGAGGTTCCATCTTTCGACGTTGTGCGCGTTTGTATACGATTAGTATGATGGTTCCAATTGCTAGACTCAGGGCAGCATAGGCAATCGTTGCATGATGGTATTTGATGTGCTTGATTTGTAATGGCAAATTCGTTAATACTTGTTGATGTAGCTTGTGCTGGATGTCAGATATATTTTGAAGTTGATTAGAATAGTTTTTGATGTGGAATTTTTCAAAAAATGATTGCGTTTCAACTGGATACATGATGTTGCTTATGTTTGCAATGGCTGTATATGATGATTGAAACGAGGATGTGTATGTTTGATGACCTTGGATAACAAAAGACTTATGCTTGAGCACACAATCTGGACTTATTTTCAGGAGACCAGAACCTTTCAATGTGATGTGAGAATGTTCTTGTCCACACACGGCGTTTATTCGAGTGGGGTTCTGCATTGTGTACAGCCAGTGGTTATTGTGTTTCAACTGTATGAATGAAGTGTTGTCCATGGTCGGTACAATGTGACAGTTGGGGCGACTGTCATTGTTGAGAAGTGCAATTTCACACAAACATCTGTCCGCGTCTGCGTTAAATTTGGTTTGTATGTTTGGACATATGAACTCATCTTCTTTTATTGTGATGCATGATATCCACTGTTTTTCGGTTAATACGAAATATTGATCCCTATGGGCATTAATAGCGATGAGATCACTGCATGGTTGGATCGCAAACATCGTGTTGTTAATTCGATTTGGAATTAGATGTGGTTTGAAGAGTTTAAAATTCTTTGGATCACATAAAGGAATGGTTATGTGAAAGATAACATGATCGTCTGTTATTCCGCCCTTCACATTCATTATTTTGTAGAGTTGTAGAAGGTTGTCTTCATTTACTGGCAATTGCTGAGATGTTGAAAGGTGATTTTTCACTTGCACTAATTCTGATTGAAGTTGTGATGGCTCTAATAGCAGTGGGCTGATTTTTCCGTGGTGCGAGTCGGATAATGCTGAAACTATTGTTGTTTGAATTCGATGTAATCTGGCTGATATGATTGAAAGTTGGACTGATAGTGATATGAAGATTTGAAACAGTTTTGTTTGATGATGGTCCTTTTCATCTATGTGTAGCCTTGATACAATTTCCGTTAATTGAGCATCCACATTGTCGAACTTTTCTTTGATTCTGTTCTCATCTTGTTTGTATACGTTCAGAGTAGCATCAATAATTGATGTTTGATTCCTTATGAACTGTTTAAGCTTTCCTTCGTCTTCTTTGATTGAGTTGATGGTGTTCGACATTTGTTCTGCATAATTCGAATCTAAGACACCGAAAAGTGAATTAGCGATGTTGCCGACAAAGTTTACTGCGCCACGTTTAGTTCTCTTGCCTTTCGGTAGAATATTTTCATCCTTCAAGTCTGCTAAGCCGAATTCAAGAGTTTGTAGAGTATTTATGCAAGTCGCCTTTTGATTTATGAGCTTGCATAAATGTTGCAGAGCTATAGTTCCATTAGTGAACGCAGCCATCTCTCGCCAATATGGTGTTAATTCGTAGTAGGTTATAATATTCCATTCGGACCGTGATATTCGCGTATTGCCAATTCCTTCGAAGTGTAAGCCCATGTTCGATTCGAGTTCCGTTATTTCCACCTTTCCTGCGAAAATTAGTGGAAGTGCGAGCAATGCTAAAAGCAATATAGGCATGCTGGGGAGTGCTGATAGCCGCCGTTTTTTATTTTTTGGAATTTCATCAGATGGTGATCCAGAGGGCTGCAATTTGCAATTGTCGCTTGATGTTGTAGCCTGTTGATTTGATTTTTGTTGGCATTCTTCACTTTCGTCATTAACTCTGGGAAGTGGTGCCAAATATCGAACTGCTCGCTGAAATACGCCTGAAGCCGTTTTAACATCTGCAACTCTTACTATTTCGTCGATTCCCTTATAGGTTTTTATTACTCGTCCTAAAGGCCATTTCATGACTGGAACGTTATCTTGCTTGACGACAACAATATCACCTTCTTTAAGGTTTTTTGACCGCTCTTGCCATTTATTCCGGTATTGTAATTCGTTGAGGTAGTCCCTCGACCACCTGCTCCAAAATTCATGTTTCAGACGAGAAACTAACTTCCATCTGGTTGCCAAGCTCGGGTTTGTGGGTTTAGCTTCCGCATCAATTTGGGCTGTTAGTGGTTCTCCGATGAGGAAATGTCCCGGAGTAAGGGCAGCTGTGTCGTTGGGATCATTTGACATGGGTGAAATTGGTCGGGAGTTCAGTATTGCCTCAATTTCGATTACCAGCGTTTCTAGTTCCTCGTATGTCAACGATGCATTTCCCAAGCTTCTGACAAGAAGGTGCTTTGCGGATTTGACAGCTGCTTCCCATAGGCCACCAAAGTGTGGTGCTCTTGGTGGTATGAAATTGAATTGTATACCCTTTTTGTTGCATGCATTCGTGATTGCTGCTTGAGCGTCGGATGAGTGAATTACCGTTGACAGTTCAGGCAATTGATTTTTAGCTCCAACAAAGTTTGTCGCATTATCACAATATAAGTTTTGGCAGTGCCCACGCCGGCCGATATATCTTTTAAGAGCCCCAATAAATGCGTCGGTGGTGAGATCACTCACAAGTTCCAAATGTACCGCCTTCGTAGCAAAGCAGCAAAATACTGCAATGTAAGCCTTGTGCGGCCTTTTTCCACGCAGTTTGTAGTGTACTGTTATTGGACCGCAGTAGTCGACTCCAGCGTTTATAAATGGTCGTGCTGGTGTCACCCGTGTAGAAGGCAAATTTCCCATTACTTGGTTGAATAGCATTGGTTTGGCTCTACTGCATACAGTGCAGCGATGAATTGTCGCTCGGGCCATGATTTTTCCTTTTATTGGCCAATACCGTTGTCGAACAATTCCAAGTAATGTTTGTGCACCACAATGCTTATTGCTTTTGTGAACCATTTCAAATATTATTTTTGAAATCGGATCATTGTACGGGATGAGCAACTGGTGTTTAGAGTCATATGCTAACGATGAAGCGTCAAGTCGACCGCCAACACGAACTAGGCCATCTTTGTCCAAAAACGGTGAAAGATTACTTAAACTGCATGCTCCTCGTAATTCCTTGTATCTCTTTAACTGTTGAATTTCATCTTTAAATTCTGACGTTTGTATTTGTTTGATAATTGGAACTAGTGATAAGTCTAACTCCGTCGTCGTTAAAGATATTTGAGGCTCTCGGTGCTCCCTTTTACGCCTGGTATGGTTTATAAAGCGCAAAACGTATCCTACAATTCGCTGTAGTCGTTGGAAAGAATTCTTGTGTTTGATTTTGTATATAAAATCAGGCTCTGCTACTGCCACGGCGAGTGATTCGGGTGCCTTCTTTTTTATTTCCAAATTGTTATCAGTAGAAGAACTTGGGTTGAATTTTGGCGGACAACCTGTTTCTTTGCCATGTAGGAATAGTGGTCCACAGAACCACAAGGTGCATTCCTTTAATGCCTTCGGTGACATTCCCCGAGATAGAATGTCTGCTGGATTATGTTTTGAGCTGACGTGACGCCATTGTTCTGCTCGTGTCGTTTCCTGGATGGCTGATATTCGATTCGCCACAAAGGTATTGAATAATGCTGAGGATGAGTGTATCCATGACAATACAATTTCCGAATCAGTCCAAAACCATATTGGACTTGTGAACTGTAAATCGGCTCTGATTTTGGCTGCTAACTTCGCTCCGAGTACTGCTGCACACAGCTCCAGGCGTGGTATTGTTTGTTTTTTAAGTGGTGCTACGCGAGATTTGGCGTATAGCAATCGTGTTATAGTCGTTCCGTTTTTGAACACCGATCGAACATATGCTGCTGCTCCATATGCCTTCTCCGATGCGTCAGTAAAAATGTGTAATTGAATGGCTTCTGGGACTCCTCCCTTAAAGATGTGCCTTGATATTTGTAGTGTTTTTAATACGTTCAGGTCTGAGCGGAATGTGAGCCATTTGGTGTGCAATTCTTCAGGTAAAGATTGGTCCCAGTCCAATTTTAGTTCACACAAACTCTGAATAAGGATTTTAGCTGCTACCACGATTGGAGACAGGATTCCTAATGGGTCGAAAAGTCTGGCAAGATCTGACGTGACGCTGCGTTTCGTAATCCTTTTGATCCTTTCGACGTTAACCTTAACGCAGAGCTTATCATCCTTCGGCAGCCATGTGAGTCCTAAAGTTTTTATTGAGTCAGCTTTTGTGTTTTCAAAATCTAAATTTACTTCTAGATCTCCTTGTGGAATGTTTCTGAGCAGTTTCGGGTGATTTGCACACCATTTTCGTAAGTTGAAACCACTTTCCCTCATGATCTGCGTTAGCTGTTCTTGTAATTGCATTGCAGCCACTAAACTATCTGCTCCACCCAGGCCATCATCCACGTAGAAATTCTCTTGAAGAAATTTCGAGGCCTGCGGGTAACGAACGCTGTTCTCTTTCGCCAGTTGCTGTAAACACTTTGTTGCTAAATATGGTGCAGCTCTTGTTCCATATGTAACTGTGTTGAGCTGGTAGTACGTTATGGGTTTGTTGGCATCTTTTCTCCAAATAATGAGTTGAAATTTGCGATCTTCGGGGGACATTACGACTTGTCTATACATTTTTTCGACATCAGTAGTAAATACGAATCGTGGGAATCGAAATCTTAGCAGTATAGAGAATAGTTCGCTTTGCACTGTCGGACCTGTGTACATGAGGTCGTTTAGTGAGTGTCCTGTTGTAGTTTTGGCTGATGCATCGAATACAACTCGCAGTTTTGTGGTGGAACTCTCAGGCCTTAACACGCAGTGATGTGGAATGAAATAGGTGAAAGGATTGCATCTGATGATATCTTTGTCATGTGCCCCAGTGCCTCATATCCATCCATAAACTTGATGTATTCAGTTCTCATTTCAGGATGTTTCTGCAGTCGACGCTCAAGCGAAAGAAATCTGTTAAGAGCAACTCCATGTGAATCGCCTAGAGCATTAGGGCCCTGATGGAATGGTATCTTTACTACAAATCGATTTTCGTGGTTCTTGAAGGTGTTTTGCGCGAAGTGTTCTTCACATTGTCTTTCTTACATAGAGAGCGGTTTGTCATTGGGTTTGATTTCGTCTAACTCCCATAAGCGAGCTATGGAAAGCTCGAGACTTTCATCGGCTGTGCAGACTCCACATGCTACATTTGAGCGGTGTTCTTCTTGAAGTTTACCTGAAACGACCCACCCGAATACTGTGTTTTGTAGTAGTGGAAGTTGTTCAGATAACTTAATTTGTCCAATCGATAGTAATTGATGATAATGTTCGGCACCCAATAGAATGTCGATTTTGTTGGGGCGTTTGAAGGTTGGATCAGCTAGTACTAGATTTTTGGGTAGCGACCAGTCATCAGTGTGGATATATTGTGATGGTTGCGGCAAAATGATGCGAGGCAATACAAGTGCTTCAAGTGGAGTTGAAAAACCGTTAATGCGAGAGTGTAATGCCACATTGATCCGATGCTGTGTTCTGGTGTTTGTTGCTGCAATTCCGCTAATGTTTACGGATGATGGCTGCATTGATATGCCAAGACGTTTTACTAGACGCTCAGTGACAAAATTGACTTGGGATCCTGAATCTAGCAAAGCGCGGCACTCAACTTCTGTATGTTCACCCTTAACCTTTACCACTGCTGTGCCGAGTAGAACGTATGAATTTGATGATTGCTTATTGGTGAGGTGGCGTCTGAACCTTCTGGTAAACAAGTACTCGAAGAGGTGGTGTTTGGCTTATCTTTTGTAGCTAGTGCTGTGGCATCTGATGATGTCTTCTTGTTTATGTTGTTGTTTACGCTAGATGATTCTTGCCTTGATGAAAATTTTGTTGATTCAAGGTGTAGCATTGAATTGTGTTTCTTGTTGCATTTTGTACATGACCTTGATGTGCAAACCCTTGCGGAATGGCCCGATTTCAAACAGTTGACGCACAATTTATGTTTTTGTGTGAAATTCAATCGCTCCTGTGGTGTTAGTTGTTGAAACCCTTGGCACCGAAATAGTGGATGAACACCATTTTTGCAAAGTTTACATGCGTTTTCATTTTGGTTGGATGAAGCCGCAGAAGCACATGCCTTTGAAGATGATTTTTCCTTCTGACCCATTGCTTCCATTGATTGAAAGTGGGTTTCCAGGAAAGCCAAAAAATGTTTGACCTGAGGAAGTTCTTTTGGATTTGTTATTGATCGCTCGTAAAGAACATGTATTCCACGATCCAATTTTTTAACTAGCAGATGCAACAAAATAGGGTCCCAAGAGGTTGTGTCGACGTCAATGTTTTGTAATGCATGCAAGCATTCCTGTGTGACGTCGTGCAGCTGCTTAATGGCTGCTGCTGATGACCCGCCTGATGGTTGATCAAGCAATTGCTGTATTAGCGTTGCGACAAGAACTCGCTTATTATTGTAGCGCTCTTGTAACATTTACCATGCTGTTTCATAATTGTCAGCTGTAGCGGAAAGGTGACTTATCAGTTTCCCCGCTTCTCCTCCGATATTAGATTTAAGGTACCACATCTTTTGTACCGTGGGAATTTGCTGTTTGTCGACGAGTTGAGAAAACAGATCAAAAAATGTTCTCCATGTGACATAATCCCCATTGAATTGTGGGATAGTTACTTTAGGCAGCGGTAGCACGCTGTTTTGCTCGTATTGGGTTCTTCGTTCTGGAGCAATATTTGATGACATCTTAAAGTTTTCGATGATTAATTTCTCCAGGTTGGTGTACGAATCCATGTCATATCCTTCTCTAAGTGGATCAGGATTCTTTTCCCATATTGAGAAATGCAAATTTTGGATTTGCTCCCACAGTTTTGTCTTCAAAGTCATATTTGTAGCTGTCGGATCCATGATGAGCAATCGTTTCAGTGATCCTATCATCACGTTTTGTCTTCTGATTGTAGAATTGATTGTGGAGAGGGGTGCTGTTGTGTCGCTGTTGTTCAATATTGTCCTGCTAGGAGCAGTGGGCTTATTGGCAGCATGGTGTTGATTTGTTTCCACTGCCGGCCCATTCGAGGTTTCCATCATGGCTTTTTCGAAATATTCTCGGTATTTCAATGTGAGTTCCGATATTTTTTCGTAATACTTCTCGGTGAAGTATTTGTGGTCTGTAGGTGTGCTTTCGAGACACCGTATTTAGTTGTCGGTGGTTTCGAAATCAGACCATGCCGTATCTAATCTCCTGAGTCTTTCCTCATAGTACTGGACCGTCTTTCTGGAAGCTGAGTCCTTTTTGACGTTGCGAATTATGCCTTCAATTAAATCACCCGTTGTTTTTTTGAGACGCTATGAGTTGATCGAACAAAGCCATATTCGAGTCTTTTTGATCATCTGCCATTTTTAGGATGACCGGTGTGTACGTGACGATTAGAAAGCCGCTGTCCTATGTTTCCAATCAGGATATTGCCTGAAGGTCAACTTGTTGACGTAAAACTGGATAATGCCAAGTTTGTGACAAGTTACAGAATCCGAGGACACCAATGTTAATGTAGTGCCTGATGAATGGACTGCGCGTGCAAAGGTGATTTAGAATATTAAGAGTTCCTTACCACTGGTGGGGGGAAACTCAAAACGTCTGATCACGTCGGGGTCACCAAAATGTTAATGAAAGGCTGTTTTGCCAATTAACTAACTATTGTTGAATGCCTTGTCCAAGCGAATGCACCAGGATAAGGACTTAATTGGAAGGCTGTTTTGCCTATTAAATTGTTTGAGTTTTTAATTGTTTATTATAAAGGCGATACACCAAGATAATGTAAAAGTTAACGCAAGCACTTGAAACTTGGTTAGCCGGTGAAGTGAAGAAATGAACACAACAATGGTTTCAATGTTTCTCGAATTTTTATTGATTTGATTGACTCTTAAATACTAAATTATTGCTGATTAATTTCTGTTTAGTTTGTTTACATTTGCCAAATTATTGCTGATTTACAACTTACATTAATTTGTGTTTATCTTTATTTACTTTTGTTGTAGTTCATTGCACCTATCATTTGCTCGCATGGTCAAAAGAACTTGCACAGCAATTCTAAACTCTGTATGAAAGACTTGTACATATACCTCCATAATAAATTATATAAATTGTATTTGACTGTAGTAACTGAAACCTGTCGTTTTGTATTTTATGCTAGAATATGTACACACACATGTACATATGAAAGAAATTCTTTGTGAAGGTTTGAACATGCTGGATAACACATCACTTTTATCAACGCACAAAAAAGAAAATAAATCGTCGTTTTAATTAGGTACGGATAAGTGGTTGTAAAAATTGTCATTTGTTTTTTCAGAGGTAATCGCCGATGGAAAAACCCGAGAATAGTGCAACATTTTAGAAATTTTAATTAATTTATTTACATTCTTTCTCCCAAAACAGTATTACCTACGAAGTTGTTCTGTTTTATAATGTCTCCAACGTCTATAAATATAATTCCTTTCGAGGATTGCTCCCTTAATGGCAGAATTAAACCAATTTTTCTTCGCAGGATTACCTGAAATAGTTTTTAGTGGGACTGCTTTTTTAAAACAATTTTGAATATTATATTCAACTAGCTGACCCGGCAAACGTTGTTTTGCCATCCAATTTTATTTTCACGGAAAGTATGGTTCCCGTTGCAAAGTCGTTGAGGATTGGTATCTCAAAGAAACATTATATGTGCATTGAATTGACATACCAAATATTGTTCACATGATCAGTAATAATGGATTTTCCCAGAAGCTTTTACTAATGATAAGTATCAAAGCGGTTTATTTGAATGGAGTCAAAATCAGAGTACGATGTGATAAACAATGTTTTTTGATGTAATTCTGGTGGAAATATAAAAAACGAAATTAATCTCACAGACTTCCATCGATTGATCTTGAAATTAGAAATTCAGCCCGCAGACTTCCATCGATTAACCTGGCGATGTAATGGGAAAGCCAATCGAACGGGAAACTGTATCCGGTTAAATTGGAATAAAAGTTGAGTTGGAATTCGTACGATAGGATAATAAATAGATAGATAAAAAATAGCTGACTCGGCAAACGTTGTTTTGCCCAAGAAGTTCCCATATTCTGTACTATAGATGTACGTGATTATACCAATCCAATGAAACTAAAATGAAAAATGCAGTTAAAAATTGTGTTCATACTAATATGAAAATATTTTTTTATTTACTGAATTGTATTTCCCCTTCATTGAAGCACTCTGTGATAAACAATATTTTTTGTTTTGTTGTCAGGAGCGAAAACCATCAAAGAAGATGGTTTTCCGACACGGGAACATGCGACATATAGTTGTCCGTGTGAAAAACGTTCATTTTCCAGATTAAGGCCACAAACACTCAATGATTGGCCTTGTGATTTATTAATTGTCATGGCAAATGCTAGACGAATTGGAAATTGGATGCGCTTAAACTCGAATGGCATATCGGTGGGGATCATTGGAATTCTCGGAATAAGAACTTCCTCACCTTTGAATTTTCCTTTTAGTATTCTCGCGTGAATCACATTGCTCATGAGTTTTGTGACCGCTAAACGCGTTCCGTTGCACAATTTTGGTTGGTTGAGATTGCGAAGCATAATGACGACTGAACCAATCTTCAATTGTAAATTGTGCGGTGGCAAGCCAGGTACATCCAATGAATTCAAAAACTCAGATGGGTAGTTCGTTGCCTCATCTTCATTTGTTACACAATCGATAGATTTAAAGGAATGCAGTGACCCAACGATTTGATTTTGAATTGTAAAGTTTAACTCATCCACATCCTTGTTTTTTGCCGCTAAAATTGCTCTTTCACTCAACCAATCGTAGTTTTTGTGGTTACTTATGATGTTCGGAAACACTTTGTTGATGAGCTCCTCTTTGGTTGAGACTAAATTGCAAAAATTTGGTGGGAACGAAATCATTCCATTCGAAGCGTCGACAGGAACACGTCCATTACCAAGGGTAAGCAGTTGGTTGGAGAACACTTCGGCAGATGGATCGTTTAGCAATGCAACTCGCATATTTGTCGTAAGCTGAAGTTTCTTCACATAACGCCACAATGGTGATGATTTGAGGCAAGCATTGATTTCAACGGCAGCGGTCGATCGTGGTATTACTGGCAGTGTTTGCCGGAAATCGCCTGAGAGTAAAATCAATGCACCCCCAAAATGTCTTTCGTCATTACGCAGATCTTTCATAGTGCGATTCAAAGCTTCTAACGCACGTTTATGCGACATTGTGCATTCGTCCCAGATAATGATTTTGCTAACTACCAAAACTTTGGCCATTGCTGAATGTTTCGATATGTTACATGTCGGTTCCTCAACCGATTGAAGGTTTAATGGCAATTTTAATGCAGAATGAGCTGTTCGGCAACCTTCCAGCAGCGTGGCAGCTATTCCTGAAGAAGCAACTGCTACAGCAATTTCTGATTTTGCACGAACTGTAGCCAAAATTAATGATAAGAGGAATGTCTTGCCAGTGCCACCAGGAGCATCAAGGAAAATCATGCCGACATATCCATCAACAATTACCTTCATCACCGTGTCGTACACTTCTTTTTGGTGGGGATTTAAAAAAGGTACACTCGTTTGAACCAAGTGACTTAACGCATTTGTGTCGTATTCACGTTCACGCTGCAATTCTCGTTCGAAAGCGTCATTCATTCCACGATCAGGCGCTGCCATTCCTAACCTGACTAACAAACTGCCGCACATGAGGTAGCACATGTCTTGTATCAAAACCAAAGCTTGGTTGTGTATCTCTTCACTCATCTCATGATAGGGATTCTCTGAATGGACACGAAATCTATGAAAAATGTCTTCTGACATGTTATCCTTGTACTTCTCCCATAATTCATGTGGATTTGATGGAAAACACGTGGAAATAATGATCGCAAATAATGTGCGTATCTGACTTGGAGAAGCTGAAACAGTTGCTTCAGCGATTGTTACGTCCCAATGCGCATCGTTTTCCAGCAAATTCAGCTCCTGACATGCTGCACGAAATGTTGGCAACACTACACCGTTGACAGTTCGAAGATATTCAAATGATGTCGGGCCACGAACATTCACCAGCAATAGTCGCAAGTAAAAGCATTCATCATTTTTGGGATGAACGGTATAAATACGACCAAGAGCTTCAGTGGAACGCACATCCGGATGACCAGCAATGACATCTCCTTGCTTTCGACGTTGAAATGTCTTCAATGAAGCATTCCAAGTGTAATAACGTGGCACCTCTGAGTAAAGTAATGTACGTGGAAACGGATCACTTCGGCAAATCGAAAAAAAAAAACTGGTCAATGTTGTCGCTGGTGGATCTTGAGCACGTTGAGCGGCATTTGCTGCAGTGAAATAAACTCGTTGACCATTCTCCAGATGCACTGCCAAATGTGTAACGTTCGTGAATGGGAAACGTTCGTGAATGGGAAATGAGAATATTCGCCAAATCGCCTCATTGCAGCAAATGTACCGACCTACCTGATAGCGCGTGATTTCATCATTGGGGTCAGGTGCTTGAAGACCGAAAAGCCGCCATGTCACTTCCCTTCATGACATATTTGCAGACGTACTTGATGGACTTCACTGAATTGCAGTACTCCACGTTACAATGCGCCTTAAATGTTTTGGAAAGAAGTGGCGAATAGGGAACAACCCAAGAGTTGTCTACCACGAAATTATTTCCTTTCACTCTTACTGTGATTGTTCTACCGTTATGATCATATGATCGATGCCGGTATAGTGGATAACCATCGTTGCCGGTGATGGTCTCATCAGTCAAATTTCGTGGATAACGCTTGGAACACTTGCCGTCGACCATGCACGGTGATTGTGGGTTAATGGCGCCACACGGTCCATGAATCATATTCGTAATTACGACATTATGCAGGTCTGGATCGGTTTCGGGATCTGGAATCTCGGCACATATGATATCATCAATTTGGTTTGGCTGTACTCTTTCTACTAACCAAATGAGAATGTGCGCATGCGACAAGCCTCTTTTTTGCCATTCAATTGAATACATCCAACATCGAGTATCTCCAAAGACACGAAGCCTAACAATATAGTCCATGAGCGACCGGACTTTTTGCCTGAATACGCGTGCGGTGATATCGTGACGATCACTTGATGTTTGGCCAGGTAGCAGCAGTTGAACAATTTCTTTCCACGTTGGATTGCACGTGAAGGTGATGAACAGATAGGGACGTCCGTAATGACGTACATACGTCATTGCATCCTGCGTATATTCATGCATATGAAGTGGGCTGCCAACAAACGTCACCGGTAAAATGGTAAACCGACCAAAATCAGATGCATTTCTATCGGTGCAAATTGCATCGCGTAAATGAATGTACTCCGAACGTAACTTAGTTTGATTTAAACTGATAAAAAGGAGGCGCTCCGCTTCTATTTTGGCGTACATATCGACGCAAAATTGCTGAAACAATCGGCGAAACCGAAGCAAATGGTTGTCAACATTTTGGCGAATCATTAAACGATACGCGTAATAATTCATAGAGCGGACCTTCCTGGAAGTTTCCTCACCTAAAATGACATCAGTGACATTGAAAATGAAATTATTATTATGTCTATACTCACCGGACGATGGATTTATCATTTTGATGTTGATATAATATCCATCGTCTCCTTGCCAAAACATCAGTGGGTATTGTAATGCATCGTATGAACGATGCGTTTCGGTTACATGTGAGCACAATATCGCGTGATTGCCGGTTTTCACCAACAACCACAACTGCAACCTCATCTATTGTTGGAGCGTTAAATTGGCGTTCGTGGGTTCCAGCAGGTCGTTTATCCGCTCTGATCACGACTTTATAGTCATCAGTTGGCATGCGATCCAATGCAGTTTTGAACAATCGTACCAATGCATGATGCTCGTGAAGCAGCTGCTGCAGATCTCGAAGAATTCCCCTTCGCATTTCCGAATTGATTGTTTGGCGCTGGTCTAATTGATGTTCCACATTTCCCATAAAATAGATTTGTAAAAATTTATGCTGTCCGTCTTCAAGCGGTAACAATGATCCAATTCGATGGTGAATTTGACCTTGGATCTGTAGTAAAGGACGAAGTTAAATTAAATATTTTTCTTGTTCATCAAAAGAAAATAATCACTTAATGTATTACCTTGAATGTAGGATTGTATCCACGTTCATGAATAAGGTCCGCTCCAAATGACGTCATTTGAAAGCACCCGTTGTATTTCTGAGCGTTCGATAAAAAAAATTACGTGATTCTGGTGTTTCGCCAGAAAGCAAAGAACGCAATGGTTCACATAGCATGGGCAATGATGGTAATTTAACCTTTCCACTGAGACAGCACAATCCAGGTGTTTCTCCATCGAACTTTAACGCATCGCAGTGGTTGCACACAACCTCCATTTGGCCAATTTGAACGGAAGGATGGGGGCTATAATCAACTGCGGAATTGTAATTAAACGCTACTCGATTCAAATCAACACTTGAAGCACTTCTTCTTGTTCGTTGATTTAGATTTTCTCGTTGATTATTTCTTTGATTTGCCCGACGATTCCTCATTCTTAACTGATCCGTTACATTTGCCGCCTGTCTTTCTTCTTGTGTTTGTGATGCACGAAGTCGGGCCATACTAACAGGGCGCTGTTCTCTTGCGAAATCTTGTTCATCCGTCGGCAACTGATAGGCTATATTCCGTACTGTACTTGCATGACGGGTTCGATGCGAAAGATTTGACCTTCTGATTCGCGGCATTATGAATTACACTTTGATATGAACACACAAAACATAATCTCACAAAATGAATTTATTTTACCATTTGAAAATAGAATTCAACACCAAAATAATCGAACCGAATGTAAGGAACACGAATTTTTATTGATTTTTAAAGTATTGCACTTAACAATTATTTGCACAATGCGAAATTAACGTTTGGGTTGAGTGTCGATGAACACGCAATATATACAAAATTCGTTTCAAAACAATTTATGTAATCAAATTGAATTACAATAACTTTCTAAAGCTTATTAAAATTTGATAAATTTTTCAAACCCATCAGCTGTCAGAAGTTGACATATAAATCGCCGTCTACTGGCAATACCGGAACCAGCATTTGAAATCATGTTCTTTTTAATGGTTTCTTGAGTAAAAATAGCGTTGAAAAATCGCTCCATACAAAATGTATGGGAAAATTAATTTTCTTCATAATTTTTTTTTCAGAAAATTTTTTTACAATTTTCTTGGATATTCTCCTTATTTGGGTGGAGACCTTTCCAAATTGGTGCTATCATCGAAATCGGTCAATTCTTTCTCGAGTTATAAGATCAGTAGTTAGTTAGTTAGTTCGAAAAGAGCGGCGTGGTGTTGAGTGTTCAGAAGGAGCACTCTAAACCTTCCCATGTCAGTAAGACATACACTTAAGCCGCTAAGTTCGACCTGTTGTGCGCTCTAAGTTTATCCTACTACTTCACTATGTCCCTTATAGGAATTCGGTGCTATTCACGAAATTCCTTAGTTTGTTCCAGTCCATACCCACAAGTTTGGTCATGTCCGGTATCGTACTATCCGAAAGATATCTGGATCTAGCTTGTGTGAAGGCCGGGCAGTGGCATAAGAAGTGCTCCAGCGTCTCATCGTCCTCCATGCATGCCCTGCACTCACTGTTCGCCACTAGTCCAATACGGTACAGGTGGGCTCGTAATCCCGAATGCCCCGTTAAGACTCCCATCATTTTGCCCATTTCGGCTTTTCCCAGTTTCAGCAAACCTTTTGTCCTCGATCCATCTGGGTCTCCCCATAGGATCTTTGTCATCCTGCCTACTGATTCCCGGTTCCACTGGGTTATATGTGCCGACTCCGCCCACTTTTTTAACTCAGCCTTCGTCACCCCAAAGGGTTTCGCTCCATCTAGGCTCACCGTTTGGTGTTCCCTGGCTTTCTTTGCCAGGAGGTTCGCTCTCTCGTTGCCGAATACCCCGCTGTGCCCCGGCACCCAGATGATGTTGAGTCTGCCGTGCATAGAGTAGTCGTTTATCACCTTCTTACAGTCAAGGACCGTTCTAGATTTTACAGTTTCTGATGATATTGCCTTTATTGCCATTTGGCTATCCGTGAATATATTTGCCTCGGCTGGGATTGTATTATCGCCGAGCCATTTGATACACTCCGTAATCGCCCGAACTTCCGCCTGAAAGTTCGTATTATGATAGTCTCCATGGCTCTTGTCGAGGTTGTCCTTATTGCGCCGCTGATACCAATGCAGCACATTCTCTGAACCCTCTGCAGTGTTGCGATGTTACATTTCCTCTCAACTGTTGTCCACCATACTACAGAAGCATATGGTAGTACAGGCCTGATTACGCTTCTGTAGAGCCAGTGTGTCATAGTCGGTTTGAGGCCCCATTTGGACCCTATAGCCCTTCTGCATAGCGACCAGCATCTGTAGGCCTTATTAGCCCTTTCCTCTATGTGGTGCTTCCAATTCAGTTTCCGATCTAGGATTACTCCTAAGTATTTAACCTTATCGGATATTTTAATCGTCTTTCCCAAGAATCGTGGCTCTTCATAATCTGAGATTTTCGTTTCCTTGTGAATAGACATATTTCTGTTTTGTCCGGGTTTACATTTAAGCCCCTTGGCTGTGCCCATTCATACGCTATACTCAGTGCCCTCTCGGCCTCTCTGCATAATTGGTTTGGGTTCTTTCCCTTAAGAAGTATTATAACGTCATCTGCGTAGCAGATTGGTTTAAGTCCCTCGTCGGTAAGTTTCCTTAGGAGACTGTGTATAGTGAGGACCCATAGGAGTGGTGATATAATCCCTCCCTGTGGGGTTCCACGTTGTACTCTGTAATATTTACATCATGGGAACCACAGCTTATCCATCTATTCCTTAGCATATGGTTGATCCAGTCTTTTAATGCCCGGTCCACCATAAACTGGTCTAAGGATTGGATAAGTGTTTCGGTCCGGACATTATTGAACGCTCCCTCAATGTCTATGCATACAGCGAGTGTGTATAGTTTGTCATTGAGAGATTGCTCTATGTAGTAGGTTACCTCATGAAGTGCGGTGTCCACTGATCTGCCTTTGACATAGGCGTGTTGTCTAAACTTCAGCATATCGCTCGGTATTCCACTTTTTACCATGTCGTCCACTATTCTCTCCAAGGTTTTGAGTAGAAACGAGGTGAGGCTAAATGGTCTATAAGCCTTTGCCGTTGCATAGCTTGCTTTTCCAGGTTTGGGTATAAATACTACCCTGGCCTCCTGCCAGTTTCTCGGTGTGTAGGCGTATTTTAAGCATGCGGAAAAAATTCCTGCCAGATGGGTTGTTATTTGGTCAAACCCCATTCTGTAGGATAGCCGGGAAAATACCATCCGGTCCCGCCGCTTTATATGGGGAGAAACTCTTTATAGCTTTTTGGACCATTTGGTCCGTAATGATTGGCGACTGATTTACTACATACCTACCTTGTGACCATTCCCCTGTGGGTTCCGCGTTCCCATTTGGAAAGTGTGTATCCATCAGGTGCCTAAGTGTTTGTTCCATTGTATCCATTCTCTTTCCCGTGTCATCTACTAGCGTTTCCGCCTGTACGTGGGTCTTAGAGAGGAATTTTTTCATCTTCGACATATCGTTGACGCTATCCACCTGTTCACTGAATAGTCTCCAGGAGTCGCGTCTGTATTCACTGAGACTTCTCTTGTAGTCCTCCCAGTATACTGGTGATTTCTTACGCGTGGCCCTGTTGTAAAGTCTACGGACGTTCTTCCCTAGATTTCGTATTTCCCCTGTAACCCAGGGTTTTTCTTGGGCCGATTTTCTTTCCCGAAGTGGGCAGCTGTCCTCGAAAGACTTTACTAGTGCTTGCGTTGTCTTTGTCACTATGTCGTCTAGTTCGTCTCTGCTAGAGTATTCGAGTTGAGGGTGGACTAGTCGATTCTTAAGTAGGCTTCCGAACTTTGTCCAGTGTGTCTTGGTCCTATTTCGGAAGCATATCGGTTTCGGTGGTGGCCGTGTTATCCTGAATCTAATATATCTGTGATCCGAGAATGAGTGCTCATTTAAAACCCTTCATTCTTGAATTTCATCTATAAGGTGTTCAGAACAGATTGTTATATCTAACACCTCCTCCCTAATCTTGTTGACAAAAGTGGCTTTGTTCCCAATATTCAGTGTGAAAAGGTCGTTAGTATTCAAATATTCTACTAGGGCATGCCCCCTACGGTTACAGTTAGTACTACCCCACGACGTGTGGTGAGAGTTAGAGTCACTACCTATTAATACTTCGTTACCTGTCTGTTTGGCCCTCTCTACCAGTCGCTGTAATTCCGACGAAGGTGGTGGTGTCGGCGAATCATATGGCAAGTATACTGATGCCAGGTATATATTCCCATCTCCCTGTTTCAGTACTGTTGCATCCGATGTTGACAACTCTGGGGAGAAGAGAAAACAAAGGTTTTTATGGCATAAGATACATGTTCTCGGACGGGAATCCGTCTTCGTATAGAATAGTTGGTAATTAATATGATTTAATCCAATAACCTTGTCTTTAGTGGTCCAAGGTTCTTGTATTAAAGCAATGTGTATTTTACCTTTATTAATTTTATCCAACAGAGCGTGGGTTGCCGTCTTGCTCCGGTGGAGGTTAATCTGGATGACCTCTAACATTGGTCCTCCAGTAACCGGTCGTCTTGGGAGTTTGTGATGCCTTCGGCCACTTCCTCCTTCTTATTTTGCGGTGTCTGCTCCGCCGAGCCTCCACTCGCTTCGTCATGCTTCGCATCCTCCGGCTGTGTTCCTCCGGTCGTCATGCCGATTGGCACTTTGCCAACTTTGATGTAGACAGCTTTGGTCACAAAGAACACCATACCTTTAGTCTTGGCAAGACCAGCCGTGGATGCCGGGTCTATTCCGATCACAAGGAGTGTGCCCTCCTCCCTGTGGAAAATGACCCATTTGTCCACGGATAGTCCTGCGTTTTGCTTGCCAATGACTTTAAGTATGGCGTCCGATGCAAACTTGCTGCCCCATCCTTTAATATATACGGTAGCCTTCGTTAGCCTTGGGATGCCCTTCTTCCTTACGAGGGCTAGCTTACCGCCTTCCCAGGGGGCAGAGATTTCATTCACCAGCTTCTTCAAAGTCTCCGCACAGTGTTGTGAGGCCAGCTGTAAAGTGAGTACCTCCCCTTTGAAGCCGCTACTGACAAGTTCTATGGGAGGTCCACTTTCGGCCTTCATTATGTGGTCCATTACCTTCGTGTTGACGAGGTCCTCCACGATCCGGTATTGAGCCAGTTGGGTTTCCGCTGTCAATTACTACATAGCAGAGATCGTCCAGTTGTTGCCTTCTTGCTACCTTTGCGTAGGATGGCGGTTCTTTGCCTGTGTTCGCATTCAGCTTCCTCTTCCGAGTTGGATAGGGTTCGTGTTTACGCGCCCTTTCCTTGTCGGGTGATTTGGCTGATGTGCTCGCCTTTCCGGTAATCGCATCGGCTTTGCTCCTATTGTCCCTGGAGCTCTGTCGCATCCCCTGGGTAATATGGGGTTTGGGCGTCTCCGAATTACCAGATGACGGGGAACACTTTTTCCTCTTTGTCATTATTTTGACAGTGTTCTGTTCTTCCCGTGATCGGATTCTCTTCTCAGCCTCTGTTGAGGTCGAGGGAGGCACCGACAGGTCCTTAGGAACGTCCTGTTTTTCGGCTTGTTTGGCTGAACGGTTCCTCTTTGCAATCTTCCTGCGTTGAGCCCCCGAGAGTCGTTTCTTTTGTGTAGATAGCTTCGCTATGCTCTCGCTTACTTCATCGACCATTCTATTTACCTAGTAATTTTTTGGAGTTGCTAAAATGGTAATGTTGTTTTCATTATTATCACTTTGGGAATCAGAGTTGGAGTCACCACCTGTTATTGAAGGCTGAGGGCTTATGCAGCCCCGCTTGGTTTCGTCCGCGTCATCATCCTTGTTTTGGTTGCCATTGGCTTTTTGTGTGCTTGCCACAGACTCTACTACAGGGGTCAAGACACCACCCCCTGTAGAACCATGAGTATGATGAACCTGACTCTGCGTTTTCATCATCATCGAAACGATCTCATGGTGTTGTTTCACAATGCTATCGTGGATTAGCCTGTGTTCCGTTTCAAATGTCGTATTAGTATGGTTTCGTGTATCAGTTTCGTTTGCAGTGTTGTTATCATTGTTTTGTTTTCCTGTTTTTAGTTTTTTCATTAGTTCTTCTTTTTTGTTCATGTTAGTCCCACGAGTATGCCAGTAAGTATACTACAGTCCACCCCAGTGACGGCGTGAGTTGGACCGGGCAACATATTTCATTACTACCGACCCGTGCCCTGGCGTCGGAGGGAGCTGTTAGGAACCAGTTTGTTTAAACACTAACTGGCCATTCTAGGTCCTCGGCACTGCTTCCAACCACCTTGACCTTAAAAGTGTTTTTGCATTCAACGTTGGATATTCTAATGGCGCCAAAATCGCAAGAATCGCCATGTCGGGGGAAGCTTCATTGACATTCGTTATTTAAGTAGGCCTGATCAACAGATAGACCTACAACGAGACACAACTTCCCCCCGGAGTAACCTTTAGTTCGCGCAGCCAAGGCCACACTTAGGCAGCCTCGGCCACACTTAAGCCCCCACATCGCGTCAAGGTTGTTACCCCAGGTGATCAGTAACGAACTTCACTTTCTTTTATATATATAGATTCGTACTCTGCTTCTTCTTCATAAAATAATTTTTACCCGTGAACCTACATGTTTATTTAACAGAATTCAATTTACACAGTCAAATAGATTAAATGGTTTAATACCAAATCGACGTAAAAGTTTAATATCTGACTGGCAGTTCTATATAAATAGTGTTTCATAAGCAATGCGGTGCAGTTTAAAAAAGCAGTATATGCTTTGTTTTCGAATTAAACATATTTAAGAATGGATTAAAATTAAAAAGCAAAACATCTCTTCAAGCAAACTATTGCTTTAAATAAAATTTAATTACAAATTGTAATAAATGCATATTATGATTCAATAAGAATCTCAATTATTTTGTATCATATGATAATTTATTTTTATATCAATTTTGTATGTAAAGTTTCTTTAACCTGATCTAATTTGAAAACTAAACCGACTTTGTAGTTATAAATTTTTGTTTTATGTTTTTGTAAATTTGTATTTTTTTAACTAATGCCTGTCCTGCACTATAACACAGTGCAACACGAAAAAATATAACCATATACGGACACCACTACGTGATAAGTCCTCCAGTTTTTTTTATGGGCCCCCAAAGAAGTGGGGCCTCGGTGTCATTTTTGCAAAACAAACGATAATTTTCTCAAGCTCATATCTAGCAAACCGTTCGGAATTTTGATTTACTCTCTGAGGCAAAGTTGTAGCTCTTGTCATAAAGAACAAAAATTATAAGACCAAAAAAACATCATCTTCAAGGTTAAAATCGCGAAAAACTTTAAAAAATGAGCGAATAATCGCCCAAATAGCGTTTTTTCCGCTTTTACGAACAAATTTACTTTATGAAAAATGCGCCAATTTTCTTTGGCCTGGTAGGGCTTACAGCGCTGATTAAAACCCGAAAGTTTTTTAAGGAGGCTGATCCAACTTCTTGAGATATATGCCTTTATAGCTTGAGTATATAATGGCTTATATCTCACCCATTTCTTATCCGATCTTTGAAAACGCTATAAATCTGTGTATAAATATGTTAATTTTTATTAACTCATTGGGGCAAATTAAAAAAAAAGATTTTTTAACCTCACTTTTTTAATAAAAATCTGGTTTTCTCAAAAAACAGCGCTAGTAAACTTATTTCTTCCTAGACTCATTATTTACTTGGGAGTGGCCAGAAATGATTCCTTCATTGGGCAGTCCAAGCAGCTCACTACTTCCACGCAGTATGTCCTGGGCAATGGCTTATCGGAAACCTCCGTTAGCTAGCTAATGTGAGAAGGCGAAACGAATGAGCAACCTGAGTGTAATGCGATCACTGATACGTCTCAGGATTATTAGGTGACCCTGTCACTGAAGCTCTTCGAAGTAGTGGACATATTCTTCTGTCCTTTGAAGGCGGATGAGCCAACACCCCTGGCCAACGGCGGATCAAAAATAAAAAACCAAAATCCAGTTTCGACACACTGCATTCTGGTCAGCGTCTGATCCATAATGGGCGGCTGAAACATACTCACCCTGGCAGTAGGTAAAATGCAAACCACGGTGGGCTGGGTTTGCCTCCCGCCACCGTTATATCGGCAATGAAAATACACAGAAAATATGATGAACAAAGAAACCCCCCCAACTGTTGACGACCCTCGCAAACGTTATAAGGACCATGATTTAAGGATATGCACCTGGAATGTTCGAACGTTATACAGGACTGCACGGTGGTCAAATGCGGCCAAAACTCTGTAACTTTGTTATTTCTTAATGGAAACTGCTGAAATTTTGCACGTAGATGGAGTGACAATTTCTGGTGCATCTTTAAAATGTGGACGTAGTAGGTTTTAGCCACGCCCACTTTTTAATAAATTTTGATAAATTTTTCTTTTATTTGTTAACACAAATCGATGAAATTAGTTTCAAATATATAATATTGTACTTGGTTTCATTGTATTTGTTCAAATGGGCATGATATATCATAAGTACGCCCATATTTTCCATTTTCTAATTTTTGTTTCCCAAAAAGAAATAAAGTGTTGATCAGTAAAGAAGAACAATTATTAACGATATATTTTCAGAGACGGAGTGTGCCACGCCCAAATTTTTTGTGTTAATATTGCATACATTTAGAATAATACTCTACCTCAAAATTGTCGCATAGGCATACAATTCCAAAAAAAATATTGACTAATAGTTTATTTTATTGTCCATTTAATTAAATAAATTACTAATGTTAAATTACAGCATAACATTTTATAATTCAATAACCAAGTCGAAGGCTTCCTTCATCATCTCTTGTTTGTTTTTTTCTGTTTTTATACGGATGCTACTTATTAAGGGATCCGAAGATATAAGGAGGTAATGGAAGACATCTTCATTGTTCAATTTTCTGGAGAATGCTCTGCTGTTGTTGCGCCTAGCCGCTTTGAAAATTTTATTGGATGCCTCTTGAGCTTCCTCTGATAGCGTGCCAATTGGGATACCAATATATATATTGAATTCCAATCAACTGTGTTTGATTCATATAATAATAAATCATTGTCTATGTTTTTAAAATCGTGGTATGTAGTGGTGTGGAAGTTTAATTCAGGCTTGAAACTGTATGAGAGATAAATTAAATCGTGCCGTGAAAAACAAGAAGCTGTGAGTTTATCATACAACAGAACTTTTTGTAGGTCACTAACGAAAAAACATCAAGTAATGAGTTCATTGTCATAGAAAAGTGAGTTGGTATAGTTGTGTTTGTCGCATATAGCCATATAGAACACATATCATTTAAAAGTTTGCTCTCAGCAAGAATGTTAGAGTTAACAATAACATCCTCATAATTTACAGTGACGGTATCTAAATAACTTTGAAAATTTTCTGTATTAATTCTTTGGTTAGGTCGGTAAACGCAACCTAAAAGTAACTTACTTCCCTTTGATTGAATTTGCACGAAAACATGTTCCACTCTATCTTCCCTTTTAGATTTTCAATAATTTTACAGCAAATATTCTTCTTGACATATATATCAACTCCACCTCCTAATGTTTCTCTATCACAGCGAAAAATATTGTATTTGTCTAAAACAACAAAAGCATCTGAAATAGATTTGTTTAACCACGTCTCCGTTACACAAATAGCATCTACATTCGATTTTTCAAATATAAAACGAAATTCATCAATTTTGTTCCTTCAACTCTGTGAATTTATGTGACAAACACTTAGACCAGATTTTTGCTTACATAGAACACGAACCATATCAAACATATTATCTTTGGAAGTAAATAAACTACAAACACTGTTTGTCATTTAATAAAATAAAGGAAATAGAGAGTAGTTCATAACCAATACGGGACCATTTACGTACACAGATTAAAATAAAATATTTAAAAAAATAATTTTGATTAAATTGTGACAAAAAACATTCAAGCAAACTACAAAAAAGTACATTGAAAACAAAAATGAAAAAAATAACTAAAAAAAATAAAAAAAAAATAATTAAAAAAAATTAAGTTACAATGTTCTATTTATAAATGCACTAAAAACTGCAAAATAATGTTTCTCTTAGCGTCAATAAGTATATTCTTCTTCATGATGGGGTTGTATAATGGTCCGCCTACTTAGCACTTCAACAACAACGGTCTAGATCAGGGGTGCCGAAAGCCTTCTTATGGAAGAGCAAACACCAATCCATATACACTTTATTAACTCATTAATACTTATAGTAGATCTACTAGTTCTCCCACCAAATTTATGACATTTGGCCTGGTGTGATATTTACGTTTGATGTTGAAAAGAATTGCTTTACTAATACCAGATAGAGGCAATGGTTCAATACAACGAACAAAATAACAACAACGGCATTTCGTTTTGTGTGTTAAAATTATTGTGTTAAATACAACACAAATGTATGCTAACAATAACAGTCAATAAAAAAGTGTAAAACACATTTAAATTTCAGAGTTTTTCACCAAAATGACATGAAAAATTAAAGCAAGAAGTTATTGTAATTCCACCTGGTGTATATCACTTCTCGTCAAACATCTCTCTATCACACCGACCGCATCACGTAGAGTGTGAAAGGAAGCGTCAGATGAGCCAAATATTCTCTCTAGGCTGAGATTACTCTATGCTTTATTAACACAAAAGGAAAGAAAAAAAATTCATTACGTACACTGAGAAAATAAGCGAATTTCATTTTTGCATAATTTATCTGTAGCGAATATGAAAAAAAGAAAAATTAGTCATTTTGTAAATTTATTAGTTTTTATTATTTTATACATTTATTTTATACATGTCTTTATAATTAATTGTGTACGTTTATTAATAATACAAACAATAACAGCCTAACTCGAGTTAGGACAAAATTTAAAATTTTTTTTTTAGAAGTCACCGTGCTCAAATACGCAACTCTTTTTTGTTAAGAAGTAAGTAAAAGAATTCGTTTCCTTGTTTTCTGTAACAAAGTTATCACAAAAACTCTGGCTCCTGATATCCAGTAAAGATATTATATATTAAACTGCTCTCCCTTGAAAAATGTAGAATCGACTTAGGCTGTTATTGTTTGTGACCACAGATATATTTTATACATGTCTTTAAATCCTCCACGAACCCTCCAATAAATTATCAATATTTATGTCAACGTCAGTTGTGGACAATTTTAATAACGCCTCTAAATTCTCGTTGCTTATTCTACTTCTATGTTTATTTTTTATTAATTTTAATTTTGAAAAGGCACTTTCGCAAATAAATGTGCTGCCAAACATGGAATACAGACTAATACCCTTTTCACATTTACCGCGTTTCAGCTGAAACGCCGGCGTTTCGCCCTCTTTCGATGATTTCAGCGAAACACACTTTAATTGACACGTATTTCCATACAAAAAAAACGCAAACATTATGCTCTTTTTACTGTAGTTTGTTTGAAATCACAGTAAAAATGAGAGAGAGCACAGTGTTGTACTCCAATAGTAGTTAAAAAAAGGAGTAAAATGAAAAAATTTCCATTGCTGGTTCAAAGCAAATGTCAGAAAAATGAGGGAAAACAAATCTGTTTGTTTACAATTCTAGTTTGCTTTGTTGTGGTAAGTACTTATTGCAATGTGATTTATGTATGTATGTATCAATCTTATTATCAATGAATGTATCATATGTATGTATCAATGTTATTATCAATGTATGTATCAATGTTATTTTATATTTCTTTATTCACAAATGTGCGTTTGTGTTGTTTACAGTCAATACAGAAAACACAAAACAGAAATGAGAAATGTCACATGAAACCACAGTAGTTTAAAAACCCATAATGTGAACACCATGATTTCAAAATGATTTCAAGAGAGCGAAACGCCGGCGTTTCAGCTGAAACGCGGTAAATGTGAATAAGCTATTAAAATAGTTTTTTTAAGCAAAAATAAATCGGTTTCCCACTTCATATCCATTATGCAAAATAAACTTGACACTTGTAACTCAAAACGCAAATTAATTCTTTAAGTGTTTCAACTTCCACCAAATTATTCAAAAAATACAAACAAAATCAACAAAGCATGCGAAAGATATCTTCTTCTCTTCCCCCCATTTTCTGCTCAAATTAAACTGTTGTTGCTTTCAACTAGGTGCAGGTGCACTGCAGACAAATTTGACTATGATTAGCAATAACAAAACAATCGAAAATTATGAAAGTATTTTCAGCGCTATGGCATTGTTTTTGCTTTGCTTTTTCATATGGAAAAGTTGTTGTTGGTTGGCTCTTTCATACGGAAAGTTTGTTAGTGTAATCCATTGAAATTGCTCTGTGTATATGCGCCTATGCTCTAGCTATAACAAGAGCATTTACAAAAACAAAAGAGCACCAAGAGTATAGGCTGTCGGCACCCCTGGTCTAGATACTTTCAATAAAGAGCGTAATTAAAATGAATTAGTTAATTAATTTTCTAGGGATCTCTCAAATAAAACGTTTGCATTTAAATTAAAAATTGTGACAAAATTAAATGTCAAATTAAGTGTCAAAATTAAATGTTTTTAAATGTTTAATTTAAATGCAAGCGTTTTATTTTAGAGATCCTTAGAAAATTAATTAACTAATTGGTGATCACTACCCTATTATTATATCTGACAATAGTGATAACGTTAAGAGACGATTCAGACCTAGGTTTTTGGAGAAAAAGTAAAAGTAATTATGTTTGAACATGAAGAATCAATCAACATAAACAGAGAAGCTGCACAAATAAAAAGAATTATTAGAAAATCTGCTAACTAATAACTCTCCCACTTGGTTTAACCCATACATTCCTGGTCTTATTATGGCGAAGCAATGTGCATTTAACATGTTTACGATATACCGATGTACAGAAAATTGCATAAGCTACAGAAGAGCTTGTGCCAAGGTTAAATATGAATCTCGACTGGCAAAGCGCTAAACCTGGGAAAACTTTCTTACTTCTTTAAATCCAATGCTGGATATAACATTTCTTCGGAACAGAGTAAGGGGAATAGGGACCGAGAAAATGTATAACTTTCCATCCATTATCGAAGGTAATCAACACTAACTGCTCCTAATGATTTTGTTGCCAATAAATTTGTTGAAGTGTGGAGTTCCATTGGGTCCGATGAAAGATTTGACGAGAACATCGATGCACGGAAAAATAGCTTTGCTCATCAACACAGTGTCTTGTATGGTTCTGATAACCATCTTTGTACCAATATTGACATCAAAAAATTGCATATCACCTTGCGAAATGGTTGCGAAAGGAACTGTTGCCGCCTACACTATTTTATTTGAATTAGTTTAATCAACATAAATATTTAATTTATATTTCAATCTCAGTACCTATTTATCTGCACAGTACTGTATGTTACAATTTACCTATTTACCAAATCCTAACTCGTTTATGTAGTCATTACTCTCTTGTTGTGATCATTGCTTATTTGTTATTCCTTCGTTGCCCTTTTGTTTGTTTACCAAATCCGTCATGTGTACATACATACATGTGTGTATGTAAGTACGTAGCCCTTTGATACGTTGCTAACTAACGGCAGTGACTTCTTTTCTGTACAAAACAAGAACCTAAGACGGGCAACGAAGGAAAGAGGAACATCAGTTCAAATTTAAGTACGAAAGCGACAAATTGTTTTTAAGCGCTACGCAAATAAGCGGGTTGTTAAATAAAATACAACAATTAAAGCGACTGTGAAAAATTTGTTTTCTTTCCCGAACTCAACAGGAACAACACCGTCTTTGGACAGAATATCGTATTTTTTGGTGAAAAATCTACCACTGGCCATGAAATACAGAGTAATAACACTGTACAATAACATACTGGGTCTTTCTTTCGCTGCCTTAAATTTGATTTTTTCATTCCTTTCTGACTGGAAAGTTATTTTCCTCTTCAGCATTCTTTGGACAACTCAGGGATTCCTCAGGGATCGCCGCTATTAGTGGTATTATTTACTATTTATGCCAATTCCTTGGCTAAATCAATTAAAAATATTCCTGGCATTGATTATGTGGGATTGTACCCCGATAATGTATTTGCTGTTGCATCCGGATCCACAGACGAAGTATCATCAAACGTAAACCACGTAAACGAAAAAATACAATACTGGGCAGACAAACGGGGAGCCGTTATACCTGTGGCCAAATCGGAGGTATTGCATGTTTGCAGAAAACGCAACTGCAATGTAAATACAGTGCACTCGCGCTAACTTGACTACTCGCAAACTTGAATACTCGCTAGCTTAAACATATTTTTCTGCCAATGGACTATCTTCTAACTTGAACAAATGCCAATTACGCTATAAGTCTGGTTCTAGACGTGCAATTGTAATTGCTGCAATTCTTCATGATTCTCTTTTGGAATTGCAATTTGCTTTTACACGCACGCAATTCTGTTTGTGCAATTCTGGTTTTTATTATTGCTGCTTCTGACATTCGTATAAATCTGAGACATATGCAGACTATTCGTGAGAAATTTTTACGAATGAGTAAATGAAAAGAAATGTCAAATTATTCTGCAGCCGCCATTACTGAACAAATACGAATGAGAAGAACTGAAAGAATTGCAGATTTCATGCAAGTTTTTTCCTCGTTCCATTCTTCTTACCTCTCTCTCCTACGAACTCATGAATTGCAGCAATTATAATTGCACGTGCAGAAACAGACTAACTTGAACAATTTTTTTGTTCATAAATGCAAAAAAATGTGATACATACATACGTTGTTCGTTATTTTACCGTTGGTTTTGATGTTGATAACTTTGCCCCCTCAATTTTTCAAATCAACGTGTCGAGTAAATCAACTGGCACAGCCAAAGGGCTTAAATGTAAACCCGGACAAAACGGAAATATGTCTATTCACAAGGAAGACGAAAATCTCAGATTATGAAGAGCCACGATTCTTGGGAAAGACGATTAAAATATCCGATAAGGTTAAATACTTAGGAGTAATCCTAGATCGGAAACTGAATTGGAAGCACCACATAGAGGAAAGGGCTAATAAGGCCTACAGATGCTGGTCGCTATGCAGAAGGGCTATAGGGTCCAAATTGGGCCTCAAACCGACTATGACACACTGGCTCTACAGAAGCGTAATCAGGCCTGTACTAACATATGCTTCTGTAGTATGGTGGAAGGCAGTTGAGAGGAAATGTAACATCGCAATACTGCAGAGGGTTCAGAGAATGTGCTGCATTGGTATCAGCGGTGCAATAAGGACAACCTCGACAAGAGCCATGGAGACTATTTTATGTATCCAGCCAATCGAGATTAGAATCAAATACGAGGCTGCCCTTGCGGCAAAACGCCTACAAGCTACAGGTGAATGGATCAACAGGGATCTCACGTCAAAACACCAACGGATAACTGGGGCCTTAGTCGGGTACACTCAAGATACGAGTGAATCTGACCGAATACCCGAGATAAGGGTTAAGGCGAACTGCGTGACCCTAACGCCAACTAGAGACGCCTGGCAGAATGCGACCCTGACACCAATGCCAAATGGGACTTACTGCTACACGGATGGCTCAAAGCTAGGAGAAAAAATGGGTCTAGGATTCTTTATTGAAAATCCAGCAACCGAATCCCACCAACGCCTCCCGGATCATAATACGAACTTTCAGGCGGAAGTTCGGGCGATTACGGAGTGTATCAAATGGCTCGGCGATAATACAATCCCAGCCGAGGCAAATATATTCACGGATAGCCAAATGGCAATAAAGGCAATATCATCAGAAACTGTCAAATCTAGAACGGTCCTTGACTGTAAGAAGGTGATAAACGACTACTCTATGCGGGGCAGACTCAACATCATCTGGGTGCCGGGGCACACCGGGGTATTCGGCAACGAGAGAGCGAACCTCCTGGCAAAGAAAGCCAGAGAACTCCAAACGGTGAGCCTAGATGGAGCGAAACCCTTTGGGGTGACGAAGGCTGAGTTAAATAAATGGGCGGAGTCGGCACATATAGCCCAGTGGAATCGGGAATCAGTAGGCAGGATGACAAAGATCCTATGGGGAGACCCAGATGGATCGAGGACAAAAGGTTTGCTGAAACTGGGAAAAGCCGAAATGGGCAAAATGATGGGAGTCTTAACGGGGCATTTGGGATTACGAGCCCACCTGTACCGTATTGGACTAGTGGCGAACAGTGAGTGCAGGGCGTGCATGGAGGACGATGAGACGTTGGAGCACTTCTTATGCCACTGCCCGGCCTTCACACAAGCTAGATCCAGATATCTTTCGGATAGTACGATACCCGACATGACCAAACTTGTGGGTATGGACTGGAACAAACTAAGGAATTTCGTGAATAGCACCGAATTCCTATAAGGGACATAGTGAAGTAGTAGGATAAACCTAGAGCGCACAACAGGTCGAACTTAGCGGCTTAAGTGTATGTCTTACTGACATGGGAAGGTTTAGAGTGCTCCTTCTGAACACTCAACACCACGCCCCTCTTTTCGAACTAACTAAATCAACTTTAAAGATTTTTCTTAGTCCAAAAACAGTAAATTTTGAGTTATAGCAGTCTTCTAGTAAGTGAGCGATATGTTAGGTTAGGCATACCAAAAAAAAACCTTTTTTAATATAAAAATATAGCATTCGTAAACTTGAACAAATTCACTATCTTGAACTGGCCTGGTTTTAATTAGTTCAAGTTAGCGCGAGTGCACTGTAATATACATCTGCTTATTTTTTCAAAAAAAATTACTATGGCATAATCACGTTACACACCTTCAGACAAAACTGAATTAAACAAATAACTTACTTAGAATAATTTGTTAATTTGGCAGATCAACAAGAAACAGGCAAATTGTGATACCTAGAATGCCATCTTGGCAGGATCGTTCTTTTCTTGTTAGGGTAGGCCGGTTGTACAACAGTTTGCCTAACTCTATCAGGATAATGGATTGCTCTAGGAAAAAATATAGAAAACAACTTTGCCAGTACATGCAGTTGAATGCATGATAATTGGAATCGTATGTAGGAGCATTCCCTGGTGAGTTTTATTTATGAGAGAGGTAATTATTGAAGTCTTCCGTTGTAATACTATTGGAGTAGTGAACAACATCATAACATATAGCCTATTCAAGAGAGTTAATAACAGCAACTATGCCAACTAGTGCTGGCGGCAGTTTGGTATCAATTCGCAAAAATTATACTTTGGACCTGCCATGTCATCCGCCTCTGTGTTTTATTGTTTAAAATATGAAAAATAATCTCTTGGCATTCAGGTTGATGGCAGACATAACGTTTGAAAATTAATTTGATTGGAAAATTTATGGGATTTTAGCCATGTCTCGCTGTCTATAACAGGACTCGTTTTGCCGCTTCCAGCACGATTTTTGTCAATTAATCTTTACGGACTTCTGATTCATTTTATAATTCTTGAGAACTAATTAACGATAACTTATTTTTATGCCGAAACATATTTTGCGTGCCATATAGGAGATATGCAGCTGTTGTCATCTTGCAAAATATAAAGTAAATAGTAAGCTTACTCTTTGTTTTTATTAGTTTCTAAATTCTTATTTATCATTATTTTGTAAAAAAAATTTGTAACCATACATGGCCATTAAAGCTCGGTTATTTGAATAATAATTTTGAATTGAAATTGATTGTTTTATCACGTTATTTTTTATATCTTTTTATAACAATTAATGAATGTTACCCAAATACATTTTATATTTTAAATTACTTTTAAGTTATTATCCAAAAATTTTAATTGAACTGATGAAGTAATCTCTAATTATGGTGAATTAAAAAAAATAATTTAAGTATTTATCCTTTGAAGGAATTATGGTAGAAATTGTGTAACCATATAAGGCCTAATGGCTCGGTTATGTATATGAAGAGAAATAAATAAAAAAAAATAAAAAAGGCCCCATATAGATACTGCTATTGGTATTTGCTCCTCTTTAGTTTATGGATTGATACAGCATTGCACAACCGTATACGGCTGGACTAATAACACCAACGTTAAAAAAACTAAATACGTCTCTAAACAACTGTTTCCGAACATCAAGAGGACTTCTTCCTACGGTGGAATGCCACAAATGCAGGGAAAGAAAAAAATCAAATGGAAATGTATCTTACCAAACCATCATTGCAACAGAAACTTCATCTCAAAAACAAAAAAGAAACGATGAGGATGATGATGATGATCGAGCTTAGCAAGTCAGGTATCTGAACTACAACAACAAAATGAAGAAAAAGACAAAAAATTGAGCAAAATGGAGTTGAAAATAAATAAACTAGAACAAAAAATAATAGAAAGAAATATAGAAATAAACAACGTCATGAACGATGACATGAGCGCGACTAATATTGTTCAGAAAATTGCGCAAGCATTAACATTGATTTAAATGAAACAGATATAGACAATGCGTACAAAACAAAAAGAAAGAACAAAGTAATTGCCCAGCGGGAAATTGTCCGAACACTTCGTTAAGTGTTAGATGAAATTATTGCTGCTTTTTGGACATGTTGTGTACATCACTTTGCTTTGCTGAATTTATCGATGCTTTCATATTCATTTGTGCCAAGCAAAATCAACTGATGAATTCTTCATAGCATTTGAGAATATTGTGTGTGCAAACTCAACAAAATGAAGAAGATTATTATGTGATTGCTTTTGCCTATTTCTTTTTTTCCTTTCACTACATTCGGCTGATGAAATCTTCACTGCCTTTGCGTTCATTTTGTGTGTAACACAAAAAACCTGGAAATCAAACTAAAGAAAAATTGTTTCTAAAAATTTTTTACAAGAAACAGACGTTAATGTAGCGGGATTTCATGCGAAGTTATTGTTAATTTTGTTTGGGCATTTATATATTTGGAATTAGAATTCAGTTCAGTAAAGTTGTATGTTAAATTGTATGCTACAAATTGTATTTAAAAAGTAATGAATAGTGTGCCAAGATTGTCTACAACACCGTGCATTTTAATCAAAAAAGTGGTAAATCAATACACATCTGCTTCAAAAGTAATGCGCGGTGTAGCATGACTATCAGTAACGTCATAAATTGTAATCAACAAAGTGTTCAATCAATCCACACCTACTTCAAAAGTAATGCACGGCGTAGCGAGGCTGCCCACTAACGCCATTATATGAAATCTACAAAGTGGCAAACCAATCCACATTGAATGGAAAAGTAATGGAAGCTGTAGTGCGTTTGCCCACAAGAACTGGTTAAAAAAGCTACTTTGTAAGCCGACCACAATTCTCGCGCCTGACCACAATATACATTACTTTTGCGAAGAAGTAATCTGCTTTGTGGTCTGACTGTCCAAAAATCCGGGCATCTCCATATAAAAGTAATCTGTTTTGTAATCAGAATTAACCTAAGGATGGAAGCGCTTACGCATTCAAAGTAAGTTATACAGAATCGATTATTTCATGTGGAAATTTCCCGCTGGGTGTAGATTTTTGCTGTCTTCGTAAAAAGAGAGCTTATGAGCAAAATAAGCAGACATAGAATAGAAGGAACAGACATAAACAAAAGTGAAAACAACAACAATAAGTACATCTACATTAATGATCAGCTGACTGACCACAACCGTCGCTTGTTGTGGTTAGCTAAAACAAAGTCAAAAGAGGCCAATTGGAAATTTGTCTGGTTGCGAAATGGAAATATGTATGCTATATGTTATATAGTCATAGCCTAAGCCGAGTTAAATAAATATTAAATTAAATGTAAATCGAATATATCGAAAAAATATAGAGAAAGACTCAAACAAATGCAAAAGTAACAACAACAAATATAAAAACGAAATTAAAAAATAACTTATAAATGAAAATGAACTAAATTTCAAATACGTAAAGAGAAAATTCAAATAAGTCAACTAGAAATATATATATGAACACAGAAAAAAAGGTGTGAAATAAATGTTAACTGTTAAATGTTAACTGTTAACTGTTTAAATGTAAATGTAATAATTAACTGAAAACTTAAATTTACCAAATTATTATTATATTATTGAAATCAATAAAAGAAATGAATATGAATGTTCCAAACAATCAATGTTAAGGATAACTTCCAAAAAATTAGCAAAATAATTCATACGTTCGCTACGAAAAAATTTCACACAATTGTTAGTGAGCATAAACAAAAATATGAACGAAATAAAAATTATCGTTCTTGTGGAAACCAACATTGAGGACGAAGAAGAAAATTTGTATAAAATAAACGGACTTAACTCCATCTTTATGAACCGAGTGGGTAGAGGTGGAGGAATCGCAATCTACGTCAAAGAAAACATAACCTTTAACTCAGAAAAGGTAAGCCCCACGTCATTTGAAACAATTCTACTTGAACTAACCATCCAAAATTAAATTATTTATCTTTTCGCTATATATCACCCTCCGGGCCTAAGTGTTAAAAACTTCATTATGGAACTTGACATGGAAATAGGTAAAATAAACAAAAAGCGGTCACAAATTGTGTTAGGAGATATTAACATTGATATTTTAAAGGATAATGTCACAACGATGTCTGCAATGTGCCATAAAAGGAATTACAAGGGAAGAACAAGAACAATGATACAGCAACATGCATAGATCACATGTTTGTCCGAACTAGCTAGTAAAAAAAAGGAACTTTCGCATGCAGGTATAGTCCTTACCGCAATGTCAGATCATTATTCTATATATGGATGTTTCCAAGAAGTTCAAATGGATAATAATGAAATAAATCGAATTAGACATGACCAGAAAAATAAACAGACAGTGTGCATAGGCAAAAATACAAAAATAGTGAATAGATTAATGCGGCAAGAAAAATCGATAAATCCTGTTAAAATAAATCAAAACGTGGATGAAAAGCTAAACAAAATCTATGACAACTTCAAAAAATGTACATGCTCTCGTTATGCCCAACATATTATACTGTCTAGAAGTATACTGTGGATCTAGAAACCAAAATATGAGGGGACTTCAATTAGCTTTTAATAGAGTAGTGCGGTATTTATACTCAATCAGACTTTTTGACCACGTAACTCCCTCTGTTAACCGATTCTTGGGTTGTAGTTTCTCAAATTTTGTACATTTCCGATCTTTGTTGTTGTTTTACAAAATGTTCAAAAATCAATTTCCTACCTTTCTCACGAATTTGTTTAAATTTGGCCGTTCATCACGTACGAATCAATTAATAATTCCTAGAGCGAGGGGTTATATGAATAGGTCCTTTCAGGTGAGAATAGCCAGATTGTTCAACTTGCTTCCTTCTACACTACGAGTATTTAACTTCACTAGCGCTACGTATCGCAAAAAGCTTCTTCAACACTTTGGAGAAATAACGCAGTAGTTGACAATGTTTCTTTTTGGTTTTTGTTTTTTACAATGTTCCTTTGATTTTTTTTTTTATATTTTATTATTGCCTTTGGAAATTTTTGATTCATTCAACTGATTAAATAATGTATACACTATTTTCAATAGAGCTTGTGTTTGTAGTTTTCTTTTTGAAAACACCTTTGGGAACTCTGAATTATTATTAGTCATGAATAATATAATCTCTAATTTAACTTTGTTATCAACTAGTTTTTTGATCTTGCTACTTAATTAAAGGATATAATTGTTATGTAATTTCTTATTTAATGAAAACATATAATGTGTGTTATAAATGGAGTAGTTCTTTTGTAATTTATTTGAATTGGCCGAGAGGCTTAAAATTACAAGTGTGAATAAATAAATAAATAAATAAATACAAATAAAAAATACAAGAGAAGAATTGAATATTCTTGGTTAACAGAACAATTAGTGGAATACTGTAATGTTCGGGACCAACTATATAAAAGATGGAAAAAACATGAAAAGAATGTTGAATTTGGACAATAATACAAAACATATAATAACAGAATAAACAAAATGATAAATCACGCGAGAAACATGTAACGAGTTAAAGAATTTATTAAAAATAGGAATAACGTTTGAGTAACGTGGCTCCTTGCAAACCAAGTTATAGATAAGAAATCGCCTAAATTAGATGAATCAATTGTAAACAATTTTAAAAACCAACCAATCAAAACTGTAACTGAAAATTTTGCGAATAAATTTAAAGAAAATTTTATAAAAATTATACATAACTGCGACATTAAAACACTGCAAACGGATGACAAGAGAATTCAAAATTCCATATATATTGCAAACGCAGAAGAAGTTTACAATATTCTCGCGTCATTAAACGCAAACAAAGGTGCCGGATCTGATGGAATAAGAACAAGGGTTTAAAAAATAACGCATCTTTCCTCACCCCAGTAATAACATCTTTGGTAAATCAAAGCTTGAATGAAGGTATCGTTCCTGAATTGCTGAAAATTTCAATAATTAGGCCAATTTATAAAAGCGGCACAAACAATTATTACAACAATTACAGGCCTATTGCAATTTTGCCCGTTATTGAAAAAGTGCTTGAAGAAATTATAGTAAGAAGGTTGCGATCTTTTTTAGAGAAATATAAAATAATTACTGATCGTCAATTTGGCTTTCAGAAGGGTAAAAATGTAAATAAACTTTTGGGAAATTTCTCAAACCACATTAATAATTGCCTTAATGGAAACATAAGTTGTTTAGTACTCTTCATAGACTTCAGTAAAGCTTTTGACACGCTATCGCATACAAAATTATTAGAAACCTTAGAAAGGAAGGGCATACGTGGAAAATGTCTCATCTGGTTTAAGAGCTATCTTGAATGTATAAAGTACCGCGTAAAGATTGGAGATACCATCAACGAGGAAAGAGCTGCAAACTATGGGGTCACCCAGGGATCGAAACTCGAACCATTATTGTACATCCTGTATGCAAATGATATGATAGACCAATTAAATAATAGTAGTCTTCGCATACGCTGACGACACAGCCATCGTTGTTTCTCACGGAGATATTAAAGCTGCAACATATATTATTACCAGATGGTGCCATGATGGTATTATCATAAATGCTAAAAAAAATAAAGTAATGAATATCAGATCGAAACATAAATTGCACTTAAATTCCACACCTATAATTGCATTCATAAATTGGGAAATGAAACACCACAAACTGATGTGTGTGAAGCAAAAATAAAAGCCAAAACATATAAATACCTATGTATTTTTTAAATGGAAACACATGGAACACATTGACTATCTTCATAAAAAACTTCAAACGTCGGCCTACACACTTTTTCACCTGAGCAATTGTGCACCCTATAATGTATTAAAACAAGCTTATTAATCACTGTCCGAATCGTACCTCAGACATGGAATTACTGCATGGGGAACTTCATCCTACTGCAACGGATTACAAAAAACCCAAAACAAGATAATAAGAATATTGATTAAAAGCCACAACCACTTGCCACATCAAGAAGCCGAAACTCACAACATTAACATTAGGAGTAACGTCAACAACCCATTACACAACTACGACAATGGACACACCACACTCAAATACAGATCAGCACTCAAATTTACGATTGTCAATTAAACAGCACATCAATTTTTAATAATATACAAACCAGAGACGGCAAAAACAGCAACATACAAACCAGAGAACAGTTTGATTGCGTTATTTCATAACTTTGAATGCAATCACAAAAAATGAGCATATTGCTCTCAATACATATCATTTCAGTATACCAACACAACTCAGAAAAGTGATTGTGACGAAAAGCATGCATTACATGTCTTCTGTTTATCATACTAAACACTCACAAAAGCAACGAATGTTTAACGATTGGTATGAATGGTCTCAATGCTTATTGAATAAAAAGTCAGATTTTTTTTCTGTGAGGTATTTTATCATATGTTTGGTGTGTCCCAAAAAATTTTTCTTCTTCGATTTTCATGGTTGTTCCAGTTTTATTGGAAATCTTATAAGGTGAAGTATTTTCGAGATTTTTTTCAGAGTCTTCAGAAGAGGTTTAGAGGTCGCACAAGTCGAATTTCCCCCAAAAATCGGGTATTCCGGACGTTTTCTGAATTTTACTTAAAACTCGGTCAATAACCACGATTCTCTTAGTTTCTAAGTTAACATTTTTAAGGCACAGCGGTCAAGCTTTTATTGTATATTCATAAACCACCAGTTTGGCAATGATTTTGCTCAATAAGGTACAACGTATTACAGTTGTTCGTACATTTTGGATAAATTTTGTTAGTAACGCTTTATAACTTTTAAAAATTCTATGAAAATTTAAAAAACTAACACTGCACTCTAAAAGACGGATAAATTCCAAACAATTTTGTAGGACAACATTTTTAATTTGCTGTTACTGTTCAAGAGTTATACGATTTTAAAGACTTTTACGCATTTTATAAACCCAAAAATATTATAAGCTGTTTACCATTTTTGCATCGGATTTGCTTTAAATTTCTAGGAAAATTTAAAACACTAATGATGCACTTTAAGAGACGGATAAATGCCAAGCAATTTTGTAGAAAAAGTTTGAATTTGCAGTTACTGTTCCAGAGATATATCATTTTAAAACTCTTTACCCATTGTATGAAGCTAATAATACTTTAAACTATTTGCCAATTTTTCATCTGATTTGCTTTAAACAATGTATTCATGAAAAAATCTACATACGCTAAGTAACGAAAAAGAATTACACGCAGAAAAAACGGCCCCAGCAACATATTGCAGGAAACATATATATGTTTGCAAACAATCATATATATGGTTGCCGGGGCAAGTTTTTGCTATGTGTAATTCTTTATCGTTACTTATCGCATGTAGATTTTTTCAATAATATAATGTTTAAAGCAAATCCGTTGAAAAAAGACAAATAGTTTATAATAGTATTAGGTTCATAAAATGGGTAAAGAGTTTTAAAGTGGCATAACTCTGGAACAGTAACAGCAAATTCCAAATTGTTTTTTACCAAATTGCTTGGAATTTACCCATCTTTTAAGGTGCCTCATTAGTATTTTAAATTTTTATAGAAATTTAAAGCAAATCCAATGCAGAAATAGGAAACATATTATAATATTATTAGTTTCATACAATGGGTAAAAATCTTTAAAATGGTATAACACTGGAACAGTAAACGCAAATTCAACAATTGCTTGGAATTTTAAACTGCATCATTAGTTTTTTAAATTTTCATAGGAATTTTAAAAGATATAAAGCGTTATTTACAAAATTTACCCAAAATTTACTAAAAAATTTAATACCTTATTGTGGAAAACCATAGCCAAAACCGGTGGTTTCTGCATATATAATAGAAGTTTGGACGTTTAGCTTCAAAATTTTGATTTACAAACTAAAAAATCGTGGTTATTGACCGAGTTTTAAGTAAAATTCAAAAAACGCCCGGAATCCCCGATTTTTGGGGGAAATTCGATTTGCGCAACCTCTAAACCACTTCCGAAAAAATTCTGAAAATTACTTTACCCTATAAGCTTTCAAATAAAGCTTGAGCAAAAAAAAAATTTATTGATGGGACACCCTAATATACATACATATATATACAAATGTATATATAATTTATCATTAAAAAATGAGAATGTTGAAGTTAAGATTCGAGAAATTCACTTGATATTTAGTTTAAAAACATAAGAAAAGAAATGAAAATTCATAATTAATTTAAAAAAAAATTAAAATAAAATCAAAGAAATTATTATACTTAGATGAAAATACTTTTTACAACAAGAATGAAAAAAAAAACAAAGTTCATATTTAATTCTGTTTTAGAGTTATTACAAATAAATAATACATGTTAGAGCAAAAATACTTTGCTCTACTCAGTTGAAGTGCTTTTCAATTATTGTCATAGAGAGTATGACGTCAGATCTGTACACCTAAAAAAGTATAAAAGGGAAAAATGGAACTGAAAAAGTTGTCATTATATAAAATATTCGGTGGTGTACAGAATTGAAAGATAATAAAATAAAAACTAAAAGGTTCTAAAAAGTGAGGGTTTCTATCATCAGAAGTGGGATCAATTCAGCCTACACCACACTCTATTGGGAAGATGACTGAAGATGACTCCAATCTAAGAGGTCAGATTCAAGGAAATTTGAATCTGCAGGAGGGAAGTCCAGAGTCGAGACCTAACAATTTTGTAATTACGGTGGAAGCAATTAATAAAATTTTAGAATCCACACAAGGGTCACAATCAACCGGCGCGTTGGTGGGTTTTCCGAGTTTTGATCCGGATCACTCCCGCGTTGATATTCAGAAGTGGTGCACGGGTATTGATGCAAGGGTACAACGAGACGGTTTGCAGAATTTTGACATTTTGCCTAGAATACAAGTTTCTCTGCTTGGGAGGGCAAAATTATGGTTCGACAAGTATGGATATCAACTTTATAGCTGGTCGGATTTACGAGCTTCTTTGATACACGCTTTTTCTAATGGTACCGACATTATTACACAACTCAGAAAGGTCGCCAACTCAGAAAGCAATGAATATGCTTCCTATACGGAGTTCGTAATGGAAAAGATTTGCCAAATTAACCAATTACCTTTTGAAATTCCAGAAGACAAAATGGTCAAAATCGTCATCGGATGCATTAGTGAGGTGAGTTTGAGAAATTCTCTTACATTTGTTATGCCATCAACTGTGCAAAGTTTGATTAGTCATTTGTCTTCGATACGAGAAGAACCTTTGCGAAAAGTAGAAAATATAACACGCCGTTTGCAAGAGAATAAGCCGGTATCCAATATTGGAAAAGAAGACAAGTTTCCTAATCCATTGAAACGTAGGCGCGTAGAGGATGAGAAACGTTGCTATGGATGTGGCAAGAAGGGTCATATTAGAGCTCATTGCACGGAAAAACAAAAGACAAACGAATTGGTTGTACAGAAAATACCAAGCAAACCCATAGAAACCAAATTTAAGTGTTCTTTTTGTGGAAAATCTGGACACGAAGAACAAACCTGCTGGGCTAAACAAAGAGCTGACCGAAAACAAATAAATCTATGCAAGATTTCGTTGGTATCAGATAATTACACTCCAGTGGTTATCAAGGGAAAATTATATCATTGTCTTCTCGACACGGGATCTGATTGTTCGTTGATAAGATCCGACATTGCTGACAAAATATCTGCAAAAAGAACTACAAATTTACTGTCTGTGCAAGGTATTGGGAGAGAACCTATTTTACTATCTGAGAGGCTTGAAACATTTGTAGAATTTGAAGATCTTATTGTTGAGGTTAGCCTTTATTTGATTGATGGAAAACATTTACAAAATGAAATTATTATTGGAAGAGACATCTTGAAAGATCCTACGATTACAATTACGGTTACTGCCAATGGATCGTACTTACATCGCAGTAAGTCAGCCTTTTGTCTCGGGGGCAAAAATATTGTTACCACAACTGGTAGTATGTCAAAGCCTCGTACAAAGGAGCTGAATGTTATTTTGGATAAGTACTCCAAACACTTTATAGGGGGTTTTCCTACGGCAAGGGTAACTACAGGATCCCTAAGTATACGTTTAACGAAAGATGCCAATATTTTCTTTAGGCCATATAGGATGGCACACAGTGAGCGGCAGATAACAAAGGAAATTGTTGCAGATTTGATAAATAATGGTATAATAAGAGAGAGTCACTCACCGTTTGCGAGCCCAATGATCCTTGTCAAAAAGAAAAATGGACAGAATCGCCTTTGTGTAGATTTTAGAGCACTAAACAGAATAACTGCCAAGGATCGCTATCCTTTGCCGAGGATAGAAGATCAACTAGATGAATTGTCGGGGAATAAATATTTTACATCATTGGACATGGCATCTGGTTTTCACCAAATTCCAATTGCTGAGGATTCTATAGAAAAAACTGCTTTTGTCACACCCGATGGACATTATGAATATTTGCGTATGCCATTTGGTCTCGCTAATGCACCTGCAGTTTTCCAGAGGGCTATAAACGTGGCTTTGGGTGAGTTACGAGGCAAATTGGCTTTGGTATACATGGATGATGTGTTGATAGCATGCAAAACCATCGATGAAGGTCTTGGAAAGCTGGATATTGTACTCAAGGCATTAGTTGGAAGTGGGTTTACCTTAAACATGGATAAATGTAAATTTCTTCAAACTACTATTGAATACTTAGGACGAGAAGTATCTGGAGATGGTATACGACCAAGCAAAACCAAAATTGATGCGTTGGTGAGTTCCCCGACACCAAGTAATGTTAAGCAAATACGTCAATTTATGGGGCTAGCGAATTACTTTCGAAAATTCGTGCCAGAATTTGCTGCAAAAATTGCCTGTATCACGGCATTGACTAAAAATAATACGGAATTTGTATGGAGTAATGAATGTGATGCAGCAAAAGATTACATAGTAGAACAACTCACAACTCGACCATTATTAGTATTGTTTAATCCTGATCTTCCAACAGAGCTGCATACGGATGCAAGTGCAAGTGGATATGGAGCTATATTATTTCAGCGAGTTAATGGAAGATTGCATGTAGTTGCTTATTATAGTCAGGCAACTAAGTCGTATGAAGCAAAATATCATAGTTATGAGTTGGAGACACTTGCGGTGGTAAATGCGATGAAACATTTTAGGCATTACCTAATCGGCGTTAAGTTCTTGTTGGTTACTGACTGTAACGCTTTAAAGGCAACAAAGGATAAAAAAGATTTTCTTCCTCGCGTTGCTCGTTGGTGGATTTTTCTTCAAGATTTTGAGTTTGAGATTGTATACCGAAAAGGGAAGACTTTATCACATGTAGATTACCTTAGCCGAAATGTGCCAACCAAATCTTGTTATCAAATTGAGAGTTTGTCCGAAACATGGCTACATATTGAGCAGCAAAATGACCCAGGTACATTAGAAATCATAGAGAAAATTAAAAGTGGCGATACCAACACATCAACGCAGTTCAAACTCAAAAACGGATTGTTATACAAGAAACTGGAGAATACTAACAAACTTTATGTACCCCAACAATGTCGATTGTCATTAATGAGACGTTTCCATGAAGACAACTGTCATGTCGGATGGGAAAAGACTCTTGTGAAGATACGAGAGCATTTTTGGATGCCGCACATGACTAAAAGTGTCAGAAAATTTGTGAATTCTTGTTTAATCTGCCTGGTGGCTAAAAGGCCGTCTGGAAAGAAACAGTGTGAACTTCACCCAATAGAAAAGAAGCCAATTCCATTCGATGTGGTTCATGCTGATTTTATGGGACCATTTGACGGGAAAGACTATCGTTATATTTTCATTTTGATTGATGCTTTTACAAAATTTGCAGTTTTATTCCCTTGTAAAACCCTTACAGCTGCGGAAACTGTTCAAATGTTTTATAACTATGTAATGCTATTTGGAGCTCCAGCCAAACTTGTAAGTGACAGAGGCACTAATTTTACTGGTGCTGAGTTTAAAAACTTCTGCATGTCATTGGGGATAACACATCATTTAATTGCTCCTGGTGCTAGTAGAGCTAATGGCCAAGTGGAACGTTATGTGGACACTGTTGCTAACTTATTGAGAACTAATTTAGATAAATGTGGCGAATGGACTGGTTATATCAGTCGTGTACAACTAGCTCTTAATACAACGGTTAATAAAACAACTGGATTTTCTCCGTTGAAGGTATTAACGGGTATATCGGGACGGACTCCAGATATTAGTGCATTGTTAGCAGAGCTCGAAATTGAGCCACAATTTGACGACGTAGAAGAAATACGAAAGCTTGCCAGTGAACGAGCAGAGTTAAATGCAACTCGAATGAAAATCAGATTTGATCAAAATAAATGCAAACCAACTCAATTGAAAATTGGACAAAAGGTTGTCTATTGTAGTAACCAGAGGCGCAAATCGAAGTTACAGCCGTATTATCGTGGTCCTTATGAAATAGTTGGTGTCCTTCCCAATGATCGATATAAGTTGAAGAAAGAGAACTGCAAAACTTTTATTGTTGCAGCAAGAGAGGTCATTCGGCCTTTAAATGGGAGTGAAGACGAGAAGGATGTTAGTAGCTAATATAAGGTAAAATTTTCTGCAAAATTCTCTATTCAATAAGAATCGAATTCATGAGCAAGCTTAAGATTGTCTCTGAGTCATAACTTTTGGTTTATGTGTTGAAGTTTTGAACAAGCTTAAGATTGCCTCTGAGTCATAACTTTCAGTTTATGTGTTGAAGTTTGAACAAGCTTAAGATTGCCTCTGAGTCATAACTTTCAGTTTATGTGTTGAAGTTTTGAACAAGCTTAAGATTGCCTCTGAGTCATAACTTTCAGTTTATGTGTTGAAGTTTTGAACAAGCTTAAGATTGCCTCTGAGTCATCAATTTCGGTTTAGGTGTTGAAGTTTTGAACATGCTTAAGATTGCCTCTGAGTCATAACTTTCAGTTTAAGTGTTGATTTGCAAACAAGCTTAAGATTGTCTCTGAGTTGCGATTCAAGAAGTAACATCTGAAATAATGATTCTGTTTACAGCTCTGGATATCTGGTGGTTAATTGTACAAGAGGACAGATTACTGTTGTGGACTTTGAAATAATGAATTTGTGGTTTCTGTAAACTGTTTGTTTTCTTGTTCTTTCTGTAATAAACAAATGATTGTTTTGAAAACAAGAAGTTTTGAATTCATCGAGAGCGATGATTTTACAGGATGGCCGTGTTAGAGCAAAAATACTTTGCTCTACTCAGTTGAAGTGCTTTTCAATTATTGTCATAGAGAGTATGACGTCAGATCTGTACACCTAAAAAAGTATAAAAGGGAAAAGTGGAACTGAAAAAGTTGTCATTATATAAAATATTCGGTGGTGTACAGAATTGAAAGATAATAAAATAAAAACTAAAAGGTTCTAAAAAGTGAGGGTTTCTATCATACATATACATAACTAATCAAAAACAAGGAGCATAAAGATTCACTTCCATTTATTACTTCCTTATTTTCATTTTGAATGAGAGAAAAAATTTGACAAATTTTGGTTTTTGTATTTTTTTTTTTTTTGATGGTTCGGAAAACACCGATATATATTTTTTCCACAATTTCGTCACACTCCATGATTCACAACACATATACAGGTCAACGAATACTCAACGAGTGGTGTGAATGGTTTTGTTTTGGTTTTGGTAATGTGTGATCAATTTATTTTGTTGCTTGACATGAAACGGCATGAGTTAATGATGAGTGCCAAGAAGGCAATCATCAAAATCAGTAAGTGTATGACATAGCAACAACATTAGTTATTGTTGTTGAATGATAGCATGGCAAAAGCAATGAATATGTGAATGACTAATAAAAGCGAATAGTTTCATTCTGTTCTCTGATACAAACCTATCACACCAATTATCTTAACCACACATACAATTTCGAAAAAGCCATTGAAACAAATAACTTTGCACAAAACTACCAGAACCAAAGGCACAACAACAACAATACTACCTCAATATACACCCTAATCTACAGCGGACAACTCCCTGACAACTCTCACATTACAAATTCGCTAAGCATTAATACACAAATATATAATCCACAAATCTATAATAACTCTGAAATCAACATTGCTCAACACAACCCACAACTATCCGAATCCCAAATAAACGCATATAACACTAGTCGTGCCAACAACAATTTGTATAGAAACCGATACAGCAACATCTCCACAGAGATCGTAAAAGATTTCTCCAAAAAACAACATATTCTAAACATCAATAGTCTGTACAAAATAACCATCATAGCTAAATTTCACTGCGAAAACACATTCCTGCAAAGAATGTACCACGTATACGAAACTCGAAGAAGATTAGAAATAAGATTTAAAATACCAACTTATAAAAACACTTATGGGAAGATCTCAATAGCAGTACAACTGCCTTCAATGTTAAATAAATTGCCACACGATCTCCTAAACTTTAGAAATGTTAAAACATTTAAAATTAATTTAAAAAAAATAAATTATTGAATCGCAATGAAGCGAAAAAATGCCATATCATATTGTAGTAAATATTAGTATAAGATACTACAAAATGTAATACACATAGAACAGAACATGAAACCATTTTCCTCCAGGCAAGCCCTTTTCGCGGGATGCAACCTAAATTAATGAATATCAATAAATGAATTAAATATAAAAAAAAAACTATTAAGAGTAACAGAGTCATTTAGAATAGAGTCCAAACTCAGACTTTCATACTTTGTTGCACAGTAGATCTGTTAATATGGCAGCTCAGAGCATAACTGATCTCACAGATGGACTTATATAAATTATATAAAACGGTCAGCCCAAAACAAAAAACCCTGTACTTTGCAAAATGTAATATAGCTTCTTAAGAGACACAATATTCCTTTGCCAGATAAACCTTTAACCAAAATACGTTCAAATAATACAGTTGGCATAGATAGAAGTTTAGCTGCATATAGTAAGGCAAACACTAAACCAGAATACCGGACATGATAATTTTCACTGATGGGTCGTATCAAAATGGCGTGACTGGATATGCAGTAGTACAACAAACATCTGACTATCACTACACTATTATTGAACTAACAGTGCAACCATTGCAATTCAGACTTGGATATTCGCCATGTTCTAAAGGTTTGTCCTTTGTCTAAAGTTGACGAAGATTTGACGCATCTTTTGGATTACTCAACGTATGGGTATGTCGGAAAAATTTTGGAAGCCTTGAGGAAGCATGATATTTTTTATGTTTAAATTTAAAATTTTTCAGCACTGCATACACTATATTAATCTTAATTTAAGTTATCTCTTATAAATTTAGTAGCATACATACTGAGTATGTCTTGCGTTTTCTTTTTGAATAATTTTCCTTATAAACAATGTACATAAACACTTCTTTTTAGCGCGCATATGGTCTCTGATACCCTGCGCCTTTCTTTTTGTATTTTATAAATTTATTTAAACATACAAAAAGGGATAAATAAACGTAACAAAAAAGGGAATAATAAATAAATAATTTACTGGCAATATTTTGAACGTCATAGGTATGTAAAGTTGGAAGTAAACATTGGGTGGTGGAAGGCAAGGATTCAATAATACCAGATAGAGACAATAATAGATAACCTCCAACAAAGCAACAATCGCATTTCGTGGTTTTGTGACAATACGAATGTAGATCAACGATAAAAGTCAACAAAAAGTGCAAAATACATTTAAATTTCACAGCTCTATACGAAAACGAACTGTAACTGCACCTGCTGTAAGTTAATTTTCGTCGAATTTTTCTCATTTGCACAAACCTACGACGAAGAGTGTGAAATGAAACTACTCCATCCTAAATTTCTCTATGGATTAAATTGTTCACATTTAAGGCACACAACGGTCTTCATTATTCAGCCAATTTTGACAGCTTAAACAGCTACCTGGTAGATAACTATAGCTTTGTTCCTTTACTTTTCGGGTAAAGTTCGGTTAAATGAGAGTAAAAGCAAAATTCACTGTCAAATACTCAAATTTAGCCAAAAGTAAAGGAACGCAAAAAAACACTTCTTACCCGAAAACAAATGTCAAAGCAGAAAACATATGCTTGACAACAAATCTTGCATATCATGTTAATTTTCACTGTTCATTTGCACACTTCCCATCTTCTTTAAATAAGCACTCTCAAAGCAATCACTTTTCAAGTTAATAAAATTGTAAATTCAATAATTTTTTTTCACTTGCGTTATTTTTTTCACAAATAATACTTGTTTTTATGTTGACGTTTCAAACAGCTGATTGACACTTTGCCCAAACTTACCCGAAGAAAAAGTCTGGGTAAGTTCGGTAAAAAGAGAAACGCATTTTGACGTTAAGAGAAACAAAAAATCGCCCTCATTTACCCAATTTTTGCGTACGGGAACGCTTTTGGGTAAGTTTGGGATCCCGCGGTAAAATAAAGGAACAAAGCTTATATGATGTCTGTTACTACAAGGATCCGTTCTTTGATTTTGTACCCCACTTGGGGCAATTTCCTCCTTCCGAACAAATTGTAACTTAGAAGCCTACCGGACTTGTACGCGTTGGCCCAATGTGGGTAATATTCAGCCGAAAGTTTTTATACTTTGGATGGTTATAGCCCGCTCACATAAGTATGTACATATTAGCAGAGAATACAATTTTCAAATCCATTTTGTCTCGTCTTATACTTACATTTAGGGACAGACAGCTAAGTATTTGTATTGTAATAGACGGAGATGAGTCATCCAAAACACCGTCCTTGCCCTTAGTAGTAGATTCAAGAAACATATTTAATGCCTGTGGACTCACAGATTGTACATCGTCAATCGAACTACCCGGTGTCGTTTTAATACTAGATGAATTCATTGCATTACTGTGAGCAGAACATGGTGGCAAGGACATAACTGGGGCACACGACTTAACGTACGCTTGCTCTGATCCAGAATTCATCCTATTCCGTATTTTATCAGCAAACACAAAAGCGATACCATCTCTAGAAACGTTACTATCACTAGAAGCAACACATTTACATCCCACGAACAACTTCTTATACAAAGCAGTTTCACCACAAATTTCGTGTGCCAGAATTTCATTTTCATTTTCGTCAATAGAAACAAGGCACAATCGGCAAATTCGAAATAAAGGTATAGGAACACAGCACATATTTCATCAGTAAAGGCCTAGAAATGTAATCATGCACTAGCTTTTTAACAGAATTCTCAGCGTCCAATTGTATTAATAATTGTTGTTTACATCTAGCACAGTGTTGCCACGAGTACAATTTTCGCATCCCTACAACTTAAAAAAAACCCCTACGATTGCCTACATAGCAGTGATACCAGACGTAGGGAAATTTCCCTATAATTGGACAATATTCCAATAAACGTAGGCCTACGTTCACCTACAATATGAAAATTTGCCTTGTATATTTTTTTTAGATTTACCCAAAGCAAAAAGGGCAATGTACAGAATTTATTGTAGGTGAATTAGATTCAATTTAATATTCAATCTTACCAAATGTTTAGCCTATTTGGCTGAATTTAAAAAAAAACAAAATTAAAGAAATACTAAAGAATGTGAGAAAATTGAAAACTAGCCGTCGCACGGACCTATGGGGCCCACAGGGTCCAAAAAACCGCCACACCCAGGGCCATTTGGTTATGGATTAGTGTGGGTACTTCAACGAAAGGTATTGTGTCACGAATTCCGTGGTGTCATTCTTTTTTTTCGTGGGATGTCTGCAAGTCCATATAAGTCCACTTTTGTGCGTACAGTAACCATGAGATTGGTTATGGTAACCATCCAGAAATTTTTTGTTTTAAAAAGTACCGAGTGATTTTTCCGATTTTGCCACACATCGACTTAAGGTACAGAGGGAATTTTAACCCCCCTGTCTGAGCGACTGTGTGCAATATAAATTTAACGATTTTTCAAAAGTTCTACCACACGGTACGAGCAACATAGGGCCCTGCGATGGCTACTTTTCCATTTTCTCACATTTTTGACCTTTTCTTTAATTTGGTTTATTTTTAAAAAAATTTTTTTTGCCTGCCCCAGGTCCTGAATTTTTGCCGCCTATTTTTTTAACTTTTACAGAAACAGATTTTGTTTTCGCCTTATGTCCAGCACAGCCCAAACTCTCGTAATAGCATCAAATTACTACAATGGATACATCTTTTTATCCAAAGAAAAGTTGTAATTTTGTTTGTCAGCGGCCCATATTTCTCGGATTACGGGCCCCCAAAGTTTGAATATATAACCTTCAATATCTTCTACATTTTCGGACGGACCGGAACTATATGGGTATTGTTGGAAAGCTTACAAATATGTCTTTGAAACTGCGATTCATTAACCCATTGCAAGCCAATTCATAAAATTCGACTTTTATACCCTTTTACAAGTTTTCTTAAAAGAGGCTATTATCTCAGAATATTGCTAATGTGAATGTGCTAATTTGACAATGCCGTCAGAATGGTGGGCCCTGCAGCTAAAATATGACACTTTATTTGTCCTTGTAACCCTCTAACATCCCGAGAAAGTAAGAGTGAAAGCGCAGAATTGTTTTCTTTTCTGATTTTACCACACATCGACTTAAGGTACAGAGGGAATTTGAACCCCCCTGCTTGAGCGACTAGGTGGAATATAAATTTAACGATTTTCGAAAAGGTCTACCATTTTTTCACATTCTTTACCTTTTCTTTAATTTTGGTTTTTAAAAAACAAAATTACCGATATCTCGATAACTAAGAAAGCTATCAAAAATTTTCATTTGACATTTTTCAATTATTTTGACCTGTGTTATACAAAACAGCGACCAAACTTATCACTAAAGGCAATTTTCTAAACGTAATACCCCCCCATATTTCCGAAATTTGGAGGCCCATAACTCCGAAAATATCGGTTTCCGACAAACTTTTTTTAAACATTTTAGCTTAAAATAACGTGTTACGTAAAAAATCGGAATTTTGGGCCAAACTGGACTTGTTCCGTTTTTGCTTAGACCCTTTTCCACTAGCAAATATTTCTTTGCAAATTCTTGAGTTTGTATGCAAGAGGGGTGGGAGGAACAGGAACAAATCTTTGTCAGTTCAGTATTTGCTGTTCTCGCAAAGTCTGCTTTGTGCTTTTCGCTGAAACAAATTTATTTGACATATCGTTTTTAACCCATTCGTTTTTACTGACATGGTCGGTTTTTGTTTATAAACCTGTTGGTTGTAGGTGATTGTTTGAAGTAAACAAATGAAATGTAATTTATAAATTACCATTTTTACACCGATTTTAAATTATTTATACACTTCTTAGGAAATTTTTTTAAAATGTAAACAGTTTTGACGTTTCTTTCCTTCTTTTGTATTTTGATTCGCAAAACTTGGCAAAGAAAAATTTGTGAGTGGAAAACCATTCAAAAATACCAAAAGAGAAACAATTTGGCAAGGAAATGTTTGCCAGTGGAAAAGGGGACTTACAATAATAACATTTTATATAAATGATAGTATTATAATTACGAATAATGTAGGAGCACCTCTTGTTTGTCACTGCTGAAAACTCCAGTCACGCCACTTGTGAAGAAATTTATTAATTATTACATAAAAGTGTGAAACATTTTGGTATTAACTTTGTTCACAAACCACATACATTTCTATTCTTGACTGAAATGCATGAAATGAAAATCTAGTAAAATATGCAGTGTTGCCATCAAAAGAAACTACATATTACACACGGAGGATAAACATATTACACATTTGGGTAAAAATCAAAGACGATTTAGAATTAGACGACCAGAAGATGTGCCCAACTTGGCAACCCTGGTAAAAGAGAACCAAAAAGTGCTAGGAGTTTACTCAAACGCATTTCTCTCTCGCGTCATATCTTGTTTATTTCAAACTTTTTGCATAGTTTATGTAATTTTACTTCAACATGGTTGGAATTTGTATAGTTATATACAATAACACTATCAAAAAGATGCTTGTGGTTTGAAATATTCAATGAAGAGAGTAAGAGAGAGAGTAGAGAAGTACTAGGGTTTCACTCGTTTTGTTTGTTGGCATTTGAGTGAAGAGAAATTTTGACTGTGTACAAGTACGTTTTTGTAAAAATTACACATGTACCAAATTTTTTTTATTATTTAACAAAAATTACTATATACATATCATAAAAACAAACTAAAATACATTTCATACTAACTTTGTATAGTAATTTATAACTCAAAAAAAGTATAATATAAATAAATACAAGTTATTTTGTAAGAAATTTACAATTAATACTTCCTATTGTCATTGTACATTTCTTGTATGGGTTCAAAGTTTGGGCCTCCTTTCCTACGAATGCCCTCTTTTGTAAATAAAATCGCAGCAACTGTTTCTGAAGACATTTTGTTTCTTAAATCTGTTTTACAATCATTTAAACTGCTAAATATTCTTTCTGCAAAAGCATTTGAGAAGGGTAGGATAAAGCGAAATTTTATAACTTTTTGTAATGTTGGAAATAATTCGTTTCCTAAGGAATTTTTTAACTTAAAAATTTTTTCCCAGTACAGTTCTGGTTCCAAATTTTCATAAAGTTCAAACTTGTCGGACTCTAAAAGTGCATGTTATCGCCACTCATCGTCGAGTTGCTGCAAATTAATTTTGGGTTAGAAAAGGACTGATGTATACATTTACCATAACCTAGTTTTGGCAACAACAAATATATGGCACACAAACAAAGTGTTATAAAACTTGAAACAATAAATTACAAACGAATAACACATGACACTAATAATAAATGGGCCACACATGCGACGAATAATTACACACGATATGTGTAATTACACATGAAGTGGCAACACTGAAAATATGGCAATTTCAGAAACCAACAAATTTTGTATGCCCCGTTTTCAGCTCTTGCTTATTTTTCGTAAAAAATTTTGTCATTTATATCCATACGGAAATTTACAAATGAATTACAAATGAATAACACATGACAGTAATTATACATGGGCCACACATGCGACGAATAATTACACACGATTTGTGTAATTACACATGAAGTGGCAACACTGAAAATATGGCAATTTCAGAAACAAACAAATTTTGTATGCCCCGTATTCAGCTCTTGCTTACTTTTCGTAAGAAATTTTGTCATTTATATCCATACGGAAATTTACAAATGAATTACAAATGAATAACACATGACACTAATTATAAATGGGCCACACATGCGACGAATAATTACACACGATATGTGTAATTACACATGAAGTGGCAACACTGAAAATATGGCAATTTCAGAAACCAACAAATTTTGTATGCCCCGTATTCAGCTCTTGCTTATTTTTCGTAAGAAATTTTGTCATTTATATCCATACGGAAATTTACAAATGAATTACAAATGAATGAATAATATTTTGAGCTTTTTCATGGCTAAATTCTCGATAGTGTCGCCGTCACTATGCGAGGTGATCGCCGCCGAAAGAAGTTTTTTTTTAAGGTGGTCAGAGCAGTGATCGAATGCGGGATCTCATGTACAAGAGGCGCGCACACTACCCATTGCACCACCGACAGCCACATATAGATAAGACGGCCACATAAGAAAGAAGTATGTGTATAAAAAATAACGAAAATTCCGTGAACCGAAAATAACACTCACTTTTCATTTGCTAGGTACCAAAGACAAAGACGATTTGCAATTAAAAGACCAGAAGATGTGCGCAACTTGGCAACCCTGGTAAAAGAGAACCAGAAAGTGCTAGGAGTTCACTCAAACGCATTTCTCTCTCGCGTCAAATCTTGCTTATTTCATACTTTTTCCATAGTTTATGTAATTTTACTTCAACATGGTTGGAATTTGTATAGTTATATACTATAACACTATCAAAAAGCTACTCGTGTATTGAAATATTCAATGAAGAGAGCAAGAGAGAGAGTAGAGAAGTAGTAGGGTTTCACTCGTTTTGATTGTTGGCATTTGAGTGAAGAGAAACATCGTTTTTGCCAAAGATACATCGTTTTACCTAAAATTTACCTAAGATCTCAATAAACAAATTTCTAGAACATATAAACTTCCTAGAGATAATTCTTAACACTGTTTAGGTAGCACATTTTCATTTTGACGATTTTATCAAACAACCCCCTACCGAATCCGATGAGCAAGGAGAACGGTTTCACCAAACCACAATGCCTATGGAAAAACGGTACCACCCTGTATGATGTTAATGAAGTATTTGAAGAAGAAAGAGCTGATGATGGAGGGCAGTCTGGAAGCAACGTGCCTGTGGACACCATAATTGCTGAATCAGAGTCAGATTCGGACGACGATTTGGATCCACAACTTAAGAGAGCGCGATTTGCAAGTCCAGGGCCATCAACATTATAAGCATAATACGAATACTTTTTTTTTTAATATTTTTGTAATGGATAGCATAGTATCTCAATGTTGAAGTAAATAAAAAACAAATGAAATTAAAAAACGGTGTTAAGAATAATTCCGAAGAAGTTTATATGTTCTAGAAATTTGTTTATTGAGATCTTAGGTAAATTTTTGTAGTTGATTGTTTCCTTGAATTTTGAACGGTTTACTACCTATGGACCTGAACACGGGAAAAAAGGTAAAAAATTTTTTTTTAAGTTTTTTGCGATTTTGATCTGGAAGGTGAAGTTTTTTAGATTTTATATGTTCGCAATTTTTGTTCTTTATGACAAGAGCTACAACTTTGCCCCAGAGAGTAAATCGAAATTCTGAACGGTTTGCAAGATATGAGCCTGAGAAAATGATCACATTTTTACGAAAATGATACCGAGGCCCCAAATCTTTGGCGGCCCATAAAAAAAAAAGTTCATGACTTTGGGAAAAATTGGGAGACACGGGTCTTTTTTTTTTAGTCTTTTATCACGTAGTGGTGTCCGTATATGGTTACTTTTTTTCGTGTTGCACTGTGTATTCTTCCGAAAGTACTTTCTCGACGTAATAACGCATTTACGCCGCCGTTTATCGCATCCGGGTTTGCGATAACCTTGTTCTCTAATCTTTGCCGTGCACACCACCCAATTTGAGAAGAAATCGATATTTCAGGTGGCAACTACGTGCTTAGACAAAGTCCGCGCCGACACAAAATTATCGAAGACGGTGCCACAACAGAAAAAGTAAGTTGGGGTATTGGCTTTGCAAATTAACTGAACCTTTAACCTAGATCAGTGGGTCAAATTGGACCAGATAATAAAATTGACTCACAGTTTAAACCAATAAGATCCATTTATATCGGCGGAGGCGTGAGCTTTAAAAAAGATTTGGTGGCGGCGACGAGTCCGAAAATTCGGCTTCCATCTGTCAAACAGTTGATTTTGTGTGTACGTTTTTATTATGGTTGAATTGTTTTAGAAATTAAACTTCAATTTCTATAGATTATAATTGTATGTTTGTATATTGTATTGTATAATTATAATCGAAGTGCGTTAATCTTGTTTGGTGTAACTGCCGTATAAGAGTAGTTCTTAGAAAATAATTAAATAAATCTGTATTTACACCTAAGGAATTAAAACAAATGTATTTAATCTGCGTACGGTTTGTTAATCTTTCGGTATAAATGCAGTGAAAGTTTTATATATATACATATATATTAGGGCGGGTCGATTTATTTTTCGACAATTTCCCTATGATTTCCGTATTCTATGAGTTATTCCATGAAAATTTGCCAAAGGAACCATACCTCTATCGTTAAAATCGAGTCCCCTACTTTTTGTTGGTAGATTTTTTTCCCAAATTGACGTTCGTATGAAATATTACCTACACGTTCACATCCATAACTCAAAAACTATCGATCGGGTTTAATCGCCAGGTGGCGCGTTGGAAAGGTGAGCTCATTTTGATTTACAAAAAAAAAACTCCAACATTGGTCCAACGGTTCAAAAGTTACGGGCATTTTTGTCTAAATTTTGGAGCATTTTTCCATTTTTTTCATGATTTTGTCCAAGAATATTACTTTCATGGCCATTTTTTTGACTTACGAAGCTTACGAACCTTACGTTACGACTGGACTGATTTGCGCTTTACATTATTGGCATATTTTTTCACAGGGTGCACACCCTGTGTTATGTTTGTTTATTTCTTTTTGTTTTTAGTTTCTTTATAGACTTCTGTATTTTTGTTTGTTTATAATATTCCAGGGTATGCTAGTTTTGTTTGAGCGTCATTTCAGTGAAGTGTTACTTGAAATAACTAACAAATAATCAAACTATTTTGAAATTTAGTAAAGATTTAAAGGTAAGTGTAAAAACATTGCTAACTATTATAGTTAATAGTTATATTATTATTCTATGAAAAACATATTTAATTCTTTTAGTGACGGTTTAAAAAATGGATTCAGAGCCTGGTTCATCGCAAAATCCAACAGATACCCAACGCAGTAGTTTGCAACATTTGGTCTCTCATGATGTTTTTTCTTTTGGCGTGGCCGGTGAATTACCTGATATTAATCTGTCAACTAAACGAGATATATTGAAGTACTATTTTTTCTTGGCCGAACGTTCAAAAGCCCAAAGCAAAATGTTTTCGTATAAAACAGTTACTCCCCAAGTAGCAGACAGATTGTTAGAAATTTGGAATCAACTTAATATTGAACTTATACTCAAAGGTAGCATCATTAGAAAATTGAATAATTTGCTTGACGCATATAGTAATGCAGATAAACAACGAGTAAAACGCGCAACAGAATTCAAAAAAATTCGTAGAATCAACAAACCAATTATTCAACATTGGAATATGTAAATGCAACTTGAAAGAAAACGACTGCTCATGTGGATCTATCCCAGAAAACTTAAAAGATTTCATGCGCGATCAATATAATGACAGAATACAAACGATACCGGAACACGATAGTGGAAGTGAAGAGACGATACCAACTATACCAACAATCCCAGTGAGCAACGATCCTACATACGAACCACATTATGACGAAATGGAAGTTGATGTGAGAGGAGGTTCAGAATTAGTTCTACCACCACAAACATACACTCCCAGATACAATACTAAAAACTATGCAATGATGTGTGACAGATTTGGTGTGCATGATAGAATGGGATCAGCATTGGCAACAGCTCTGATGGAAGACCTGGGCGTACAAGATGCTCATGGCAATCTTGTCATCATGGATAAAAGTAAACTTCGTAGAGAAAGAGAAAAATGGAGACAAGACGCACTTCGTAAGCGGTATGATGGCTCGAATTTGATATCATTTTCATTCGACGGCAGGAAAAATGATGCTCTAACTGTAGAAAAAATTGATGAGAAGTTGCATCCAACGATGGTTAAAGAACCTCATCTAGTTGTTTTGAGGGAACCAAAATCTCAATTGATAGGCTACACAAAAGTAGAAAGTGAAACTGCGGCAAGCAAAGTCAACAAATTGATCGAATTCTTCCAAGAAAAACAATTGTATCTCGATTCATTAATTGCCATATGCGCTGATGGTGAACCAACAAATACTGGCGTACACGGTGGAATTTTGCGACTATTCGAAAAACAGTTAAAGAGACCACTGCACTGGTTTGTGTGTCTTCTGCACTTTAACGAGCTTCCGTTTAGACATTTGTTTGACACTTTAAACAAATCAACCACCACAGGACCACGATCAACTACCGGAAAGTTGAGCTCAAAAATTGCTGATTGTGAAAATCTTCCGGTATGTGATTTTTATAGCTGATTCTTTACCATTTTTCATTCTATTTTTTATCTTTTATGTTTTCTTTTCAGGTGGTAACCGATTTTGAGGAAATCGCTTTGGAAAATATGCCTCCTGGTGACTTAAATTCAGAAGAATTATCTACCGATTCGAGGTACTTGATGTTAATGGCCAATGCAATTTCTAATGGTGTGGTTCCTGCGGATTTGTCTCACATAAAACCAGGGCCAATTGCACATTCTCGTTGGCTGACCAAAGCCAATAGATTATTACGGTTGTATGTGACAACTAATAATCCAACTGAAAATTTAAAAATTCTGGCTAACTATATAATAAAAGTATACACGCCAATGTATTTCAATGTTAAGTATTATAGCTCTGCGGCATACGGTAGTACATTACTTTTTAAATTTATTACTTGGACACGATTTTTACCACCGAATTTACTTGGAGTTGTAAATACAGTAATTCAAGATAATCCATATTTTGCACACTCAGAAAATATCTTGCTATCTATGTTGTTTGATGATAGAATGGAAAAACGAAACATTGCTATAAAGAAGATTTTACATTACCGAAGAGATATTGTCGACCCAACGGAACTTAGAGTTTATAAAAAATCTCTTATAAACTTTAATTGTACGGAATATACAAATATGATTGATTTAAATGACGATACCATTTTATTCGAACCACCGTTTACGCAAAGTTATTCGTATGAACATTTGGAGGGATATTTAAATTACGAAGTGCCACCGTTCGATGATCCACAAATTCCTTTACACATTCAAGGAACGGAAAGACATGTCCAATAGCTGGCTGCCACTGCTAAACGAGTTGCAGGAAAGAATGTAGAAGGCGCTATGGCGACGACATTAGAGAGCCGTACGAAAACACCCAGACTTGAAAGCAAACAAGACTTTCAGAAAAAATAATGTGTTTTTCACATTTTGTCTTTTACTACACTCAAATTGAATATTTTTTTTTGATAATAGGTTGATAGATACTTTATTATCTCTTAATTTGAATTTTTGTAGAAAAAAAAATAAAAAGGGGAAAAAAATCAAAAAGTTGGTTTTATGTGTTATTTTGTTTTAGCAATATCGCATGAATTAATCCACCGAATTCGATAAATTTGGGCTTTAACTATTCGTTTTGAATTGTAAATTGAATTAAATAACGGATTGAGCCAAAAAAATGGCCATGAAAGTAATATTCTTGGACAAAATCATGAAAAAAATGTCCAAAATTTGGACAAAAATGCCCGTAACTTTTGAACTTTTTACCAACAAAAAGTAGGGGACTCGATTTTAACGATAGAGGTATGGTTCCTTCGGCAAATTTTCATGGAATAACCCATAGAATACGGAAATCATAGGGAAATTGGTGAATTTTTTCACTCCCTACAAATCGACCCGCCCTAATATATATATATATATATTTCAGTTTTATTATACAAAAAATTAAAATAAATATATCGTGGCAATTTCGATCAGCTGAGTTTGACAAGGTCTGCCCTGGGAATAAAAATAAAATTCCTCCAATTCCTACTGCTTCTACCTTACTTGTTTTTCCATGTGTTGTATTTAAAAACCTCTCACATAAAATTTGGTGAGTCAAATCCGAAAGTACTCTTATGGGACCAAAAAGGATTTGGGACTTTTTAAAATCGAAAGGAGGTAAAAAAGTCCTTATCCACTACAAATATCATCCCTGGTCCTCAGTAGGGTACCCATATAATCGGGGTTTTTGATTAATCGGTTAATCGTAAATTCCAATCTAACAATTAAACGAACAAAACGCAATCAAATTATTCGATTAATTGAATATTCGAATATACTAAAACAAAAAATTAAGACAATTAGAGATTTCTCAAGCTCAAGTATATAAGTACAACAGTTGTGAACACACCATTATTGCATTTTTTGTTGTATGTCGTATTTATCCAGCTGATTCAAGAAACAGCTGATACCTTGAACTGGTTGGAAGCCAATTTTGGAGCGCAATTTTTTGATTAGTTGCAAGTTTGGGAATACATTGTTTTTACAAGTCGCACTGACTTTTTGTGGGCATCTGTCGCATTAGAATGCGCAAGGGGATGCCGACAGTTCATCCTGACATGGAGTTCGACGTTGCTGAAGTGAAGTGTGGGACTGAGGGGAGTTCACCTGAGATCGCTGACGATTTTACGCAAATTGGCGCGTAAAGGAAGAGATCGGAGGACAAACGATCGCCAACGAACATTCATGTGCCCACCCTATATGGACAAAATTATTTTGGCACCTTTGGTGACCTGGAGATAGAGAGTTCACCACAAATTTTAAATCGCCCTAAGCCTGATAAGGTAAATACTGCCGCCTCATCGGAAAAGCCGCCACAATCCAGGAGATCATTTTGTCCGCCGATATTTCTCTATAATGTAAATGTGAAACACCTAGTGGACCAGCTTGGGGAAAGAACGCCTCCAATCTCTTTTAAAGTAAGAAATGTCAACAAAAAAAAAAAGGTTTCTCGCCGATCCTTTGATACACGCGGATATGATGCGTCTGTTAAAGGAAAAACAAATTCCTGCATATTCCTTCACCCCCAAGGAATTAAGGCAAACATCCCTTATCCTCAGAGGATTATATCATGGCTGCGAGGTAAGTGACGTAAAAGACGAATTAAACAAAATTGTCGTTGGTGCTGTGTCCAATGTTGCAAAGTTCACTACAAAGCACTCGATCAACTACGGTTACGATACAGGTCTTTTCTAGGTCACTCTATGTCCGGGTAAAAATCTCACCGACCTGGCTAATATTAAGTCGGAATTAAGCCAAATAGTGACTTGGGAAGAACCTAAGAAAAATGACCAAGAGGTTCAGTGCCACCGTTGCCAAAAATGGGGACATGTTGGGAAAAATTGTAGCGCGCAGTTCAAATGTGTGAAATGCGACCAGACACATGCTCCTAGTGAATGTCAGAGAGTCAGAACAGTTGAATCTGCCCCACATTGCGTCAACTGCAATGAAGTTGGTCATCCTGCTAATTGGAGAGGATGCCCTTTCTACAAAAAATTCTTAAAATCAAAAAATGACAAAATCATGAAAGCCCGATTGGGAAAAATTATTGCGGCCAAAAATGTTAGTAGAGCTGTAAGCTCTGCTCTCCGGTTACCGGATAAAACATTTGCCCAATTATTTCATTCAGCCCAACAACAAGAAAACAAATCAGCCATTATTGATGAGGTTTTAAAACTTGCAACCTATTTTATGGAACCTCAAGAGATGTCTCTTGAAGACAAGATAACTTTCTTCATGAGAGAATATAAAAATATGTCCAGAAAAGTCGCAAAAAGTGAATTCTTGCGTCTGTTAAATAAAGCAAAAAGCCCCTAGCTCAATTAATTTTTTATCCCACAATGTTCGATCTTTGATCGATAAGAGCCGACAAATAGACCTCCAGAAAACGCTCGTCAGCAACAAAATTGATATAGCGCTTATTCCGGAAACACATTTAAGACAAGGAAAAAATGTTTTCTTAAATGGCTAAAATTTTATAAGTCTCAATACACCGGTGTGTGTAGCAATAGCAATAAAAGACAATATATTATATAAACGGGTAGACATCAATGATTTGGGTTTCAACGGAGTATTCATTGAGCTGGAATTGAAAACAGGGGGATGATTGAAAAAGTTTTTAATTGTTTCCTTGTACATACCTACAAATTGTTCCTCCTTGTCGATGGGCGTTGGATTAGACAAGATTTTGAATGTGGCTGGCAATTTTGAGGGTTTCATTCTTGGCGGTGACTTGAACTCTAAAAGCCATATGTGGGGAGATACGGTCGAAAATTGTAATGGCAAGAACCTTAATAAATGGCTGCAAGATAACTCACTTGATGTCGTGCGTTTGTGTGACATAAATCCATCCTATCCCAATGGTTCGTCTTTCCTTGATCACTTTCTTCTAAGTGCTCAATTAATTAATCGAAATGATCAGAACTTTACAATTTCAAGCCTTCCATCTTTTTCCGATCACTTCCCGCTAAAACTTCAACTGCAATTGGGACAATGTGAGTTTGTTTTAAGAAGTCCACGACGATTTACCTCTTACAGAAACACCAATTGGGACAACTTCCGTCAAGATTTGGAACACCTATCCATCCGCATGATGCCTCCATCGAGCAAAACCCTTAAAGACACAGAAATTGATCAAATTATTATTGAGTTTAATGAACAGATTTATGCAATTCACAATGTGCATTCCGAACAAATTGCCCTATATAACAATAACATTCCGTTACCACAAAATATAGAAAACTTATTTAAGACTAAGCGTTGCTGGGAAAAAGAACTAAAGACAATTTACCACTGTATTGGAAACAGACTTAGTCCTGAGTATCGTCTGCTCTCTAAACAAACACAGTTTCTAAAAACTACTTTCAAGGAACTCGTGGCAATCGTATGTTCGGAAAGATATGGAAATAAACTCAAAAATATTAAGCCCGCTCCAAAAGCATTTGTGGAAATAAACTAAATGATTGGAAAGAAATCTTCACCATTTTGCAAAAAAATTAATCATAACGGCAACATTACGTCGAACAGCGATGAAATCTCCGAACATTTCAAAAGCTACTATGCTAATATTTTCAAGGAAAATATACCTGAGAATGTAGATCCAGATATTAATGACCGTGTGTCTCACTACGTGGATAACATACCTAACAGCATATATACATTTAACAATGAATTTACTTCTTCTGACAACACGGACATGTTTCATTTTACATACACATCTAACTTAAAATCTATCATTGCGAGCATAAATAATAAGAAATCCAGCGGCTCTGATAAAATATCAAATTTCATCATCAAAAAGCTCCCTGATTCCGTACTAAATTTATTAGTGGTTTATTTAATAATTGCCTAAACAAGTGTCATTTTCCGACTGCATGGAAAGCGGCAAAAAGCCTTCCAATCAAAAAGAAAGACGCGAGCGACAGAGTTGAGGATTTTCTACCGATTTCCCTATTATCCAATATTGGAAAAGTGTTTGAGCATGTGCTCAAGGAAAGACTCGAAAACTCATTTATAGTTGACCCCATTCCATCTCACCAATTTGGATTCCAGAGAAACCACTCAACTCATCCTTTTGAAATTTCATAGTGACGTGTGCTGTAATCTGAGGGACAAAAATTGTACTGTGGCCATCTCATTGTATATTGAGAAGGCCTTTGATTCCGCGTTCCATAAGGGGATACTCTTCAAACTGGTCGAAATTGGCGTTGACCCTTTTTTTGTGAAAATTTTTATATGTTACTTCACAAGCCAACAGTTTTGCGTACATATAGGTGATCAAATCTCAACGTCTGGTGCAGTATGTAGTGGAGTACCACAAGGGAGTGTGTTGGCGGCACTTCTATTCAACCTATTCTTACATGACTTCCCACATCAGATGCTAAACTCTACGGCTATACTATATGCTGATGACTGTCTGATCTACTCTCACGACACATCTCCTTCCCAGGCTCTTAATAAAGCAGCGTTACATCTTGGCGTGATTGAGGTATAGTACCGAAAATGGGGAATTAAAATGAATGCCCGCAAATCAGAGGCTATTTGCATCAGAAATGCATCGGGCAAATGCTCACGATTTGTAGTACCTCAAAGCAAATCCCTAAAGCTTTCTCTCAATGGTGTGGATATCCCCTTCAAAACTAGCATAAAATACTTAGGGGTCCACTTAAGCAATTTGTTTAAATTTAATAATCCCGCAAGGACTATACTCACCAAATCCAAGGGAATATGTGGAATGTTCTCCAACTTGTTGAGCAGTAAATACCTTCCAGTAAACACGAAACTTTTACTGTATAAGGTAGCAATCCGTCCCTTTTGGTTTACGGTTTTCCAATATGGTTTACCATTTCTCCATCTGTGGCTAAAGACCTGCAAATACACGAGAGGAAAATTTTGAGAAAATGTATTAATAAATTCTTCGAGAATCGGACAAAACGTTACTCAAATGAATACACCTGACACTGCAGAAGAAATTTTTTGAGAAACTGGAAACGCATGACAATGGACTCATGAACGACGTCCTGCACAGAGAAGATGACTTGAACTGGCTCAGCTTCCCTTACCTTTCACCAGTGGGTATACTCAGCTTCCTCCATGACAATCTTTTGGACGCTTATGCTACACCTAGCTTCTATGAGAAGGTTTCGTATGACATACATAGGGGCTAATCTATTCGAGAAGACGTAAATTTTAATTTAATTGTTATTTAATTTTTGTATATTGTTTGTATATGTTGTATATATTTCAAGTCTATACTTACCTTATACCACTTGTGCCAATAATTCTATTTTACCTACCAAACTGTTAATATATGTATAGTACATTTAGACCTTAAGTTTGTTTTGTACACTTGCAAGTACGCCTTATACTTGATACTATTCAGCTCGTTTTTGTATTTATTGTAAACAATGTTATCCTCATCTGTGAATATGTACTTACATATTTAGTTGCCTACATGTATATGTGTATATATATATGTTTGCACGCTCGTTTATTAACACTTCATCTGTGATACACGTTATTATCATGCTCTCTGTTTTGCTAAGATATTTAACAGATCTCTTTTGTTTTTTAGTTTTAGTTATTTAATTTTTATTCCCTTTGACAGACTTTCGCTCTGTATGTTAACAAAAATGCCGCGAGCAAGCCTTGAAATCATTCATTATTTAAATTGTACTTATTTATGTACATTCGCTATTTCACTCAAGCATGTGGCTTATATACCTTTTATCGTGCATTAGAATAAAACGAGTATAGTTTTAAGTATACACTCTGTTAAACATGGTTTTTCCACCACTCGCTGTAAGAGAAAGAAGAAGACTCAATAAAAATTTTACTTACTTTTACTTACTTCATTGAAGAAAAATATTTTTTAAAACTAAAATGCCTAACACCGGGGTTACACTTTCAACTTTTGGTAGGCTGCACGCAACAGGTTGACCAACTTTATACTTATATTTTAGGTAAAAAATAACTTTAATTTTTGTTTTAAAAACACACACGCTTTTTAAACAAAGCAAGCAAATTTGACACAGATGTTACAAATCAGTTTTTTAGTTGAACAACTGGTTGAAAGAGAAAATCGCATGCAACAACCTTTCAACTTTTAAATGTGTGAGTGTATTACACAGCCTTTACACGATGCCATTTTTTAACCATGCAATTTGCGTTTGTCGATAAGTGGTGTAGAGATGCAAGAAGGGAGGAAAAAATGGCACGAAGTGCCACCGCACCGGGTTTCATGAAATTTTATTGCATTTCTACTTGTGGTCTTTCCGCATTTGTTATGATTTTGACATTTGATGTTATTGTTTGTTTCATTCTAGTTTTTCGTGTGTTGTGTTACATTGTTTGAGGTTACTTGAAATAATTTAACAGAAGTTAAAAAAAAAGAAAAAGAAAGTTAAACATAAAAATTAATTAAAAATTATAAAGAAAAATTTAATTTCTTCCTTCGAAAAAACTATTTTTAGACTGATGTAGAACAAAATTTGACCGCATACAAAAACTAACAACACACACAAGAACACTCACTAACGACGAATGTCAGAAAAAATGGCAAGCACTAATATCATGAGATGGCAACGTGTAAAGGCACGAAGATTTACGCTGCAATTTCAAAAGAGAATTGATAAAAAATGGCATTATTAGAAATACAAGTGATGGTTATTAAAATTAATAAATAATGAAAGAAATATGCATACAATTTTATCGCATTTCTCAGTATAATTTGTTTTGAGTGTACCGTTGGCAAATATTTATAAATTTTTGTTTTATTTGGGTATAAATACCAACAACAACTCATCAATTCAAACCTCAGGGTAGAATCAAACAATAGATTATTTGAATTTTGTGTATTCATGTGTATTTTTTTCATAGAGTAATCTCATACTAGAGAGAATATTTGGCTCATCTGACGTTTCCTTTCACACTCTTCGTGATGCGGTCGGTGTGATAGAGAGATGTTTGACGGAAAGTGACATACACCAGGTGGAATTACAATAACTTCTGCTTTAATTTTTTATGCCGTTTTGGTAAAAAACTGTGAAATTTAAATGTGTTTTAAACGTTTTTATTGACTGTTATTGTTAGTATACATTTGTGTTGTATTTAACACAATAATTTTAACACACAAAACGTAATGCCGTTGTTGTTATTTTGTTCGTTGTTTTGAACCATTGCCTCTATATAGTATTAATAAAGCATTTCTTTTCAACATCGAACGTAAATATCACACCAGGCCAAATGTCATCAATTTGGTGAGAGAACTATTTATTAGGTCTACTATAAGTATTAGTCTATGTTTTTTTTTGCATTTGTGTGAATTTGGTGTGTGTGTTTTGTTTACAAAAGTTGATACTGCAACACATAGAGTAATCTCAGCCTAGAGAGAATATTTGGCTCATCTGACGTTTCCTTTCACACTCTACGTGATGCGGTCGGTGTGATAGAGAGATGTTTGACGAGAAGTGATATACACCAGGTGGAATTACAATAACTTCTTGCTTTAATTTTTCATGTCATTTTGGTGAAAAACTCTGAAATTTAAATGTGTTTTACACTTTTTTATTGACTGTTATTGTTAGCATACATTTGTGTTGTATTTAACACAATAATTTTAACACACAAAACGAAATGCCTTTGTTGTTATTTTGTTCGTTGTATTGAACCATTGCCTCTATCTGGTATTAGTAAAGCAATTCTTTTCAACATCAAACGTAAAAATCACACCAGGCCAAATGTCATAAATTTGGTGGGAGAACTAGTAGATCTACTATAAGTATTAATCTATGCTGCAACACGTGTTGTCGCAAAAAAGTATGCAAATCCCAAAGCCAGCCGATTGAGTAACGCCGGTGGGAAAAATTTTAACTCGAGCGCAGAGTGAATTATGTGATATCATTTTGCACCTCCGGTGACTGAGTGTGCGTCTGAGTTAGATTCACTCACTCAGAGTTATGATAAGACTCTTAATTAGGTGGTATCACTGTAGTTCTATAAGGAATTGCCATTTAAATATATTTTTTACGTACTTATGTGTATATGTATATTCCGTATAGTTACCGGAAAACTAGGGAAAAAGATGCTAGAACAAAAACTTTCCTAGAAAAAAAAAAAAAAAATTTCCAGTCTTCCCAATTTTTTGTTCACCATAGGGAAAAGTTTTTGTTCTACAAACTTTTTCCCAAGTTCTCCGGATACTACATGGAGTATACCCCAATGTAGACCAGACCTGGCGCTATCAATTCACATAATTACCTATCCGTCAGGTTAGGGAAACAAGTATCCAGGAATTTCCGAAGTCATCCCAACATTTGTTTCACTATAGGGAAGAAGTTGTGGTTCTAGGAAAGATTTTGTTCTAGAAACTATTTTTTATTTTTAAGTTTTAACAATTCAAATATAATTTATAACACTTGAAATACTTAAATGCCTCAGCGCCTTATATGCATTATAGAGGCTAATTGGCAACTACCATAAAATACTATTTATTTGCTTTTAAGCAAAGTTAATATATAGAAAATTAATTTTCTAAGTATACGAATAATTATTACATACAAAAATATCTCCAATTATGTAAGAAGTGTTTTTAGATTATCTCGTAAATATTCTTTAATTGATTTTTTGAACGTGGAAATAAATTGTATGCTTTTAATTGCATCTGGTAAACTATTATTCTCAGTAGGTCCTGCATATCGGATTCGTTGCTTCGTTAGATCGGTTCGGCATCTTGCAACTTATAAGTGATCAGCATGTCTGGTGTTTCTACCCGTCCTTGAAATATTATGTCTAAAAGATATGTCTGCATCAGGTATTCTGATACTCTTGAACATATATATCTATATAAACATATATATCTATATAAATCCAGAGATGGGTAACGTTTTGTCAAGTTGAATACAATTTATAACGCCTTGTTTTGAGGAGATTGTAATGTCTTTAGCGAATTGTTCATTTTGCCGGCATAAATTATTGGGAGATAAGTTAAGTGAGAATTAATAAGTGCTTGGTATATTCGCATTTTGGTCTCAGTGTTCAATTTTTTTCTAAACTTGTGTCACATTCCAGTTGCAAATGAAATCTCCGCTGTCACTCCGGCAATATGTGAATCCCAATTCAAATTTTGATTTAATTTTACGCCAAGATATTTTATACTTGATGACTCTTCAATTGGTGATCCATCAACGTGGACCGTCATTAACTCTGCATTCCTGCTACCAGGGGTTCTAAACCGAATTAATTTTGTTGTAGATGAATTAAGTAATAATTTAGTTACTCGGGCGAATTCAGCTAATATTACAGCATCATATTCTATTTGACACTGGAGATCTTTTTCATGGTTGTATTTGTAAAACATACATACATCATCAGCAAATAGTAGCAGCTTACCATTGAACTGTATGCTTTTTAAATCATTGATGTAAACTTTAAACAAAAGCGGACCAATGACACTGCCTTGAGGAACACCGTAAGTACCTGGCAGGACTGCACTCTTCTATGAACCAACTTGAACATACTGTCTTCGATTTTCCAAATACTCCATCAAATTCAATGATGTGTTGGTCAATCCAATGTTCTTTAATTTTCTTACTAAAACTTGATCAACAGGGTCGAAATTTTAAATCCATATTGTCCTTCATAAACAATTCTGTTCGTATGAATATAGTTCGACAGTTGTTCAAACATAAGTTTTTCCAAAATATTATCAATGACAGACAAAACTGAAATTGGTCTGAAATCAGCAACATTCCTGGTGTTTGGTTCTTGTGAGTTTTAAGAACGGACGGATATGATTCATCAATGAGCATATAATTGAAAATATTCACCAATATGTCAGCAATAAGTGATTTTTTTGTCAGCAACCTTTTCGTTGTGATATTATTCGAAATGTAAAATAATTTCCCTCTGTTCTTAATGTTCGGAAAACGTTAACGTCGTCATTAGGGTATTGTTCTTAATATTACTAAAACATTCGACAAAATATGTGTTTAAAGTCGAAGCCTTTTTTTCGTCAGAGTTGATAGTGCTGCCATCCTCAGCTATAAATTCTCTGATAGAATCTCGTTTCCTTCCTAATTCTCGATTATGGAAATTCCATTTCCTTCTCTTATCACCTTTGCATGAGCTGAGATTATCCATGTAGTAGCCTTCCCTTAAAATAGTACTGGATATTTTAATAACTTTACTGATTCTTTTTAGACGCTCTTCTACATTATTATTGTTCCTGCACGTCCGTCTACATTTAAGTAAGTGTTCTTGCAATTGTTCAATGCTGCTAGATTTTCATTTATCCACGGAGCAATATTTTGTCTCATATCAACATCAGCTGAAATCGTAACCGTACTCTCCAATGCAGTTGCAGTAATAATATCAATAAATTCCTCACATAATTCCGAAGAGTTTATTTTATTTTCTAATATTAGCCGTTTTTGATCAAGGATTCGGCCATATTTTTTATATTGTAGAACTTTCCTTTGAGTGAAAGTTTGTATATTAACCCTCTGATTTAAGTAAACTCCACAACTTAAAAAGTTGTGATCTGATAGTTTTGTTTCTATACTGTGTACAAAAACCTTCTCAGGAACATTGCAACATACCCAATAAATTGATGTTTTGCTGATAGGCCTCGTAACATGATTGTGGCAGACATTCATATTAAAATCATTAAAAAGGTCTTTGACGATTCTAAAGTTGTTACTTGTTCCAATTAGATCAACATTAAAATCACCCACAATCATAACCGGCCTATTACCAAAATCCTGAAGAAACTGCTCCATTTTGCATATGAAGGAGTTCAATTTGCCTCGCTGTTATCTATAAATAGACATTATATACAGTCTACGCTTGTCAATTTTCACATCTTCCAATTCAATAGCAATTGCATCTAAATTATCAATAATTTTTTTAAAAATTATTTTGTATCTTATGTTTATATTGATAAACAACGATGTCCCGCCATATCCATCAAGTCGGTTACAGTGTATCGCATCAAACCCAGATATATAATACAGATTCAAATGTTGGCTAATGAACCACGTCTCCTGCAAAGCAATTATTTCCGAAGTCTTGTAAATTGACTTATTTCATACCGTCGGAGCAGATCGCCCTTCAAGTTCATTTATATTAGTATTTTAAGAAAATTATATTATTAAATTAAAAAAACATAATCTTGGGTCACCCTAATAACATCTAAATTTGTATCAAAACAATAACAATAACACTCAAAATTCTATTTGAGTCTCAGTTGCTTTGTTATTTGCTTTGATATTTTTTGCTGGTGATCAAAGACAACAACAACGCGATGATCTAATTCTTCGTTAAATTGGTAGTTTTGTATGTATGTATGTCAATAACTGCCGTTCTCGCGTTTTGTTGTGGTCCAGCAAGAAATCTATTTTTGTCTTTATTGATGTGTGTTAATTGTGTATGCATGTTATTCTTTACAGTATTGCAGCAAAAGAAAGTAACAACAACAACAGCGCTGATGAAGTCATTGACTTCAGTTTGGTATTTCAGCTGTTGGGTTGTTTTTGTTACTTCTTTTAGATTAACTGTCGTTTGTTTTGATGTTTGGTGGCCCAACGACAAGAATATTTTTGTAAAGTTTTTAGTTGTCGATTGTAAAGTGAACAATAAAGTTCAAATTTTTGTAATGTTATAAGAAAACAAATTCAAAGTGTTTTTCTTATAAACATATTAGTTTCTGCGCAAACATTTTGGCGACCGTGACAGGACGGACAGTAAATATAGTTGCGCTTTACTCATGCAAGAACAAAGCGAAAGTTTACTGTGCCTCCGTGAAAAAATATTTCGAAAGGAATCATATATTTTGATTGCTTTAGCAGAAACAATTATCTTAAATTGTTGGCATTTTGGTTCTGGTGGTTCAGTGGCACATTAGAATAACATTTTGGTGGTGATTCAAAGAGTACCGCTGCGGGAAACATATTTGTCAGCCATAGGTAGTGGACAGTGTGCATAATCGTACATTTTGGCGCATAATTACTGCAAGTGTTTCTTTGCAATTTTGTGAATATGGGCGGAGACGGTACTGATAAGGTGCCAGAGGAAGCAAACGCAAGTGGCTCTGAGTTATCTTTTCTTAAGCAACAGCGCACTTCCATGAAAAGAAACATCGTCAACATTCAAAAGAAGGTAGAAAAGGATGGCGCAAAGGTCGATGCTACGATTCTAGAGTGCCGGCTACAAATTCTGGAATCGTACTTTAAGCAAATATGTCACACGCAAGGGCAAATAGAAGCATTGAACGCATCCGATAACGCTAGAAGTGATTTGGAGGAAACTTTCATAACTGCGAAGGCTACAATATTAAGCTTTTTGAATAAAACTCGTAGCTCATTTACAATGGATAACAGTTTTATGAATGTTTCCGGCTCTAGTGTCCCAAATCAATCTCGTTTGCCCACATTGAAACTTCCTCGTTTCGACGGGAAGTATGCCGACTATAAGCGGTTCATTACCACCTTCAACAATTTGGTGCATGATGTTCCATCAATTACTTCAGTCGATAAATTCAATTATTTGCTTAATTGTCTCTCCGGTCCCGCATTAGCAGTTGTAGAGCCTTTTCAAATATCGGATGAAAATTACCCTAAAGCATTGAAAAGGTTACAAGAGAGGTACGACAACAAGGTGCTAATATTTTTGGAGCATATTACTACGCTGTTCAATGTTCCCAAAATGAATAAAGGTGATAGTGTCTCATTGAGGAATATCATTGACACAATTTCTGCCATTCGTGGATCACTGTTGTCTCTTGGTACAGAGATGGATGTCATGAACGCCATTTTGGTTCATATGGTGTTATCTAAAGTGGATTCCGATACGAAGGAAAACTATGATGAGAAACAAGATTTCAAATTGCTGCCATCTTGGGATAACTGCTACGACGTTTTGAGTCACCGATGTCAATTGTTTGAGAGCCATGTAAGAACACCAGAAGTCGCTGATAAGGCAAAGGGTAACAAACCCAAATCAAACTTCAATAGGCCTGCCCATACTTTTGTGAATGCAAGTTCAAATTGTGGTTACTGCAATTCGACGGAGCATAACATTTCGTCATGCCCTTCGTTTACTACGCTTTTGGTTTCTGAACGTTTTAATTTTGTACTGCCTGCGCAAAGGCCATATCGTTTCGAAGTGTTCATCTAAACGTCGATGCCGAGTTTGTGACGGTGCTCATCATACGGTGCTTCATATTTTTAGTGGCTCTGACCAAGCTGGTCCTTCAACATTAAACAGTACTCCAGTTCAGCCATTGGTGAACCACAACAACAACCCGGTTGCGTTAGTAGCTCGCTCATTCAAGAGAGCAATAATTCCAACAGCTGTTGTTCTTATTAAAGATAATTGTGGCACATTTCAGCCGGTAAGAGCTCTTCTCGATTCATGTCCAGAACTCAATTTCATTACAGAAGAAACAGCGAAGAGGCTCAAGCTTAAATTTCGACCATATTCTCAGGAGGTTTTTGGAATCGGTGAAGTCCGAACGAAGATACAATTTTCCGTTGAAGCCACAATAATATCCCGAATTAGCTCGTTCCAATGGTCTTCATCTTTCGCAGTCACTAGGACCATTTCCACACAACAGCCTGAAGAGCATATCGTAACATCTCACTGGAAGATACCTCAGACAATTGAACTGGCCGATCCACTATTCTACAAGCCACAACATATCGACATTTTGCTCAGCACCGATGTATTTTTCGACTTGTTACTCAGTGGTCGTATATCGCTTGGAAATGGTTTACCCTGCCTGACAAACACAGTTTTTGGTTGGATCGTCGGTGGTACATCGAACTCAGTTCCTACTAATTTGTCGTTGGCATGTAATCTCGCTATCGGTCCCTCTGATACCGATTTAAACAAATCGTTGATGATGTTTGGGGAAATAGAAGAATATATCAAGCCCCCTGAAGCATATTCCGAAGAAGAACAAGCATGCGAAAAACATTTTGTCGAAAATGTCTGTTTTGACTCTGATGGTAGAGTTCAAGTTAGTCTACCGTTTAGAAAATCTCCTGGATGCTCAGGAGACTAATTTGAAATGGCTCGTAAACGTTTTATGTCGCTCGAAAGGCGATAAGAACGCGACTCTACATTGAAAGGCATGTATACCGAATTCATGGAAAAATACTCAGCGCTTGGTCACATGTCACCCTACACTCTGCCAACAAGAGATTCAACGTATGTTATACCTCATCATTGCGTTCTCAAGCCTAAAAGTACAACAACCAAAATTCGAGTCGTATTTGATGCGTCCGCTAAAAGCTCGTCAAATCTTTCGTTGAACGATGTCCTGATGGTTGGCCCTACTATTCAACAAGATCTAATTACTACTTTGTTTTCGTTTCGCCTCAACAAATACGCTCTCACTGCTGATATCTCAAAAATGTATCGTCAGTTTCGCGTTGATCAAAGAGACAGAAAGTATCAACTTATTCTGTGGAGAACCAGCAGGGATAAGGAGTTACAGGTATACCAATTAAATACTGTAACGTACGGTTTATCCGCCGCTCCATTTTTGGCGATTCGTTGTTTGTTTCTCATTGAAGATAAATATGGCTCGACATTTCCTTGTGGCTCTAAAGTACTTCGAGAAGACTTATACGTCGACGATGTTCTTACGGGCGCCGACAGCATAGAAACTTTAGCGCTGAAGAAAGATGAATTGGTACACATACTCCACTTGCATGGCCTAGAATTAGCTAAGTGGAATAGCAATAACGTTACCATCACTTCGGATCACGATGAGGAGATCATGATAAAAACATCGTTTTGAATTACCTGAGATCGAAAATCCAACGAAAAGATCTGTTCTCTCACTTGTGGCAAAAATCTACGATTTACTTGGCATTTTGAGTTCCATAGTCATTCGCTGCAAAATGTTTCTTCAAGAAATTTGGGTTCAAAATATTGGATGGGATGATCCCCTAAATGGTCATCTCAAGGCAATGTGGCTCCAGATCAAAGAAGATTTATTGTACATTCACCAGGTAGAAGTACCTAGATATGTGTCTACATCCCCTGGCATATTTGGAGAGGTTCATGGTTTTGCTGATGCTTCTCAACGAGCATATGGTTGTTGTCTGTACTACCGTGTATTGGACCAACGTTGTTAATTGCCAAGTCCAAAGTCGCTCCAATTAAAGCACAATCGTTGCCTCGCCTTGAATTATGTGCCTCTGTTTTGCTAAGCAAGACGTGGCAAAAGATTAATCCGAAAATCTCAAAATTTGTATCAACATATTTTTGGACCGACTCGAGAATAGTTCTACACTGGCGTAAACTACATTCATCCACATTAAACTGTTTCGTCACGAATCGCATCTCGGAACTACAAGAGAATACTGGAGATGTTTATTGGAGACATGTCCCTTCAAAAAGTAACCCTGCTGATATAGTGTCTCGTGGTTGCAGTGCTCAAGAGTTACCCAATACAATGTGGTTCAACGGTCCAGAGTTTCTTCAACAAGACATTTCAAATTGGCCCAAATCAGTGGATGACATCAATATTGAAGTCCTAGAACGTACAAAAGCAGCTACCTTCAAATGTACTCCCGTAACACCCCATACAATTGACGAAGTTATTGATAAGCAGTCATCATATATTAAAATTATTCGAATAATCGCTTTCATTTTTCGTATATTTAACAGATGCCCTGCAGATCGTTCTTTAAAACTTCCTGATATTCATATTCATCCACAGAAACTAGATATCGTATTCTGGAGAATCGTTGGCCATATTCAGAATTCAACATGTGCTGCCGAAATCACCGCATTGTCCAACGGCAACTCTGTTCAACCATCATTGCAGAAACTCACTCCGTTCCTCCAAGACATGAATATGAGTATCGGATCTGCTAAGATAATACTGTCTAACGCCCCTATACCTTACGATGCTCGTTTTCCTGCATTGTTGCCCAAATGCCATCGTTTCGTCAATCTATACATTGAACATTTACATCGTACACATCTACACGCAGGTCCAAAGGTATTATTGGGAATACTTCGTCAGAAAGTCTGGATTGTAAATGCCAGAGACGTTGTTAGAAGGGTAATCCGCAACTGCGTACATTGCTTCCACTACAAGCCAAAATTAATGGAGCAAATAATGGGTAATTTGCCAGCTGACCGTCTTCGAGCTCAACGACCATTTTTGGTTACTGGTGTCGATTTCTGTGGCCCATTTCTGACGTCATACCGTATTCGTGGAAAGGCCCCATATAAGACTTATGTTGCTGTTTTCGTGTGCTTCGGCTCAAAGGCAACGCACTTAGAACTCGTTTCCGATCTGTCCGCAAACAATTTCATTTTGTGTCTCAAACGGTTTGTAGGTAGGCGTGGTATACCTCACCGTTTGTACTGCGACAACGCTACGAATTTTGTTGGAGCTCATTACAAGTTTAAAGAACTCAAAGAATCGTTGTTTCGCAACGACGTGGTTCAAGAAACGAAATATATGTGCTCTCAAATGGGGTTTGAATTTTGTTTTATACCCCCTCGGGCCCCACACTTCGGAGGTTTGTGGGAGGCAGCCGTTAAATCTACAAAAACTCTACTGGTCAAAAACATCGGGCAATCATATCTCACTTTTGAAGAGCTGCAGACATTAATTGTTGAAATTGAGGCTATTTTGAACTCTCGGCCAATTGCCCCCCTTTCTGAAGATCCAAATGACGGCGAAGCATTGACTCCTGGTCATCTGTTGATAGCGTCTTCATTGGTTGCTGTTCCGGATGAGTATTTCGACATCTCCAAACAATCTGCATTGACTCGGTGGCAACGTATTTCATGTTTGAAGCAACAATTTTGGCAAATATGGTCTCGAGACTATCTATTGTCTCTTCAACAACGGTCAAAATGGTTCAACGACCACGCTAACATCAAAGTTGGGCAGCTCGTCATTATACATGAAGATAACGCACCTCCTAAACATTGGCTCTTAGCCCGAATCTCAAAAATTATAACCGGTTCTGATGGAAAGGTTCGAGTGGTTGAATTAAAATCCAAAAATGGTTGCTGCCGGCGTCCTATACACAAAGTAGCTCCTTTACCTTCGCAAGAAGATACTTGAAATAATTATTTCAACGGGGGCAGAATGTCGGAGCAGATCGCCCTTCAATTTCATTTATATTAGTATTTTAAGAAAATTATATTATTAAATTAAAATAACATAATTTTGGGTCACCCTAATAACATCTAAATTTGTATCAAAACAATAACAATAACACTCAAAATTCTATTTGAGTCTCAGTTGCTTTGTTATTTGCTTTGATATTTTTTGCTGGTGATCAAAGACAACAACAACGCGATGATCTAATTCTTCGTTAAATTGGTAGTTTTGTATGTATGTATGTACATACATATCAATAACTGCCGTTCTCGCGTTTTGTTGTGGTCCAGCAAGAAATCTATTTTTGTCTTTATTGATGTGTGTTAATTGTGTATGCATGTTATTCTTTACAGTATTGCAGCAAAAGAAAGTAACAACAACAACAGCGCTGATGAAGTCATTGACTTCAGTTTGGTATTTCAGCTGTTGGGTTGTTTTTGTTACTTCTTTTAGATTAACTGTCGTTTGTTTTGATGTTTGGTGGCCCAACGACAAGAATATTTTTGTAAAGTTTTTAGTTGTCGATTGTAAAGTGAACAATAAAGTTCAAATTTTTGTAATGTTATAAGAAAACAAATTCAAAGTGTTTTTCTTATAAACATATTAGTTTCTGCGGAAACACATACTTTAATCGATTGAATTTACTTAATGAAGAAATAAATAAAATAAATGAAGAAACACTTCTTATATTTACTGATAAAACGTTTAAAAAATTATCTTTTCTCTGGCCAACTAAACTACATATTTTTGAAATATCTTGAGATCATTGGAAGAATAATAAAAATGTATGTATGTGTAATACTTTTTTTATTAACAATATTAAAGAACAAAATGATTAAGAATCAGCATCATCATCGTCGTTATCATAATCATTTTCATTAAAAGCGACGCCATGAACAGGCTTATATCGGTTGTTAGTTGACTTCAACAGCAATTGATCAACATCATCCATATTTCTGATACGAATTTGGCCTGAATTAGCATTGTTTTGTACAAATCCTCCCACTTCTCGTATAAACAGACATAAAACCAATAGTTTTCAACGAATTAGCATGTTTAAAAACGTCTAGACTTTCTTTCGACAAAAAGTAATTCTTCCAGAGTCTTTAACGTTTTCTTCTCCTTCAAATATACTGTTTTGTGTGTGTTGTTTACAAATTTAACAACAACAGCTGATTTATTAGTTCGCCTACTGCGGCCCAAAAATTACGCATCTTCAATATCGTCTTTAGATACATTAGCACCAGATTTCTTCGCTATGTTAAGCACTACATCTACAGCTTCAGGTTCAGCTACAACTCCATTTATGATGCAGTTGTTTTGAACACAGGGTTTCATTCTCTTTCTGTAACTTCTTCACAGCTGCATTATTCTTCTTAACACCTTTTAAAATAGTTTCATATTGAGATAACATGAAATTCATAGTCAATTTCATTTCATTTAAAATGGTTTTTATATCAGAGTTACTCCCATTGTCAGGTTGACAGATGTGGCATTTAAATTCGAGAGAATGGTCGCTCACTAATTTTTCAATCTGAACCTTACCTGGCGTTTACACGGGACAGTTTTGCTCCGACAGTAGCAATACATTCACACATTTTTACTACCACACTTATACTTCTCTCACTTGTCTCGCCACTGTCTCTGATTTTTCAATGACAGTAACTTCGGCAAGAGATTTGACATAAGCGGCCAGATCACGGCTGAACTAGTAAAGGTTGGCGCAATAGAACAACTGATTTTACTTTCTTATGACTCCATCTGTTAAAGTCAGTGTATTTTGTTGTTGTACTTTTTTGTTTACTGTGTTTGTTCATATGGATCTGTGTTGAATTTGACGATTAGAGTCATGAAACAAAAACTAAATGCCTGTTGTTGGTTCACACAATTACAACAAATCCTACTGCGTCAACCTCTACTAGTTCAGCCATCGGCCATATAGGTGACGTTTCGTAGTAATTTGAGAAAAAACAACACATCGCAAACGCCTTTACAAATTGGGAAATATATTTGTATTTGAAAATGTTGCTAATTCTTATTGAAATATTGTTTGACAATACAAACATATAAACATGAATGCAGAGTAAATCAGTTCCATTGTAATTTGGAGAAGAAGGACAAAACACAATGGCAACAGAGCGGAGAAACAAAAAATCAGAGCACGAAATTAAACGAAACGCCACTGTCGGCGGTTGCTTAAAACTGTACTGTCTTTATAACTGGTTGGACGCGTAGGTCACACAAAAAATTTTTGTCTTTGGGACAACTAATACATATTCTCAACTATCCTGTTTCAAACTGTCCCGTGTAAACGCACCGTTATTCAGCTGTGTACACAACGAGTGAATTGTTTTGTAACAAGAGTCACACTCAATAGCTTCATCACTCTCCAACACTACAGTTTTGCAACAAATACACATTACTTCTTTCTTTTTACTATTTATGCGTTTTCTTGTTTTGTTCGGCATATTTTAATGGTTCGTTTAGAGATTTTTATTTACTGTTCAATATGCAAAAACACTTCTCCGGAAAACTATACGGAATATACCAAAATGTAGCCCAGACCCGGCGCTTTCAATCCATATAAGTACCTTTCTCGCAGGTCTGGGAAACAAGTGTCCAGAAATTGCACTGAATACATAGCACCTGAAACACAGAGAGTATATTATTGGTATTCATGCAAACAAGAAAACCTAGCACTTTAGCTCAGCGTAAGTTTGCCCCGAAGCGTTTCACGAGGCACCAAATAAAGTTGCTCAGTGTATCTATGCAGCAATTGTCAAAAAAAGGCTGATAAAGTAAATAAACAAAGTAAAATTAAATTAAAGATTATTATTTTTTTCACATAAATCAAAAACCCTCTCCTTTTTCAATACAAAAATATTGACATTGAAATGTCAAAAGTTTTCACATTTCTTTTTCCAGGTTTGCTCAGCAAATTTGCCTCGAAAACTTTCCACTTTTGTGCAAATCGCTTTCTATGGGAAATTTGTTTGTTTTGACGTTTGCTGTGCAAGTTTACGATGTTTTCGAGCTTTCATGAAGACCACTATTACGTCTGCCAATAAATAAAACACATAAACACGTTGTTATTATCAAATGCTTATTTATTTGGGTTTTATTGGACATTTTATTAACCTTTTTATATAATTCCACGTTTGTTTACGTTTGTGGTTTGTTAACTTCACGCTTTGGCTCGAAAAGGAAATTCGGAATTATTGGCAAAGAAATGTCAAAATATAATTTTGCTACCATAGTTATTAATTTTACGTAAAAAATATATTTAAATGTTAATTCCTTATAGAACCACAGTGATAAAAAAAAACCGTTTCCCATTACATCCCATGAAGGAATTGGGGAGAGCTTCTCACAACCAGTGAGCTGTGCGCTTTCTAATTTTTCACTCACTGATTGGGACCTACAGTTTTTACACCGATGCCGAACGGTATTTTGAGAAGCTTTTTCATGGCTAAATACTCGATAGTGTCGCCATCACTATGCGAGGTGACCGCCGCCGGAAAATTTATTTATTTATTTTTTTTTTTTTAAGGTGGTCAGAGCAGGGATCGAACCCGGGATCTCATGTACAAGAGGCGCGCACACTACCCATTGCACCACCGACGGCCACTACCCATTGCACCACCGACGGAACCACAGTGATACCACCTAATTAAGGATCTTATCATAACTCTGAGTGAGTGAATCTAACTCAGACGCACACTCAATCACCGAAGGTGAAAAATGATATCACATAATTCACACTGTGCTCGAGTTAAAATTTTTCCCACCGCGTTACACAATCGGCTGGCTTTCGGATTTGCATACTTTTTTGCGACAACACGTGTTTCAGTATGAACATTTGTAAACAAAACACACACGCCAACATACACATAAATGCAAAACAACACACATGAATACACAAACTCCAAATAATCTATTGTTTGATTCTACCCTGAGGTTTGAATTGATGAGTTGTTGTTGGTATTTATACCCAAATAAAACATAAATTTATAAATATTTGTCACCGGTACACTCAAAACAAATTATGCTGAGAAGTGCGATAAAATTTTATGCATATGTAGTTCTTTCATTATTTATTAATTTTAATAATGATCTCGAGTTATTTCAAAAATATTTGGTTTAGTTGGCCAGAGAAAAGATAATTTTTTAAACGTTTTGTCAGTAAATGTTAGCAGTGTTTCTTCATTAAGTAAATTCAATCGATTAAAGTATGAAATAAGTTAATTTTCAAGACTTACGGAAATAATTGCTTTGCAGGAGACGTGGTTCAGTAGCCAACATTTGAACATTTTGATGGATATGGCGGGACATCATTGTTTATCAATACAAACATAAGATACAAAATAATTTTTAACAAAAGTATTGATAATTTAGATGCAATTGCTATTGAATTGGAAGATGTGCAAATTGACAAGCGTAGACTGTAATAATGTCTATTTATAGATCACAGCGATGCAAATTGAACTCAGTCATATTCAAAATGGAGCAGTTTCTTCAGGATTTTGGTAATAGTCCGGTTATGATTGTGGGTGATTTTAATGTTGATCGACTTGGAACAAGTAAGAACTTTAGAATCGTGAAAGATCTTTTTAATGATTTTAATATGAATGTCTGCCACAATCATGTTACGAGGCCTATCAGCAAAACATCAATTGATTGGGTATGTTGCAATGTTCCTGAGAAGGTTTTTGTACACAGTATAGAAACAAAACTATCAGATCACAACTTTTTAAGTTGTGAAGTTTACTTAAATCAAACTTTCACTCAAAGGAAAGTTCTACAATATAAAAAATATGGCCGAATCTTGACCGTAAACGGCTAATATTAGAAAATGTAATAAACTCTTCGGAGTTATGTGAGGAATTTATTGATATTATTACTGCAACTGCATTTGCAACTGCGATTTCAGCTGATGTTGATATGAGACAAAATATTGCTCCGTGGATAAATGAAAATCTAGCAGCATTGAACAATTGCAAGAACAAATTACTTAAATCTAGACGGACGTGCAGGAACAACAATAATGTAGAAGAGCGTCTAAAAAGAATCAGTAAAGTTATTAAAATATCCAGTAATATTTTAAGGGAAGGCTACCACATGGATAATCTCAGCTCATGCAAAGGTGATAAGAGAAGGACATGGAATTTCCATAATCGAGAATTAGGAAGGAAACGAGATTCTATCAGAGAATTTATAGCTGAGGATGGCAGCACTATCAACTCTGACGAAAAAAAGGCTTCGACTTTAAACACATATTTTGTCGAATGTTTTAGTAATATTAAGAACAATACCCTAATGACGACGTTAACGTTTTCCGAAAATTAAGAACAGAGGGAAATTATTATACATTTCGAATAATATCACAACGAAAAGGTTGCTGACAAAAAAATCACTTATTGCTGACATATTGGTGAATATTTTCAATTATATGCTCTGTAACGACCCATCTACAGACCCTATTCCTTCGGGGCCTATGCTACCTTTAATGCCAGCTGTGCTCAGGGTAAGGGGGGTGTTCTTGCCCGAAGGAATTGGCCTCAGTCTATTACAAAAATGTTAAAATTTTAGGTAGCTTTTATCATGGGAGGCCTGACAGATATAAAATTACAGTTTTCTTCAGAAGTACTATATCGGCATATTTGGAAAGGAGTTGGTGTTCATATAGTCTCCAATCCATAGTCATTACCCACCCAACCATGCTGACTATTTATGCATTCGATCAGCCCATAATACCTTCTTATAACATCATACCTTCAATTTCATGGAATCTTTACGACAAATAACCTCTTATCCTAACATGTCAATACTAAATTTATTCAACATTTTCCAATTGACAAAAAGGTTTAGTGGCAAATTTGAATATTAGCTATTTTAAATAAAGATTTTACGTAATGAACAAGAAACAAAAAAAATGTTAACAGACTATAAAATATCTTAAATTCTCTAATATTCAAAAATAATAATAAAACTGAAGATGAAAGAAAATTAAAGATTTTATAAAACAATAACTGACAAACGTTCTAGTTAGTTTGATATTATATGTATGGGGAATGAATAACAACAACAACAACAAAAATCAGTTAATATTAATCTCATCTCAAATAATGTTGACCACGATGTCCAAAGTAAAATAAAAATGTTCGCACTTCATACGCAGTACAAAAAAAATAAAATCAAATTTCTATATATATTAATATTATCAAGTAATACTCACTTAGTCAATTACTGCAACAAGCGCTTGTTGTCCGCAACTTCGTGTTGTTTAAGTATTCAATAAGGCTTAAATGTTTATATAAATACTACATATGTACTACATGTAAGTGCTTGCATTCTTATGGTCGAGATCAAAATTAAGGCTTGAATTTCTTAATTCCAAGAATTAATATTTTCCATCCAAGAATTCATTATTTTGTTGTTGGTTACAGCAAGATTATCGTTTTAAAAATAATTCAGTCTGCAAGTTGGTTATTTTCTTCCATTCTACAATTAGCATCCAGGACATCCTCGTGAATCATCCATATTATAAAGAATCTAACGCTTTTCTGTTTTCCCACTATAATTTCAGGTTGAGTGGTAAATTCAACATACAGGATTAAATGAGGCAGCTGTGAGATTAATATCCCACAGCTTCAATATTCGGTGCGTCCGGCAGTGTTAGAAAGTCTGTTCATACATATTAAGAAAATTTATTTATACCAAAAAAAAAATGATTACACAGAATCTCCCTGTCGAACTCACCAGTATATGTAGCCTTTACAATGTTTCCTCTTCTCCTATATAGATAAATGTCTCCAATTATTGCAACTAATTTGTTTTTTTTTTAAACCGAAGGAAAATATTTCAATATATTACACCGAGAAGCTAAAATTTCCGAATGGTAATGAAAATTTTATGAATGAAACTGTCTATGACTAACACAAAATTCTGAAGTCTTTTTCTTTACTACTTTATTATATTTATATTTTCCAAACGCCAATCGTTTACTCACTCACTTCTAATACAGAATCGGGCCCTACTGCACATTAAACACAGATTTGTGAACCATCACAAATGTACCCCACCCCTAGACGAGAACACATTCTGCCTTATTTTCTTCATATTACGACCATATATCCTTCGCATGATATATGCCCTTGCTACTACTATCAATGTCCACTAACTCATAGTATACTTGTCCGATTCGTCTAAGTACTCTCGATTTTACACCCACGGGAGCTAATTTAGAATTGTAATGATCAATTTTCGAACTCTGCTTAAAATTTCTCCTTATCACCTCTTGCCCAATCTCGTAAAATTTCGATCTACTCCGTAGATTATAAATTCTCTGATTCTTTTCGTACGCCTTTTCCATATGCTCCTTAATGGAATCTCTTATTATGCACAATTTGTCCTCACGCCTTAACTTTGCGTCACTCTCTGCCATTAAATTTAAGCGTTTTAAAATTTTATAGTCATCTCCATGTGTCACCATCATTTGACCAAAAACTATCTGATATGGGGTTCTCCCAACACATTGGTGGATACTGTTCCTCAATGAAGCATTTATACCGTTTAAATACAATACCCAATCCCTCTGATTGTGGCGAATGTAGGATCGAAGAGCTTCATTAATAATACGGTTTACACGCTCACACGCATTGGATTGTGGACTGTACAACGCAGTTAGTATGTGATTAACACCATGTTTGTTCAAAAAGTTCTCAAAATCTTTACTTTTGAATTGCGACCCGTTGTCTGTTACCACAATTTCAGGGACTCCAAAGCAACCAAAAATCTCAGAACTTAGATATTCCACTATAGGTTTTGAGTGCAACTTCTTTAACGGCTTAAGGAACGTGAACTTCGAAAAATGATCCAAAATAACTAAGATTCCCACGTACCCACACTTAGAGCGTGGAAGAGGACCAATTAGATCCATATACAGTCTTTGGAATGGTCTCTCTGTTGCAACCATTTTGCCCATAGGAGGCTTTATCGTAATATTTGGTGGTTTCGACGTTTTCCACATGTCACAATTCTGCACATATCTTCTTACATCTGACACAAGTCCTGGCCAGTAAAAGTATCTCCTCACGCGTTCTAACGTTCTCGCTATTCCACTGTGGGCCGCGTTAGGAATATCATGAGCAGAGTATATAATTCTGTTTCTCAGTTCTTCTGGAACAAACATTTTCCAAGCGCCTGATTCATCTTCGTAACCGGTAGAAAAATCAGATCGCTTGTAAATAAACTTATCTATTACTTTAAAGTCTGGTAGATCAGCATTCTCATATTCATTGCGTAGTTTCTTGTAACAATCACTATCAAAAGCATCCGAATTTAAATCTATGGCTGGAACGTTTTCCACATCGATTATTTCCACAGCCTCTTCCCCTTCATTTACTCGTGACAGTGTATCTGGTACTACGTTATATTTTCCTTTCCGATGTTCAATGGTAAAATGCAATCCCTGGAGTTTCAAAGACCACCTGGCCAAACGTCCTGATAGATCTTTTTGATTCATGAGCCATTTCAGGCTGGCGTGGTCCGTAATAACCTTGAAATCTTGGCCCTCAATGTATGGCCGAAATTTCTTTATTGCCATGACTACTGCCAAGCACTCAAGTTCTGATATTGTGTAATTGCGTTGGCACTTGTTGAGTTTCTGGGACATAAACGCTATCGGCCTTTCACTTCCGTCTTCATCTGCTTGAGCCAAAACAGCACCTATACCGTACATACTCGCATCACATTGTAAAATAAATTGTTTCTCATAATTTGGATGCACTAACAGCGGTGCTGTTGTTAATTTATCCTTCAACAAGTCAAAAGCATGTTGCGCCGCATCAGACCAAACAAACGTTTTCTTTTTCGATAAAAGTTCTGTGAGCGGAAAACTAATTTCGGAATACTTATGAATAAAACGGCGGTACCATCCCGCCATACCCAGAAATCTACGTACCTGTTTAATGGACTTTGGTTTTGGTAAATCCCTAATGGCTTTAACCTTATCTTCATCCACCTGTAATGTGCCATGACCCACAATATACCCCAAATACTTCACTTTATTTAAAGCAAAACGGCTTTTTTTTATATTGATTGTTAAGCCCGCATTACGCAGATGATTTGCCACTTCCACTAAATGTTTCAGATGATCCTCGAAATTGTTCGACACCACTAATAAGTCATCTAGATATACAAAAACATGTGTCTTTAAACTGTAGGGAATAGTAATGTCCATAAGACGACATAGAGATTGGGGAGCATTACATAGCCCAAAGGGCATTCTGGTAAACTGGTACAGGGGTCTATTTGGTACGGTAAAAGCTGTTTTGGGTTTCGACTCGTCATCCAATTTCACCTGCCAAAAAGCATCTTTTAAGTCAATTTTTGATATGCAATAAACAGGTGGCAGTCTTGACAGAAGACCATCTATGTTTGGTATAGGGTAGGCATCCTTCTTGGTAACTGCATTAAGTTTTCTGCTGTCCAGGCATATTCGAATCTTATCCTGTTTAACAACGACTACTGTCGGTGATGACCATGGGGAATTTGGAGCTTCCTCAATTACTCCCAACGACAGCATTCTGTCTATTTCTCCACACAACTTCTTTTCCACCGCTGGGGATATTGGCCAGTATCGTTGCTTTATAGGTTTTGCATCTCCTGTATCAATGTGATGTTCAATCAGTTTGGTGCAACCTAAGCCTTCGATTTCCGAATTCGGAAAGGCGGCCATTACCGAAGTCAACTTTCTACTTTGATCTGGTGTCAACTGAAGCTTGTCTGGATCATCTTCCATTTTCCCAAAATCTTCAATCGATGACACTGAGACTTTAAGACCGAAACCATCCCAAAAATCAAAACCGCAGATCATATCCTGATGTATTGATGGAACTACTAGAAAGTCAAAAGGCAATGTCTGATTTCGAAATGATATGCTCAAGGTTATAGAACCTAAAACCATTTGCCTCCGACCATCAGCAGTTCGTACATTCCCCAAACATTTCCCAAATTCCGGTTTACCTTTCACATTGTCTGCTAAATTTCCACCTATAACGCTTTTGTTAGCTCCACTGTCTAGTAAAGCAAAATAATAACTCTCACCAACTTTTACATTTATATAAGGTCTATTATCCGATTCTTTACTTACAATTGACGAAACCGTACACTTTTTATATTGCCGAGTCTGTTTGTAGTATTCCCTTATACGCTTACTAGATCTAATTTTGCGGCTTGTCCGCTTCTCATCTAATTTGTTGAACATCCTCCGTGACTCTTTCAATAGCACATGTAAAGGTTTTTTAAAAGTTTGAACTGTAAACGAGTCTTGTCGATTCTCCAGTTCTATAACTGATATTGAATGGTTTGTATCGGATGCCCGATCTAATTCCGACGGACATCCGCCTTGCCGTTTTCCGAATTTTTGGAACATTTTGGACAAGAAAATTTATATGTATCCAATAGTCCACAGCCGTAACAAAATATGCGCCTGATTTCCCTGCAGTTTTTGAATATGTGACCTATTTTATCACAGTTCCAACATTTGATACCACTGACGGCACAAATTTCTTCTTGTTGGTCAGTTACTGATAACCTCGGATTATCTAGTTCAGAAATCTCTGATATTCGTATTTTGAACGATCTGTTATCCTTGATATTTATTTCCCTCATGAACTTCTCATGTTTTTTAACCTCCTTCCGGAGCTTAGACAAACTGTTCATCTCCAAATGTAAAAGCTCATGTCGTATTTCGGGTCTTAAGTTTCTCACTACCGTTTCACACAATTCCAGTTCATTCATAGGGGTTTTCAACTTATCTGTCATTGAAGATATCACATCTAGGTACTCGTCCACGTCCTCATTAGGTTTTTGTTTGCGTTTCCGAATATCATGCAAAATATCAAAGTCACTATACTCCACTTTGAATTCAGCTTTCAACGCGTTAGTTATAGAAGTCCAATTAAGGTTTTCTTCATTTTGCCGATGGTATCTCCAGTACCATTTGAGTGCTTTGTCTGTACCGATGTTGCCCCACGTTGGGCGCCATTAATATTTATGTAACGACCCACCTACAGACCCTATTCCTTCGGGGCCTATGCTACCTTTAATGCCAGCTGTGATCAGGGTAAGGGGGGGGGTTCTTGCCCGAAGGAATTGGCCTCAGTCTATTACAAAAATGTTAAAATTTTAGGTAGCTTTTATCATGGGAGGCCTGACAGATATAAAATTACAGTTTTCTTCAGAAGTACTATATCGGCATATTTGGAAAGGAGTTGGTGTTCATATAGTCTCCAATCCATAGTCATTACCCACCCAACCATGCTGACTATTTATGCATTCGATCAGCCCATAATACCTTCTTATAACATCATACCTTCAAGTTCATGGAATCTTTACGACAAATAACCTCTTATCCTAACATGTCAATACTAAATTTATTCAACATTTTCCAATTGACAAAAAGGTTTAGTGGCAAATTTGAATATTAGCTATTTTAAATAAAGATTTTACGTAATGAACAAGAAACAAAAAAAATGTTAACAGACTATAAAATATCTTAAATTCTCTAATATTCAAAAATAATAATAAAACTGAAGATGAAAGAAAATTAAAGATTTTATAAAACAATAACTGACAAACGTTCTAGTTAGTTTGATATTATATGTATGGGGAATGAATAACAACAACAACAAAAAAAATTAGTTAATATTAATCTCATCTCAAATAATGTTGACCACGATGTCCAAAGTAAAATAAAAATGTTCGCACTTCATACGCAGTACAAAAAAAATAAAATCAAATTTCTATATATATTAATATTATCAAGTAATACTCACTTAGTCAATTACTGCAACAAGCGCTTGTTGTCCGCAACTTCGTATTGTTTAAGTATTCAATAAGGCTTAAATGTTTATATAAATACTACATATGTACTACATGTAAGTGCTTGCATTCTTATGGTCGGGATCAAAATTAAGGCTTGAATTTCTTAATTCCAAGAATTAATATTTTCCATCCAAGAATTCATTATTTTGTTGTTGGTTACAGCAAGATTATCGTTTTAAAAATAATTCAGTCCGCAAGTTGGTTATTTTCTTCCATTCTACAATTAGCATCCAGGACATCCTCGTGAATCATCCATATTATAAAGAATCTAACGCTTTTCTGTTTTCCCACTATAATTTCAGGTTGAGTGGTAAATTCAACATACAGGATTAAATGAGGCAGCTGAGAGATTAATATCCCACAGCTTCAATATTCGGTGCGTCCGGCAGTGTTAGAAAGTCTGTTCATACATATTAAGAAAATTTATTTATACCAAAAAAAAAAATGATTACACAGAATCTCCCTGTCGAACTCACCAGTATATGTAGCCTTTACAATGTTTCCTCTTCTCCTATATAGATAAATGTCTCCAATTATTGCAACTAATTTGTTTTTTTTTAAACCGAAGGAAAATATTTCAATATATTACACCGAGAAGCTAAAATTTCCGAATGGTAATGAAAATTTTATGAATGAAACTGTCTATGACTAACACAAAATTCTGAAGTCTTTTTCTTTACTACTTTATTATATTTATATTTTCCAAACGCCAATCGTTTACTCACTCACTTCTAATACAGAATCGGGCCCTACTGCACATTAAACACAGATTTGTGAACCATCACAGCTCATTGATGAATCATATCCGTCCGTTCTTAAAACTCACAAGAACCAAACACCAGGAATGTTGCTGAATTCAGACCAATTTCAGTTTTGTCTGTCATTGATACAATTTTGGAAAAACTTATGTCTGAACAACTGTCGAACTATATTCATACGAACAGAAATTTTTATGAAGGACAATATGGATTTAAAATTTCGACCCTATTTATCACGTTTTAGTAAGAAAATTAAAGAACATTGGATTGACCAACACATCATTGAATTTGATGGAGTATTTGGAAAATCGATGACAGTATGTTCAAGTTGGTTCATAGAAGAGTGCAGTATTGCCAGGTACTTACGGTGTTCCTCAAGGCAGTGTCATTGGTCCGCTTTTGTTTAAAGTTTACATCAATGATTTAAAAAGCATACAGTTCAATGGTAAGCTGCTACTATTTGCTGATGATGTATGTATGTTTTACAAATACAACCATGAAAAAGATCTCCAGTGTCAAATAGAATATGATGCTGTAATATTAGCTGAATTCGCCCGAGTAACTAAATTATTACTTAATTCATCTATAACAAAATTAATTCGGTTGGTATTTATACCCAAATAAAACAAAAATTTATAAATATCGGTACACTCAAAACAAATTATGCTGAGAAATGCGATAAAATTGTATGCATATTTCTTTCATTATTTATTAATTTTAATAACCATCACTTATATTTCTAATAATGCCATTTTTTATCAATTCTCTTTTGAAATTGCAGCGTAACTCTTCGTGCCTTTACACGTTGCCATCTCTTGATATTTTCTGTTGTGGCACCGTCTTCGATAATTTTGTCTCGGCGCGGACTTTGTCTAAGCCCGTAGTTGCCACCTGATTGTCGATTTCATCTCAAATTGGGTGGTGTGAACGGCAAAGATTAGACAACAAGGTTATCGCAAACCCGGTGGCGGTGTAAATGCGTTATTACGTCGAAAAAGTACTTTCGGAAGAATATAAAAATCATAAAATATCATCACTGCTGAGTACAAACAAAAACGATGTATCTTTGGCAAAAACGATGTACAAGTAGACAGTCAAAATTTTTCTTCACTCAAATGCCAACAAACAAAACGAGTGAAACCCTAGTACTTCTCTACTCTCTCTTACTACTATACAAATTCCAACCATGTTGAAGTAAAATTACATAAACTATGGAAAAAGTATGAAATAAGCAAGATATGACGCGAGAGAGAAATGCGTTTGAGTGAACTCCTAGCACTTTTTGGTTCTCTTTTACCAGGGTTGCCAAGTTGCGCACATCTTTTGGTCGTCTAATTGTAAACCGTCTTTGTCTTTGGTACCTAGCAAATGAAAAGTGAGTGTTATTTTCGGTTCACGGAATTTTCGTTATTTTTTATACACATACTTCTTTCTTATGTGGCCGTCTTATCTATATGTGGCCGTCGGTGGTGCAATGGGTAGTGTGCGCGCCTCTTGTACATGAGATCCCGGGTTCGATCCCTGCTCTGACCACCTTAAAAAAAAAAAACTTCTTTCGGCGGCGGTCACCTCGCATAGTGAGGGCGACACTATCGAGTATTTAGCCATGAAAAAGCTTCTCAAAATACCGTTCGGAATCGGTATAAAAACTGTAGGTCCCAATCAGTGAGTGAAAAATTAGAAAGCGCACAGCTCACTGGTTGTGAGAAGCTCTCCCCAATCCCTTCATGGGATGTAATGGGAAACGGTTTTTTTTTTTACTTCTTTCTGATGGCAACAAAAATTTCATAAAAACTGAATACCGCTCTTAATTGTTTCGGACCGGGATTGTAACATTTCGATAGCTTTAACAACAAAAAAGTAATAACACATGCGTTAAAAATAAATTGGAATGCTTAGAGGCATTATAAATGAAATATTTACAAGGTAAATCAAAGATATGTGGTAACTCTCTGCAACAAAATTTTCCGGTATGGATATAAATGACAAAATTTCTTACGAAATGTAAGCAAGAGCTGAATACGGGGCATAAAAAATTTGTTGGTTTCTGAAATTGCCATATTTTCAGTGTTGCCACTTCATGTGTAATTACACATAGCGTGTGTAATTTTTCGTTGCATGTGTGGCCCATTTATAATTAGTGTCATGTGTAATTTATGGTTTCACGTTTTATAACACTTTTTTTGTTTGCCATAGGCATTCGTAGGAATGGAGGCCCAAACTTTGAACCCACACAAGAAATGTACAATGACAATAGGAAGTATTAATCGTAAATTTCTTACAAAATAACTTGTATTTATTTATATTATATATTTTTAGTTATAAATTACTATACAAAGTTAGTATGAAATGTATTTTAGTTTGTTTTTATATTATATAGTAATTTTTATTAAATAATAAAAAAATTTGAAACATGTGTAATTTTTCCCCAAATGTGTAATATTTTTATCTTCCGTGTGTAATATGTAGTGTCTTTGGATGGCAACACTGCATATTTTACTAGATTTTCATTTCATGCATTTCAGTCAAGAATAGAAATGTACATATGTCCTTTGTGAACAAAGTTAATACCAAAATGTTTCACACTTTTATGTAATAATTAATAAATTTCTTCACAAGTGGCGTGACTGCAGTTTTCAGCAGTGACAAACAAGAGGTGCTCCTACATTATTCGTAATTATAATACTATCATTTATTTAAAATTTTATTATTGTAAGTCCCCTTTTCCACTGGCAATTATTTCTTTGCCAAATATTTTCTTTTCTCTTTTTGGTATTTTCGAATGGTTTTCCACTCACAAATTTTTCTTCGCCAAATTTTGCGAATCAAAATACAAAAGAACGAAAGAAACGTCAAAACTGTTTACATTTTAAAAAATTTTCCTAAGAAATCGGTGTAAAAATGGGAATTTATAAATTACACTTCATTTGTTTACTTCAAACAATCACCTACAACCAACAGGTTTATAAACAAAAACCGACCGTGTCAGTAAAATGGATTAAAAACGATATGTTAAATAAATTTGTTTCAGCGAAAACAACAAAGCAGACTTTGCGAGAACAGCAAATACTGAACTGACAAAGATTTGTTCCTGTTCCTCCCACCCCTCTTGCATACAAACTCAAGAATTTGCAAAGAAATATTTGCTAGTGGAAAAGGGGACTTATGCCATGTCTCCACTGACTGCTCAATATCAAATTTGTTTCCACCCGTCCACACCGAACAATTTTAATTTCGTTTAAATATCGTTGTTTAAGCGTAGAACTCAGCTGAAACTGAACTTTAGGTTTGCATATAAAATATATGTAAGTAACCACTTGCTTTTTTATTTATTTACGATATATTAAAACTTCTAGTGAATATAAGATTAATATTAAGATTTATAGCACTGGCGATTGAGGCCTTCAGCTAGTTGATTTTACATATGTAGACCTGGAAACCTGAAATTCAGGTTTAACTGAATACTGGGATTAAAAAGTGGAATTGATAGACAGGGTGTCTAGTAATTTCGTTTTTATGCTCATTTCAATGCAAAATTCATTGAAATAAGCTAATTTAAAATTTCTGTTTTGTATGGAAAATGTTACCTAATTTCACCGAAATTACAAAAATTGCTCGTAATCATTCAGTGGAGATGCCTTATAAGTCCCATATTTTGTGAGTGGAAAAGCATTCGAAAATACCAAAAGAGAAAAAAAATTGGAACAACTCTATTTTAGGGGCAATTGAGCAATTTTTTTCATTTTTTTAGGGGGTGTATAGAATTTATTTTTAAATAAAAAAAACGAAAAATTTTCCCGGGGGCCATATTTTCCGAGTTATGGCCCTTCAAAGTTCAGATATGTAACATGTTCGGTTCGAGTAGTTTCCGTAACGTCGAAATCTGATCATCTGTTTTGATAGAACAGGTCAAAATGAACAAAAAAAATCATTAAACATTTTTGATATTTCGCTTAGTTTTCGAGATATTCGAAATTTCGAAAAAATATTTTTGCAATTATTTTTCTTTGTAAAGCGTCTCAAAATAAGCCAAAAAAATTAAATAAACTTTTTTGATATCTCGCTTAGTTTTCGAGATATTCCAAATAGTAAATTTTATGGCAAAAATGCAGGACCAGTAGCCCTCGCAGGGACCTATGTTGCTCGTACCGTGTGGTAGAACTTTTGGAATACCGTTAAGTTTATATTGCACTTAGTCGCCCGGCCGTCCGGTCTGTCTTTCAAGGGCTACTGAGCCGTATTATACCTTGAAAGAAAGCCTGAAATCGTCTCTATTACCGGTGTGTAGAAAAAATGTAGCAACACTACGGTTTATTTTTGGTAAATAATGATTTTAAAGAAAAAAGTGAGGTTATAAAATAATTTTTTTTAATTATTCCACAATGGGTTAATAAAAAGTAAAATATTTTTAACCGTATTTATAGAGTTTAAAAAGACCTTTCTAAATACATAAATTTCAACCAGGTCGATGATAAAATTTCGATTCCATTCCAACAAAATGCCACTAAACTAGAGTTAAGCCAAAAAATTTAGCAAATAAATATTTGCCAGTGGAAAAGGGGACTAACTTTGGTTTGTTAACTTCACGCCGATGTTTTTTAAAGAAAATTTCCAGTGTTGAATAGACGTCAATGAAAGTTATGAGAAACGCCAATGAGAGTTACAAAATGACAACACAGCATCTAGTGATAGTGCTTGACAACGCCTGTGCCATATCTACTTATTTCCTTTATCTATGCTTATATTGTGCAATTATAGGTTTGTTCCCGTACTATTTTAAAAGTAAAAGAGAATTTCACCAGAAATCAACAAATTCTCTCTGAGAGACCAAGTTTTAAAAAACTACGGGAACGAAAAAGTAGTAAATGTGGTAAAAGTTATGCCAGCAATGTGTCAATAACATGGTCCTTTTCCGAAACATTCGTCAGGAAATACCTCGCACTACTAGAATGGACAACAGCGAAATTATACTATGTGTTTCCTTTTCTTACAATAAAAACAATGCATTTGCCGAAATTAAATTATTTTTTCAATTTATCTTGACAATTCAATAGAGAATGACAATTTGCTACCTTTACTCGATAAAATTCTTCGCGTAAAAAGTTGTAAAAGGCAACGGGATGTTTTTCTGTTCTCTCTTAATTTTTCTTGCTACTCTACTATTTTCTTGAGTACGGGAACGCCTTTTCAATTAAAAATCGTAAAAGTGGTAAATTATTATTATTATTTTGTTATGTTATTGACTTTATTATTTTATCTTTTTCATTTAGCTTACCCGGGGGTTACACTTCCAACTAGTTGCCTTCAACTCAGAATTTTTTACTAACACCATCTTTACACGATGCCAATTTTTACTGCCATTTTTATCAGTTCTCTTTTGCAATTGCAGCGTAAATCTTCGAGTCTTTACACGTTGCCATCTCATGATATTAGTGGTTGCCATTTTTTCTGATATTTGGCTTTAGTGAGTGTTCTTGGGACATGGGACTGTCCGTGGAGGTGGAAAGTTTCTGATTGCCATTCACTTGGGAGTGGCCAGAAATGATTCCTTCATTGGCCAGTCCAAGCAGCTCACTACTTCCACGCAGTATGTCCTGGGCAATGGCTTTTCGGAAACAAATGAGCATCAAATCAGGTTTAGTAGGTGACTGGTGTCACTGAAGCTCATCAAACAATCGGGCATATTCTTTTGCCCTTAGAAGGCGGATGAGCCAAACATACGGGCCAACGACGGATAGAAACTAAAAGAAGAAGATCCAGGTTCAACATATCGCATCCTGGTCAGCGTCTGATCCATAATGGGCGGCTGCAACCAAATATCCTGGCAGTAGGTAAAATGCAAAAACCCGATGGACTGGGTTTGCCTCCCGTCACCGTTCATAATGGCAGTGAAAATACAAAAACGAAACAGAAAACATAAACAACCCCTATTTGTTGACGACCCCCGCCAATGTTATAAGGACCACTATTTACGGATATGCACTTGGAATGTAAGAACTCTATATAGATCCGGTGCAAGTATCCAACTGGCAGATGTCCTCGAAAGTTATAAGGCTGACATTACCGCTATCCAGGAAATGCGATGGACAGGACATGGCTGCACAAGAAAAAGAAACTGCGATATATACTACAGTTGCCATGAAAAAAAAACATGAATTTGGTTGCGGATTTTTAGTTGGCAAAAGACTGCAACATCTAGTCTCTAGGTCCAATCCTGTGAGTGAACGAATAGCCACAATCCGCATAAAAGCGAAATATTTTTATATTTCTCTAATTTGTGTGATGATGCCAAAGATATATTCTATGAGCTCCTAGGGGAAACGTATGACCGCTGCCCTGCCCATGACATTAAGATTGTACTAGGAAATTTTAATGCCAAAGTAGGAAGGGAGAATGTGTTTAATCCAACTATTGGCAATTTCAGTCAACATGCTGACAGTTCCGACAACGGTATGAGACTGATTGACTTTGCCGCGGAAAAAAACATGGTCACTAGTGGTACAAGATTCCAGCATAAAGACATCCACAAGGCTACTTGGGTATCCCCTGATCAAAGAACTAAGAACCAAATTGATAACGTGGTAATTGATGGAAGGCACTCATCCAGTGTAATGGACGTACGAGTGATCAGAGGAGCTAACATCGATTCTGATCCCGATGACGATCCTGATGCGCAGTGGAAACCCATTTCCGACTCTATAAAAACTGCTGCAACAACCGTACTTGGATTCGAAAAACCGCTTCGCAATAAATGGTGGTACGATGAATAGTGGCGCATAGCAAATGTCGAAAAGAACGCTGCACGTATGGTAATGCTTCAGTCAATTGCAACGCGAGCTGCAACTGAGCGGTATAGGGAGAAGAGAAAGGAGGTAAACCGTCTCTTTAGGCGTAAGAAACGGCAGTGGAGAAAACGCGAGAGTGAGAAAATTGAGACATACAGAAGGAAGAACGAAGCCCGAAAATTCTACCAAAAAGTTAAAAACGGAACTAATGGACATGGTTCAGGGCCCCCCTTCTGTAAAGACAAAGACGGAAATCTCGTCGCAGATGTGCAGAGCATGTTGAGAATGTAGAGAGAGCATTTCTCCGCGCTACTAGTACCTGACATATCCGATGACGATGGGACAATCGATCACAATATGGACGACGACGTCGATTGCCCCCCTCCTAACCAAGACGAGGTCAGAACAGCTATTGCCCGGCTTAAGAACAACAAAGCCGCAGGAGCCGATGGATTACCGGCGGAGCTGTTTAAGGCTGGCGGCGATGAGCTGATAAGGTGCATGCATCAGCTCATTAGCAAAATTTGGTTAGATGAATGCATGCCCGGCGATTGGAGTCTCAGTGTACTATGTCCCATATTTAAAAAAGGTGACCCGAGTATTTGTGCCAACTACCGTGGAATAAGCCTTTTATCCATAGCATATAAGGTTCTATCAAGTATAATGTGCGAAAGACTAAAACCAATTATCGCTGACCTGATTGGACCATACCAGTGTGGCTTTAGGCCTGGAAAATCGACAACTGACCAGATTTTCACGCTGCGCCAAATCCTGGAGAAGACACACGAAAAACAAATCGACACCTATCATATATTTATCGATTATAAAGCAGCCTTCGACAGTCCGATACGGGAGAAACTCTATGAAGCAATGTCTGAGGTTTGTATTCCTGCAAAACTCATACGCCTTTGCAGGATGACCTTGACGAACACCAAATCCGCAGTGAAAGTTGGTAAGGATCTTACCGAACCTTCCGAAACTAAGCGAGGCCTCAGGCAAGGCGACACACTATCGTGCGATCTCTTTAACATCTTAATGGAGATCATTATGAGAAAAACTGCAGTCAAAATGAATAAAACCATCAGCAGCAAAAGTCACATGCTGCTCGCGTATGCTGATGATATAGATATCATTGGGCGCACAATTAGATAAGTTACTGCGGTTTTTTCGAGAATTGAGAAGGAGTCAGCAAAAGTGGGTCTGACGGTAAATGAGGACAAGTCAAAATTAATGGGTTCTACGAACAGGGACTCCACGCGATTAGACCACAGCGTGAACGTTGATAACCGTTATAACTTCGAGGTAGTGGACGAATTTATATACCTCGGATCTGCCGTGAACAAAAACAACAACGTCAGCCTTGAGATCAAGCGGAGAATTGTGCTTGCGAATAGATGTTATTTTGGGCTAAGCAAGCTCTTTAGAGATAAAGCCCTCTCTCGAGTAACAAAAGTCCAGCTGTACCAGACTCTCATTCAACCGGTCTTGCTTTATGGCGCAGAATCCTGGGTCCTATCGCAAGCAGACGAAACACCTGTAGGAGTCTTCGAGAGAAAAATACTCCTAAAAATTTATGGCCCTATACTGCATAACGGCGAGTATGGGCGACGCATGAATCATGAGCTGTATGAGCTTTATCCTGACATTGACATAGTTAAGCGGATCAAGATAACGCGATTGCGCTTGCTAGGCCATGTCAATAGAATGGATGAAGATGAACCAGCGCGAAGGGTTTCCGAAACCGAACTCGAAGGAAGACGAAAAATAGGAAGACCAAGACTCCGCTGGAGGGATCAGGTTGACGAATCCCTGCGTACACTTGGTATTGCCAACTGGAGAGATAAAGCAAAAGGTCGAACTGGTTGGCGAAATTTGTTATCTTCGTTTTGTAAGGTCCCTGACACTCCGGGGTTGTCCGAGACCGGATAAGTAAGTAAGAGTGTTCTTGTGTGTGTTGTTAATTTTTGTAAGCGGTCAAATTTTGTTCTACATAAGTCTAAAAATAATTTTTTCGAAGAAAGAAATTACATTTTTCTTTATAATTTTTAATTAAATTTTATGTTTAACTTTCTTTTTCTTTTTTTTAACTTCTGTTAAATTATTTCAAGTAACCTCAAACAATGTAACACAACACACGAAAAACTAGAATGAAAGAAACAATAACATCAAATGTCAAAATCATAACACCACTTATCGACAAACGCAAATTGCATGGTTAAAAAATGGCATCGTGTAAATGCTATGTAATACACTCACACATTTAAAAGTTGAAAGGCTGTTGCTTGCGATTTTCTCTTCCAACCAGTTGTTCAACTACACAACTGATTTGTAACATCTGTGTCAAATTTGCTTGCTTTGTTTGGTGGAAAAGTAAATAAAGCGTGTGTGTTTTTAAAACAAAAATTGAACTGTTTTTTTACCTAAAATATATGTACAAGTTAGCACATCCCGGCAAAGTTAACGACACCACACTTGCTGCAGTTGTGTTGACGGCTGATTTCGGCGAGCGGATCATATTTCGTCTGTGGCGTGATCGTGAGAAGCGCAGATGTCAGCAATTATTTATGTTTAGTTTTTAAGTAGTTTAAGTCTAATATGTTTTTGAATAGAATAAAACGGCAGTTCGTATCAACTCACCAAAGCCATCAGTGCTATATTATTTATTAACTGGCGCCCAACCGGGTTCAACCCTTAACATAAAGTTTAAACAAAAAAGTTAAAAAAAACAAAAAACAACAATCAAAAGAAAAACTATCAACTTCACTCATCTATAAACCGAAGGTCACAAGATAAGCAGCAGTAACAACACCCAGACGTTATTTAAATAAATAAAAAGGAAACAGCAAATACCAAGCAAAAGGAGAACTGTCAACTTTACTCATCTATAAACCGAAGGTCACAAGACAAGCAGCCGTAACAACAATATTATTTAATAATTAATTATGGATTGCTCATTTGAAAAATTGGTGCTCATTTGAAGTATTTTTTTTTTGCATTCGGTTCGTTCCTTAATTGATTTAATTGTGTTGAGCTTTGAATACTATTTAAGTGAGAAATAAAAAAGTTGAAGATTCTTGCAAGTATTGTGTCAACATGAACACCGATGAAGTATCTAGATTGATTGAATCCGCTGTACGTTCAGCGATTCTCGCACAAAAAACAGAACTCGATAAAAAAATTCAGGAGGTTTCGAAAAGACTAACGTCGATTTCCGTAGGACAAAATGAGGTAAAACCTTACGAGGAAGCGAAAATGTATTCCTCGTTATCTTGTGATGAATCACTTGAAGTTATTAAAGCATGAAACACATAGACGACGACAGGCTACCGACCACAACCTGTAAAAAATAAAATACATATGGAAGTGGATATTTTACCGACGGCAAGGCGACACGACCGTAGGTTGTTGTCTATGCTACTTATGTAGCTGTAGTTGAATTAAACTAATTTCTATTTTTGTGGGAGACAATCACAATCAACAGGTTAGAGCTGTCAATGCCTGAAGTGTCACCACCGACAGAATAATCAGCTGTTTATTGTTGAACAACTTTCACAATTGGTTGTTTGTTTTTGTTATAATTTTTCTTTTTGTTCGTTTATTGAAGTAGGTAAGTATTTGTTGTTATATTTATTATTAATATTTGTTTGTTATTGTTTTACATTTCAAATTTAATAGTGTAAAATGGCCATTGACGAGCAGCTTATTGAGGAAGTGCGAAGCCGCGAAATTCTTTATGACATAAAGAAAAGGGAGTACGAGTGGAGAGAAGTAGCTGCTGCTATGCATCTATGGCTTTTCTATTGGAAAATCGTTCCATAGTGTTTTTAGAAGAGCCAGCAATAAATTAAAGTTAGCTACGGACATCCGAAATGCTTTAAAAAAGTGTTCCTCGTCCTTCTGTTTTAGCTGCTGAATGCAGGTTAGGTAGAAACCCTCTTGATCCCGAGTTAGATTCACCGGACGAACCGAATGCAAAAATTGCTCGTCTGCAATTCACTTCGTACTTCATACACTGTTTTCACAATTTTTGTTACGTTTCTGATAATATTTATTAAATATTCTCCACACATTTTCTTTTCTTTTAGTCGTGTGTTAATGTAGACTGTCGTCGTCTATGTGTTTCATGCTTAAATCTTTGCCTGAATTTGACGGCAAAATTGAAAACTATGTGTCATGGAGACAAGCGGCTCACAACGCATGTAAATTGTTCGAAAAATACGATGGTAGTTCAAAGCACTACCAAGCAGTTTGTATAATTCGAATTAAAATTAGGGGTTCGGCAGATGCTGTATTAGCTTCATTTAATACAGTATTGAACTTCAAAGCTATTATAGCCAGATTAGACTTCACTTATGCCGATAAAAAACCAGTGCATTTAATCGAACAGGAACTAAGTACCCTCCGACAAGGCGATCGGTCAGTAGTACAATTTTATGACGAAGTCGAAAACAAATTAACGTTGTTAACTAATAAAACTATTATGTCTTATGACAAAGATCTGGCTTTAGCAATCAATAATAAATATAGACAGGATGCAGTCAGAGTTTTTGTTTTCGGCCTGAGAAAACCATAATGGATGTGCTTTTCTCAGCCCGTGCTGCTAATCTTCCATCAGCTCTAGCCTTGGCGCAGGAGGTAGAAGATACGTCTTTGCAACATCGTTCGCTAATAGGAACGATGACAAAAAAAGTTAGGCCCGAAACCTCAAAAAAATTTCAGTCAAGAAAATCATCTGAGAGAAATTGGAACAATAACCAACAAAATTATTATAAACACAAAAACCCACATTATGAAAAAGAGGCTCAAGCTAATTCACATATTAGGGGCAAACAGAACCAATGGAATTAGATCCAACCTCTTCAAAATTTAGGCAACCGACCAATTATGGCAATGCAAATAATCCTCAGGGACGTCCATTTAAACGACAAGCAGGGTCGGACAGAAGTACAGGTCCAAAATTTCAAAGAGTGAATAAAATGATTCCGAAGAATTCAGGAGAATGTCAGGCAGAACGCTATGGTGATACAGCTGAATCCGAATGTTGAGACATAGACGAGGAAATAAAAGAGGATAATGATTTTGTTAATTTTTTAGAGGAAGGCCCTACTACCGTTCATAAGACGGACGATAGCAGGGGAACCAATACGTCTTCTAATCGATACTGGGGCTTCAAAAAATTACATTAAACCGCTCCCTGGATTGAAGAGCATAATTTTTTGGTTCACTCAGTGAATGAACAAACTCCTATTAAACAAAAATTTTTCCTAAATTTATTCGGTACGAACTCAACGTTCTTTATTCTACAATCTTTAACCACGTTCGACGGAATTGTAGGTTTAGATATATTAAAGAAAATCAATGCAAATATTGATTTAAAAAAGGGAATCATCTTATATGGTTCTGGTTCCGAAATAATTGAGTTTTTCGAATGCAAAGGTGTAAATTTTATAGACGTTGAAAAAATAGATGTGCCCTTCGCAGTTAAAGCAGATTTTCAGAAGATGTTAAAAAAACGAATAAAGGTTTTTGCTGATCCTAAGGAAGCACTGCCTTATAACACAAATATCGTTGCTACCATTAACATGGAGAACGATGAACCTATTTATTCTAAATTATATCCGTACCCAATGGGTGTGTCTGAATTCGTAAATTCAGAAATTATCGTCCATCCGGTTCGAAGGACCATATGTTGGCTCCTGGTCGTCGAAAAAGAAATTACGACAAACTCTACTCCACGAACTAATTTGTGTGTTTTGTTTTTTGACTTGCTTCTGCTGTGTCGCTGCCGGTACGGTATGGTACAACAACAACAGCATTATACGATCTGCCTGGTTATCAGTGTAAGCGAAAGAGAGTGAGAAGATAAAATCTAGTTGTTAATATTGAACGATTTGGAGTAGGGTTACCGCGTCAACCTTTTAAATATTTGTTTGTGGGATTGTACGAAAATGCCCAAATATTAACAAAATTCCTTCTAAACATAAAATTCGAGTTTTTTAATACAAAATTAAAAGACAAATTAAACTAAACAAAATATTTATTAAAAATTTTTTTTCCTGGTTTTACAATTTGAATTTTTTTTGTTTCTTGCAAAAACTGGCAAGAGTAAAGTAATAATAAAAACAAAACAAAATCGAAGTCGCATCAGAAACTTTAATTAATATTTTCCGACAATATTTGAAAATCTTTTTTATAATCGGAGTCTCGATCGTGCAAAAAGTTTCGATTTATAATAATTCGCATAAATATTAAATAAATGTAGAAATTCCATCTGAACATTCGAGATGGCGACAAGAAGAAGATTTCTTTTTGACCAGGAACAGGTCATTTCATTTTGCAAGGACTTCAAGTCATCAGAGGATACCAGAATCTCATCACTGAAAGTTGAAGAAAATGAGCTGGAGAGAAGATATTGTAGACATAGTGAAAGCAAAGCAGCCTTCTATGATAAATGAAATTGTTAGAAATAATACTACAATAAACCAACAAGGATTTTCTTCTTTAAAGTTGCCTCCATGAGATACACCACCCTTTGAAGGAGCTTATTCGAAGTGGCTCAAGATGTGTATTTGGGTCATTCGAAAAATATGGCTTTTGCCCAATACCATCGCATGGAAAAGACCTGATCTCAAATTACAATATCAGGCTGTTTTGCAAGAAACTTCCGATGAAAGACTATTTTCGTTTTTTCTGCCTCAGCGTGGTGAGTAATAAGACCAGAGAGCAAGACTACCAAAGTTAGGGTAGTATATTAACAAGCGGCTTCTCCCTGAGTGACGTGCTATATCCAGGTCCCATTTTACAAGCAGATTTAATGCAGTTTGTTCTCGGCTGGCGTTATTATAAATACGTATTTACGGGCGATATACAAAAAATGTACCGCCAAGTTCTTATTCACCCTGACGATAGAAAATTTCAACAAATTGCTTTCCGTCCAGATTCAAATTAATCTATCAAACAGTTCCAGCTCAAAACAGTGACTTTTGGGGTAAATTGTGGGCCCTTCCTAGTGATACGAACCTTACAACACTTAAGTGAGGATTGCAATCTGACAGGTGGACACACGTTAGAGGAGGCAAAATCTAAACAAACTCAGTTAATAGATGCTCTAAAATCTGCGTCTCTTCCTCTGAAGAAGCTTACAGCAAACAATTCATTTCTTCTCGAACATTTGGCCCGGGAGGATCTTCTGGACGTAAACACTTTGGGCATTCGCTGGAACGCGATGCAAGATAGTTTTTATTATGTTCTTCATCCAATAGCTAACACTTCAGTAGCAACAAAGCGTCAAATTCTATCACTAATTGCTCGACTTTTAGACCCACTTGGTTGGCTAGGACCAATTGTTATCGTAGCAAAATTACTCATGCAACAATTGTGGGAAAACAAACACCACATTTGTTAATAAAATGGAACTCTTTTCTCCAAAATCTACCCCACATAACAGCCGTGAAAATCCCCAGAGGGGTAAGCTTTTCGTCGGGACAGCAGGTCCAAATTCACGGATTCTGCAACGCGTCAGAAAAGGCTTACTGTGGTGCAATTTACGTGAGAACCGTTGACAGCAGTGGCAAAATCTCCAGCCACCTACTTCTATCAAAAACCCGGGTCGCGCCGCTTAAAAGAACGACCATTCCTAAACTCGAACTGTGTGGAGCCGAGTTACTCACGAATCTGATAAAACATATCGCTACATCGATGTTTGATACATACGAGTTGTTCATGTGGACCGATACCTCCATCGTTCTTGGATGGCTGCAAAAACCCCCACAAACTTTAAAAACTTTCGTCGCTAATCGCGTTACTAAAATTCTCAACGGGACCAGCGGAAATCAATGGAAGCATATTAGAACGGAGGAAAATCCAGCAGATCTAAGTACTCGCGGATGTGCTGCGCAAGACTTAGTCCAGAAGTAGCCCTCCTGGCTTCAACAACCAATTACAACTTGGCCAGAGCCGCGAACGTTTGATTCCACGGATTTAGAAACAAAAAAGGTTTCAACTTTTCATCCTGAACAACAGGAGGACATTATGCAAGATTTTCATCACTAAATCGCGCTCTCCGAGTAATTTTCTATATGTTCCGTTTTGTCCGGTCATGCCGCAACAAATCTACATCTAGAATCGACGGCATAACAATAGACGAAATTACTTTCATCAAAAATCGTTTAACTACCCTAGCCCAACCAGCTCATTACCCGAAAGAGTATGAAAGTCTGCTGATCAAAAATCCTATTAGTAAAAAAAGCCACATTTTAACATTGACTCCATTCCTTGATGAAGATGGATTACTCCGAGTCGGTGGTCGGCTATAAAACTCTGGTTTAAGCTACGCAGAACGCCATCCTGTCATCATAACAGAAAAATCCAACTTTGCCATACTTTTCGTGAGACATACGCATCAGATTCTACTTCATGCAGAATAAAACATAATGCTTCGAGCCGTGCGTCAAGGTTTTTATATTCCCCGGTTGAAAAATCTTATTAGAAAATACATCAGGGAATGCAAGGCTTGCACTATTTACAAGCGTAAATTTCAAGATCAGCTGATGGCAGACCTTCCCCCTGAACGCGTTAATTTTTCATTGCCCTTTACGTATGCAGGTGTAGATTTTGCTGGACCATTAAGTCTAAAATCATCAAATCTTCGAAACCACAAACTGGTCAAAGGTTACGCAGCGGTATTCGTCTGCTTTTCGACGAGGGCAGCTCACCTTGAAGTGTGTTCTGATCTATCAGCTGACGCATTTCTAGCCGCCTTCGCAAGATTTACCGGACGACGAGGTTTACCAAAACAATGTTCTCAGACAACGGTCGAAATTTCGTCGGAGCAAGTTGATGCAAGAGCATAACGCATTTCTAAAGAGTGCCGAACAATATATCCAGGCACAATACGGGTTGCATGGGTTTTCTTGATCATTCAACCCATCGTATGCACCGCATATGGGCGGCCTATGGGAGGCCGCAGTTAAAAGCACGAAGTCCCATTTGAGAAAGATAACAAGCAACTTGTCTTTTACCTTTGAGGAATTTTCAACATTGCTGATCACAATCGAAGCGGTATTATATTCTAGACCGATATCCCCTGTATCAGAGAGCCCAGTCGAACTTTTGCCTTTAACCCCCGGTCATTTACTGAGAGGCGCTCCAGTTGTTGCTCTCCCTGAGTTTACGACTGAAGCATCACAAGCAGATCTGTCTCACTTGCAACGTTGGAAGCGGTTGAAAACAATTCAGCATATATTCAGCCAAAGGTGGAAGTCCGAGTATATCACAGAACTTCAACGTCGTTTTAAATGGAAGACAACTAGAACTAATATTAAAGAAGATGATGTCATTGTAAAGGATGACAACCTGCCCCCCACAGAATGGCGACTGGGCCGTATCACCGAAGTAATATACGGCAAAGATAGTAACGTGCGCGTGGCAGAAATCAAAACACAAACCGGCACCATCGTCCGTCCTATTGTAAAACTTTGTGTCTTACCGACAGCACCAGATTATGAGAAAAGTTCAAATCAAATAAATAAAAATGATCGTTTGTTAGAATGCTAATCGCTCACTGTACTTTTCTCTCTTCTCTTCTCTTTCTTTTCTTTTCTTTTCTTTTCTTTTCTTTTCTTTTCTTTTCTTTTCTTTTCTTTTCTTTTCTTTTCTTTTCTTTTCTTTTCTTTTCTTTTCTTTTCTTTTCTTTTCTTTTCTTTTCTTTTCTTTTCTTTTCTTTTCTTTTCTTTTCTTTTCTTTTTTCAACAGGCTCAACATGGGTAGATGTTTTGTGTGCGGTTACAACCACCCAATTAAGTACTGCCCTCAATTCCGGTGGATGCTAAAAGAGGAAAGGCGGGCAGTGCTGATGAAATTTAATTACTGCCTGAATTGCCTGTCAGACCGCCACCAGCGTGAAGAATGCACCTCGACCAAGCGTTGCAATGTTTGCCGGTCTGCGCACCATACTATGATCCATCGGGACACGGTTGATTCCGCTTCAGCCAGCTTCGAGCGGCCTGACGTATGTGAGGAACATGTCCCAGTCGCAGACGGCGACCATGAGTTGGTTGGAGTAGTCGACGGCAGTAAAGACGTTGCCCCCTTGGCTTCGGTTAAAACCGCTGCCAACACGCCTCCCTCGGCATCAAAAATGGCTTGCACGGAAGAGGTTGACTCCCTGTCACCGAAGCACTCCAAAAAGACGCTTGTGCAAAAGTTGACGTCGGATCCCAATCCGGAGTATCTAATGAATTTTGGACCACCATATATCGCACCCGTGGTATTGTGCGAACTGCGGGTTGGAACCAAGGTGGTTAGCGCCCTCTTTCTCGTTAACGCAAAAGTGCCCAGGTCCAGTGTTGCTTTTTCCAGCGTAGAAACGTTACCCTACCAAAGCAAACCCAAAGCGGGCGTTTCCTCGGGTCTCTTCACAATCACTACGAGATCTGGACGGGTGCTTAAGGATTGGTTGATTATCGTTGACCAATTGAATGTAGAACATGCGAAGCCAGTCGACAACGAGATCTTGCTCGAACTTCTCACTAATGCGGGTTTGCTAGCTCACCCAGAGCCACACAAATTTCGACCAGTGGTGGGCGTCTTTGGTGCTGGCATTTGTCGCTACACCATGTACGGCTGGCCAAAAGAACTGCCGGCCAACCGATTCATCTGGCTGCAGGACTCTGCCTTCGAAAAAATTGCCTCCGGGATTTTTGCACGGTGTGTGCGTCACCTCAATCCTGGCCCGGGAGTATGTTGAACGCACCGTTCAAAGGGGTATAGGTGTCTTAAAACCACTTAAATTTTGTAATTATTATCATTAGTATCATTATTATCATTCTTTTCTATCTCCTTTCTAACTTTTTTTTCTCTCTCTTAAAATTGGTAAAGACTGTTTTTTTTCTCATTGTTCTTCTTCTCACCGCATGAAGCGGATTTTTTTGTACTAGTTTTTAAGTCGTTGAAAACCGTTCAATAAAAGAAGACGTTTTGAGTCCTGAATTCAAGTTGAATTCGTTAGTTGTTTTCCTTAAACAAAAAGCCTGAAACTTAGGCCTCCAGGTTCAGGACCAGGAGCCAACAGATGGTATTATTCGACCTTCGAGGTCACCCTTCAATAGCCCAGTATGGGTAGACGACAAAAAAGCTGTCGATAATTTAGGCAACCGGAACAAACGTCTAGTTATAGATTTCCGAAAGCTTAATTCAAAAACAATTAGTGACAAATATCCCGTTCCAAATGTAACGATGATATTATCGAATTTAGGTAAAGCAAAGTACTTTACCACATTAGATTTGAAATCCGGGTTTCATCAAATGAACTCGCGGAAAGAGATAGGCAAAGAACGGCATTTTCCGTAAATAACGGGAAATATGAATTTTGCCGTCTTCCATTTGGATTAAAAAACGCTCCGAGTATGTTTCAACGAGCAATCGATGACATACTCAGAGACGAGATAGGAAAAACGTGCCACGTTTACATTGACGACGTTATCGTTTTTTCCGAAACTAAAGAAGACCATTTAAAGCACATTGACAGTGTTCTGAGGAAGCGAACATGAGGGTCTCCTTTGAAAAATCAAATTTTTTTAAATCTGAAGTTGAATACCGTGGCTTCGTCGTTTCAAGAGAAGGTATAACAACGGCGCCATCGGAGATATGTGCCATACACAATTTTCCAGAACGAACTACGTTACTCCCTCTAAGGTCGTTTCTTGGTTTAGCTAATTATTACAAATGTGTTATTAAAGATTTTGCCAAAATCGCAAAACCATTAACCGATATTTTAAAGGGGGAGAACGGAAAAATTCCGGCTACCAGATCGAAAAAGATTGCAGTCAATCTTGATATGAACCAATTGAACGCATTCCACAAACTACAAAACATTCTATCCTCGGAGGACGTCATGTTGATGTACCCGGATTACAAAAAACCATTTGACCTTACCACTGATGCACCGGACATGGTTTAGGCGCTGTCTTATCCCAAGAGGGAAGACCCTTGACAATGATTTCAAGAGCATTGTAGGATAAAGAGTTGAATTTCGCAACGAATGAAAGATAGCTTTTGGGAATTGTTTGGGCTTTAAAGACTCTAAGACATTATCTTTATGGTGCGAAGGCTCTTAACATCTTCACAGACCATCAGCCATTGACATATGCAGTTTCGGATCGTAATCCAAACGCTAAAATTAAGCGCTGGAAATCGTTCATAGATGAGCATAATTGGAGACCGACAATTTGTCTAACATGGCTACAGTACATAGTGAAGAATCTTTCACGTACTCTGTGGAAAGTATAGACAAACCAGTCAACTGTTTCCGCAACCAAATCATTCTAGAAGAGTCAGAATATCCCACCACTCGAAATTTCATACTTTTCGGAAATAAAACACGGCACATGGTACAATTTCGCGATAAGAGTGAATTGTTAGGTAAAATTGTGGATGCAGTTAACACTGAAGTGGTCAATGCGATTCACTGCAACTTACCTGTTCTAGCCCACATTCAAAATGATTTGATTAAAATATTCCCTTCAACCAAGTTCAGATTCTGTAGTAAATTTGTCCCTGACATTTTCAACCAAGGTGACCAGAGGGAAATTGTTGTGCCTGAACACAATAGGGCTCATAGAGCAGCCCAAGAGAATGTAAGACAAATGCTATCGGACTACTACTTCCCGAAAATGGTCAAAATGGCGAATGAGGTTGTTGTCAATTGCAAAAGCTGTTCAAAGGCAAAATATAACCGTCACCCAGGAAAACATATTATAGGAGAGTCAACAGTTCCTTCCTACCTTGGCGAAATTCTACATATTGACATTTATTTAACCGATAAGAAACGTTTCCTGACTTGCGTTAACAAATTCTCGAAATTTGCTGTAGTGGAGCCAATTACATCCAGAACCATTCAGGATGTAAAAGACCCAATCCTACAATTAATGAATATTTACCCCAAAACCAAGATTGTCTTCTGCGACAATGAAAGGTCTCTTAAATCTGAGACTACTAAAACTATTCTTAAAAATCAATTCAATGTCGATATTGTCAACGTACCTCCTCTACACAGCACATCAAATGGGCAGGTAGAGAGGTTTCACAGCACCCTGTCTGAAATTGCAAGGTGTTTAAAAAATTACAGCAGACAGTTGTCCGAGGCCTTCGGCCACGGACTGTCCCTGCAGGCTGTGTCAGAGACACGGCCATTAAGTTTAACGTAGAATACGCCATCCGATAAGACAGAAAACATATATAACAATAAATTCATTTGCTTATATTATTTATCATTTATTGTTATATAGGTTTTCTGTCTTATCGGATGGCGTATTCTACGTTAAACTTAATGGCCGTGTCTCTGACACAGCCTGCAGGGACTGTCTGCTGTAATTTTTATATTTACCAACGGCATTTGATTCAAGTCCGTTTAAAAAAAAATATTATGTTCAATTTTTTTAAACTTAATTTAATTTATGTATTTTAAGTAATATTTTTATTGAAATAAGTTCTGCGAATGTTGAGAGGGCCGCCCTAATATTAAAAAAGGTTTACCTTATCGAGTCTTCGCATTAGCATTCGAGCGTTGTGTGAAAGCTTTACGCTTTACAATTCAAAATTAATGTTACAACAGCTTTATTGAAGCTTTCGCAAAAAAGCTTTATTACGTTAGCTTACTGTTTGTTTCACTTTTTACTAGATACATGTTTCCAAGCAACATTAGCTTGCTGTTATTTTCACTTTTTACTAGATACGTCTTCCTAAGCAATGTTGAGCAACCAAAAACACTCAACCAAACACCACACATATGTTTGAGTGTATGTGATTAAACAATTTTCATTTGAGAAATTAAAATACTAGAAATATATCAACCAATATGAAATGTAAATATGTATAATGTATATAAAGGTAAGATCTTCATTTACCAAAAAAAAAAATTTTAAAAAAATTCATCTAGCCGTTTCCTCAAATTCAATGAAATAAAGATTACAACAATAAAAACCTGACATGACTCCTCATACCGTAAGGTAAGACGTATTCTACGTCAAAAACCAGAGCAATGAGCAATACATAGATTTTACTATCTCAGAATTGATGCAATTATCTAAATTAAAAGTAATATTAAATGATTATCGTTTGCACTTCGTTATAAGGTACCCTATTCCAGTAAGAACATGCAAAAAGGTTACGCTTCTCCCGGTCGCCCACTTTAATAGAATTATCCAGTTCGCTGACACCAACACTGTAGTAGACTGTGAAGACACAACATACTCAACAACAAACTGCCAACACACATCGTCTTCAACTGATGCCAAACACTACCTGCTCTCAGCAACTCATATCTGGGAAATCAGCGCACTGTAAAACCCAGAGTAATACTCTAGATAAAGTAGCAGAGATCGACGTCGGAATCGTCGTCGTTAACGACGCTATTGCTGAGGTAAAGGAACCAGCTGAAAACTCAAGAACCGTAAACGGCACATTCCATATAATGTTCGAGAAAAACGTGGAACACTATACGTGAATAGAAACAACATTGACATGAGGAAACCGGGGACACCAACATTCCCTTCAATTACTATTAAGGATCACATTGAAATTTTAAGTTTGTCGTCGGGTCATGAAATGAGCCTCCAGAATTTACGTTACATTGGTGACCTCTAAAAAGACTCCAAAATGCGACCAATTTTAGTCGGAAGTGTCGTTGCCATATTTGTTGTATTACTCTATCTCACATTATGCCTTATCAAGCGTCAGATAAAGAAGAGAGAAAAACATGAATTTAAGTCTGCGATAGAAATGGCTATCAAGAAGACCGAGGACGTCCATCACTTAAGTGAGGGGGTAGTTAGCAGATCTCGGCAACATTAACAACTTGCTGCAGTTGTGTTGACGGCTGGTTTCGCCGAGCGGATCATATTTCGTCTGTGGCGTGATCGCGAGAATCGCAGATGTCAGCAATTATTTTTGTTTAGTTTTTAAGTAGTTTAAGTCTAATATGTTTTTGAATAAAATAAAACGGCAGTTCATATCATCTCACCCAAGCCATCAGTGCTACATTATTTATTAACTTATATATATATGTATATATAAATAAAGTTGAGCAACCTGTTGCGTGCAGCCCACGTCACAGGTGCCAGTTTTAAAGATTTCTGACAACCAGTATGTGTAAAAGCCTTTCAACTAAAAGTCTAAAGTGTAACCCCGGTGTTAGTCATTTTAGTTTTAAAAAATGTTTCTTCAATCAACTGTTTCTTGAATCCGCTGGATAAATACGACATACAACAAAAAATGCAATAATGGTGTGTTCACAACTCTTATACTTATATACTTGAGCTTGTGAAAACCCTTTTTGTTGTAGTATATTCGATTAGTCGAATAATTTGATTGCGTTTTGTTCGTTTGATTGTTAGGCTGTGTGTTCTTCGACAATATTTCGGTCGTGGTAAATTGTGTTGAATTTATTTTTGTGTGGTGAAGATACAATTTCGATTTTGCTGTGTGAAATGGAAAATCAAAATTTTTACAGCTGGAAATTCATGTGCTTGCACTATTTGAAATCAACATAATTTTTAAAAAATATTTCGCTATTTTTATTCAAGTTATAAAAAATTAATAAATTGCGATTACGCCAAAATATGTATGTGATGTATCAAATGGACAGAAGAAAGCGTGAGGCATGTATGCTCTTATTCTTTTATGTTTTGTATGACTATATTGACAATAAATATTGAATTTTACAGACTTTATTTATGTAGCTCACACCTTCTGTTCAGAATAACAAATCAAAAACTTCGCTGGGAACTAATGTGGGACACAGCTTAAAGGGGCCACAAAAGAATCCTTAGCGTTGCTCTATATAATGGCGATATGACATCAATGTGGATATCCGATAATTTTGAAACGCATGTTCCTCCTCATACAGGTCTATTTGGTTGATTTGAATGTTTTCAAAATCTAGTTACATACCTCATAAGCATGAACCACAGAAAATATTGATGAAATGCACCTCCAGCCATCCATGATATTTGTCATCTTTCCTGTAAATAATTGATCTAGTACGATGCGTTTTCCACAAGTATCTCTCTGTCACAATTATTCCCTGGGCATACTCTCCAAAAATTAAAAAAATTACTGAGTCGGATCCTTAGCCCGGCCAAAGGCCGTCCACGCAGAAAGCTTTATACCACAAAAATATTATGCCGAAGCTGTGAAGCCGGTGTTGGGCCCACCCTAGAGGAGATAATCCCTTAGCCAGCCACCCAGAAACCTCTATAGCATTTTTCGATAACTCACTTAGTTATCGAATTATCAGATGTTGAAATTTTGAAAAAAAATTCGATAATTTTTCAAAACTTCAACATGCCATAACTCGATAACTAAGGGGGTTATCAAGAAATGCTAGCTAATTTTTTGAGTTTATTTTGACTTCTTTTATACAAAAAAGTGATGATATCAATAGTTTTACACAGTACCTTAACCCCATTACCCTCACACTTCCGAAAACCATAACTCCGAAACAATGCATTTGCCCGGATTTTGTTATTTTACTTAAAATTACGTGTTCTGCACCCCCTCGAAAAATTGTTGTTTTTCGAGTGTAAGCCGTAAAATAGACCTATTCCCAAAATGGGTGTTGTTGCTGCCTACAACTACAACAACACCTGCTGCAAATACCATGTTTCCGAGTAAATGCTGCATAAAAGACTAACGTCAAAATTTAGACTACTTGTCAAAATTTTTGTTTTTGGAGTGTAAGCCGTAAAATAGAATAAAATGTGAAAATTTTTACAATAAATACTCACCACGCTAATGTCAAAATTTTGGTCAATAAAAAATTTTGGATCGATAAACACACAGCATTAGATTGAAATTTACGATTAATCAAAAACCCCGATTAAATGGGAACCCTACTAAGGACCAGGGATGATATTTGTAGTGGATAAGGACTTTTTTACCTCCTTTCGATTTCAAAAAGTGCCCAAATCCTTTTGGTCCAATAAGAGTACTTTCGGATTTGACTCACTAAATTTTATGGGAGGTTTTTAAATACAATACATGGAAAAATAAGTAAGGTAGAAGCAGTAGGAATTTAGTTTTTATTCTCAGGGCCGACCTTGTCAAACTCAGCTGATCGAAATTGCCAAGATTTATTTATTTTAATTTTTTGTCTAATAAGCCTGAAATATATGTATATATATATATATATACATATATGTATATATATATAAAGCTTTCACTGCATTTACACCAAAAGATTAACAACCCGTACGCAGATTAAATACATTTTTTATTTATTCTTTAGGTGTAAATACAGATTTATTTAATTATTTTCTAAAAAATACTTGTCCGTCACAATAATTTTTGTGACACCAGAAACTAATTGTTTTCTTTTTCTTGTTTTTATTGTACAATTTTGTTTATTTATATAGTATATTTCCACTGATTTCTGTAAAATATATTCAATTGATGGTTTTCTTTTACTTTTGTGATTTTATTGTTTTTAACTTCATTTAAAATATTGTTTTTGTTCTAAATATTTCATTTATATATATTTTCCAACGTCAAACTGTCGTCTTCTTCGCACAACCGCTCAAATACACGGCCATTACACCCGGTGACGAACTTATTTAAGATGAACTCCTCCAGCTGCTGCTTAAACCCGCACTCCATCGCTAGTTTCTTAACCCGCGCGTACCACACTGACACCGACTCACCCTCGGACATCTTTGCGTCAAAAAACGCCTGCCGCTCTCGGAAAATAATTACGGGTGGTGAAAAATGTCGTTCCAAGTGCTTGCACAGGTTTTTATAACTCACGCTCGCCGGCAAAGCCGGATAGCACAGCTGCCGGAGTAAGCCATAAGCTTCCATCCCCACCGCCTTTAGCAATACGGACACCTTTATCCTGTCCTCCGACACAGACGACTCCACAAAATGTGAGTCCTAAAGTTCACACCAATGGCGCCAATTGTCCACAGCCGGCCTGAACTCGCGCACTCCTGTTGCGGCTGTTGTAAAAAAAAAACACTTTCATTGTGCGTAGTGTTTTCCGATGTGGTCATGTTTGTTGTTTAGCACACAAAAAAAAGTTGAGCAGCACGATTAAAAATTAATAATTGAGCAAGGCGATTAAAATTAACAATTTTAATAATTTGCATGAGTTATGTGACAAAATGTATAACGGCACTTCTTTTTTTTTTTTTTTGTCACTTTTGCATTTGCCTTTTTGCTTGCTGCTTCTCCTTTATCCTGGTCGCCAAAAATGTAGTGTATCCAGGTATGCAGTTAGTTCAAGAATGTTTTATTGTTTTTCTCATTATCATGTACATACAAAAGCTTATTGCTAATTACAGCGTTGTATCGATTAAGTATGAGTATGCATAATGGAGATGGTAAGTCTCAGAGATGGTAAGATATGCTACATTTACCAACGGCATTTGATTCAAGTCCGTTTAAAAAAATATATTATGTTCAATATTTTTAAACTTAATTTAATTTATGTATTTTAATTAATATTTTTATTGAAATAAGTTCTGCGAATGTTGAGAGGGCCGCCCTAATATTAAAAAAGGTTTACCTTATCGAGTCTTCGCATTAGCATTCGAGCGTTGTGTGAAAGCTTTACGCTTTACAATTCAAAATTAATGTTACAACAGCTTTATTGAAGCTTTCGCAAAAAAACCTTTATTACGTTAGCTTACTGTTTGTTTCACTTTTTACTAGATACATGTTGCCAAGCAACATTAGCTTGCTGTTATTTTCACTTTTTACTAGATACGTCTTCCTAAGCAATGTTGAGCAACCAAAAACACTCAACCAAACACCACACATATGTTTGAGTGTATGTGATTAAACAATTTTCATTTGAGAAATTAAAATACTAGAAATATATCAACCAATATGAAATGTAAATATGTATATAAAGATAAGATCTTCATTTACCTACAAAAAAAATTTAAAAAAAAATCATCTAGCCGTTTCCTCAAATTCAATGAAATAAAGATTACAACAATAAAAACCTGACATGACTCCTCATACCGTAAGGTAAGACGTATTCTACGTCAAAAACCAGAGCAATGAGCAATACATAGATTTTACTATCTCAGAATTGATGCAATTATCTAAATTAAAAGTAATATTAAATGATTATTGTTTGCACTTCGTTATAAGGTACCCTATTCCAGTAAGAACATGCAAAAAGGTTACGCTTCTCCCGGTCGCCCACTTTAATAGAATTATCCAGTTCGCTGACACCAACACTGTAGTAGACTGTGAAGACACAACATACTCAACAACAAACTGCCAACACACATCGTCTTCAACTGATGCCAAACACTACCTGCGCTCAGCAACTCATATCTGGGAAATCAGCGCACTGTAAAACCCAGAGTAATACTCTAGATAAAGTAGCAGAGATCGATGTCGGAATCGTCGTCGTTAACGACGCTATTGCTGAGGTAAAGGAACCAGCTGAAAACTCAAGAACCGTAAACGGCACATTCCATATAATGTTCGAGAAAAACGTGGAACACTATACGTGAATAGAAACAACATTGACATGAGGAAACCGGGGACACCAACATTCCCTTCAATTACTATTAAGGATCACATTGAAATTTTAAGTTTGTCGTCGGGTCATGAAATGAGCCTCCAGAATTTACGTTACATTGGTGACCTCTAAAAAGACTCCAAAATGCGACAAATTTTAGTCGGAAGAGTCGTTGCCATAGTTGTTGTATTACTCTATCTCACATTATGCCTTATCAAGCGTCAGATAAAGAAGAGAGAAAAACATGAATTTAAGTCTGCGATAGAAATGGCTATCAAGAAGACCGAGGACGTCCATCACTTAAGTGAGGGGGTAGTTAGCAGATCTCGGCAACATTAACAACTTGCTGCAGTTGTGTTGACGGCTGATTTCGCCGAGCGGATCATATTTCGTCTGTGGCGTGTTCGTGAGAAGCGCAGATGTCAGCAATTATTTTTGTTTAGTTTTTAAGTAGTTTAAGTCTAATATGTTTTTGAATAAAATAAAACGGCAGTTCATATCATCTCACCCAAGCCATCAGTGCTACATTATTTATTAACTTATATATATATGTATATATAAATAAAGTTGAGCAACCTGTTGCGTGCAGCCCACGTCACAGGTGCCAGTTTTAACGATTTCTGACAACCAGTATGTGTAAAAGCCTTTCAACTAAAAGTCTAAAGTGTAACCCCGGTGTTAGTCATTTTAGTTTTAAAAAATGTTTTCTTCAATCAACTGTTTCTTGAATCAGCTGGATAAATACGACATACAACAAAAAATGCAATAATGGTGTGTTCACAACTCTTATACTTATATACTTGAGCTTGTGAAAACCCTTTTTGTTGTAGTATATTCGATTAATCGAATAATTTGATTGCGTTTTGTTCGTTTGATTGTTAGGCTGTGTGTTCTTCGAAAATATTTCGGTCGTGGTAAATTGTGTTGAATTTATTTTTGTGTGGTGAAGATACAATTTCGATTTTGCTGTGTGAAATGGAAAATCAAAATTTTTACAGCTGGAAATTCATGTGCTTGCACTATTTGAAATCAACATAATTTTTAAAAAATATTTCGCTATTTTTATTCAAGTTATAAAAAATTAATAAATTGCGATTACGCCAAAATATGTATGTGATGTATCAAATGGACAGAAGAAAGCGTGAGGCATGTATGCTCTTATTGTTTTATGTTTTGTATGACTATATTGACAATAAATATTGAATTTTACAGACTTTATTTATGTAGCTCACACCTTCAGTTCAGAATAACAAATCAAAAACTTCGCTGGGAACTAATGTGGGACACAGCTTAAAGGGGCCACAAAAGAATCCTTAGCGTTGCTCTATATAATGGCGATATGACATCAATGTGGATATCCGATAATTTTGAAACGCATGTTCCTCCTCATACAGGTCTATTTGGTTGATTTGAATGTTTTCAAAATCTAGTTACATACCTCATAAGCATGAACCACAGAAAATATTGATGAAATGCACCTCCAGCCATCCATGATATTTGTCATCTTTCCTGTAAATAATTGATCTAGTACGATGCGTTTTCCACAAGTATCTCTCTGTCACAATTATTCCCTCGGCATACTCTCCAAAAATTAAAAAAATTACTGAGTCGGATCCTTAGCCCGGCCAAAGGCCGTCCACGCAGAAAGCTTTATACCACAAAAATATTATGCCGAAGCTGTGAAGCCAGTGTTGGGCCCACCCTAGAGGAGATAATCCCTTAGCCAGCCACCCAGAAACCTCTATAGCATTTTTCGATAACTCACTTAGTTATCGAATTATCAGATGTTGAAATTTTGAAAAAAAATTCGACAATTTTTCCAAACTTCAACATGCCATAACTCGATAACTAAGGGGGTTATCAAGAAATGCTAGCTAATTTTTTGAGTTTATTTTGACTTCTTTTATACAAAAAAGTGATGATATCAATAGTTTTACACAGTACCTTAACCCCATTACCCTCACACTTAAGAAAACCAAAACTCCGAAACAATGCATTTGCCCGGATTTTGTTATTTTACTTAAAATTACGTGTTCTGCACCCCCTCGAAAAATTGTTGTTTTTCGAGTGTAAGCCGTAAAATAGACCTATTCCCAAAATGGGTGTTGTTGCTGCCTACAACTACAACAACACCTGCTGCAATTACCATGTTTCCGAGTAAATGCTGCATAAAAGACTAACGTCAAAATTTAGACTACTTGTCAAAATTTTTGTTTTTGGAGTGTAAGCCGTAAAATAGACCTATTCCCAAAATGGCTGTTGTTGCTGCCTACAACTACAAAAGACAAACATCAAAATTTAGACTACTTGTCAAAATTTTGTGTAGCCCTGGGGCTTGTGAAAATTTTTACAATAAATACTCACCACGCTAATGTCAAAATTTTGGTCAATAAAAAATTTTGGATCGATAAACACACAGCATTAGATTGAAATTTACGATTAATCGATTAATCAAAAACCCCGATTAAATGGGAACCCTACTAAGGACCAGGGATGATATTTGTAGTGGATAAGGACTTTTTTACCTCCTTTCGATTTCAAAAAGTGCCCAAATCCTTTCGGTCCAATAAGAGTACTTTCGGATTTGACTCACTAAATTTTATGGGAGGTTTTTAAATACAACACATGGAAAAATAAGTAAGGTAGAAGCAGTAGGAATTTAGTTTTTATTCTCAGGGCCGACCTTGTCAAACTCAGCTGATCGAAATTGCCAAGATTTATTTATTTTAATTTTTTGTGTAATAAGCCTGAAATATATGTATATATATATATATATATATACATACATGTATATATATAAAGCTTTCACTGCATTTACACCTAAAGATTAACAACCCGTACGCAGATTAAATACATTTTTTATTTATTCTTTAGGTGTAAATACAGATTTATTTAATTATTTTCTAAAAACTACTTGTCCGTCACAATAATTTTTGTGACACCAGAAACTAATTGTTTTCTTTTTCTTGTTTTTATTGTACAATTTTGTTTATTTATATAGTATATCTTTGACGTTTGGGAATAAGGTCTTAAGTCAGAAACTGTAGTTTTTCGTAGTTTCAAATTGAAAATAATTTATATATGAAATTTTCTGACTTATTGCCTAAAGAGCAAATGATTACGATTGGATGGAGTTGTGCTAGATTTAAGTTATTAATACCAAACGAAAGAGAAAAAAAAATTGAGTTAAACCCAATCAAAAACCCAAAATGCATTTTTTTGACTTAAGACCTTATTCCCAAACGTCAAAGATATTTCCACTGATTTCTGTAAAATATATACAATTGATGGTTTTCTTTTACTTTTGTGATTTTATTGTTTTTAACTTCATTTAAAATATTGTTTTTGTTCTAAATATTTCATTTATATATATTTTCTCCTTTTTTGCTGCCGGCTGCTTCCAAACTTCAGTATGAATAATAAGATATTTTGTCATCGCTCCCGATGCAATATTTTTGCTGCTCCCCTTTTCCTTAACCAACCAATCAGCGACGATCTACCAACGTTGCCAACACCTTCTCCAGAAATCTACTGCCGAACTACGTTGAGCGAACAATCCGCTGATGGAGGAACGAGTGGAAATGAAACATTATTGTCACGAGTGTTTCGTGTTTTTTGCAAACCTAGTGGGTTTTGCATATTATAGAAAGATAACGACGATATTATAAAGACGACGACGATTAAATAAAGTCGTCTGTCCCTACACTACTCTTATACATCATTTACACCAAACAAGATTAACGCATTTGGATTATAATTATACAATACAATATACAAACATACAATTATAATCTATAGAAACGGAAATTAAATTTCTCAAAAAATTTAACCATAATAAAAACGTACACAAAAATCAACTGTTTGACAGATGGAAGCCGAATTTTCCGACGCGTCGCCACCACAAAATCTTTTTTAAAGCTCACGCCTCCGCCGCTATAAATGGATCTTATTGATTTAAACTTTGAGCCAATTTTATTAACTGGCCCAATTTGACCCAACGATCTAGGTTAAAGGATCAGTTATTTCAAAAGCATCCCAAATTTGTACAAAATTTGAAAACCATTACCCCCAACTTAGTTTTTCTGTTGTGCCACCGTCTTCGATAATGTTGCCTCGGCGAGGACTTTGTCGAAGCACGTAGTTGCCACCTGAAATGTCAATTTAATCTCAAATTGGGTGGTGTGAACGGCAAAGATTAGAAAACAAGGTTATGCCAAACCCGGATGCGAGAAATGGCGGTGTAAATGTGTTATTACGTCGAAAAAAGTACTTTCGGAAGAATATCAAAATCATCAAATATCATCACTGCTGAGTACCAACAAACTCTAATGCCAACAAACAAAACGAGTGAAACCCTAGCCATTCTCTGCCCTTACTCTCTTCATTGAATAGTTCAATACAAAAGCAGCTTTTTGATAGTGTTATTGTATATAACTATACAAATTCCAACCATGTTGAAGTAAAATTACATAAACTAAGCAAAAAGAATGAAATAATCAAGATATAAAGCGAGAGAGAAATGCGTTTGAGTGAATATCTACCACTTTTTGGTTCTCTTTTTCTAGGGTTGCCAAATTGCACACATCTTCTGGTTGTCTAATTCTTCATCGTCTTTGGTACCAAGCAAATGAAAAGTGAGCGAAATTTTCGGTTCATATAATTTTCGTTATTTGTTATACACGTACTTCTTTCTTATGACAACGGAAATTTAATAAAAACTGAATACCGGGCTTAATTGTTTCGGACCGGAATTGTGTCATTTCGATAGCTTTGGCAACCAAAAAGTAATACCACATACGTTAAAAATAAATTGGAATGCTTAGAGGAATTATAAATGAAATATTAGCAAGGTAAATCAAAGATATGTGGTAACTCTCTGCAACAATCTTTTGTGATGACTGGAAATCCCTGGACACTTGTTTCCCAGACCTGACGGATAGGTAATTATACGAATTGATAGCGCCAGGTCTGGGCTACATTTGGGGAAAAGTTTGTAGAACAAAAACTTTTTCCCTATTGAAAAAAAATTTAATTGCAATTCATTTTTGCCAAATTCATTTGAGTTGATTCAAATTCCATTCAATTCTTTTTTTTGGTGAAATGAAAAATCAATTGCAATTCAATTCCAGTTCAAATGAATTGCAATTCATTTCCAATTTATTTGAATTGAATTGATTTTTAATTAATTCAAATGAAGTAGAAAAATGAATTGCAATTCATATTAATGAAATCTAAAATGATTTGCAATCAAAGTTGTTTCTTTAGGTATTAGTTATTTTGTATTAGACATACGCTGAATGACAAAACACATTCAATATTCAAGAAGCAATTAATAATTTATAAAACCCACTCAACGAAAAACACTTAGTAATAATTATTTTACAACAAAGAATTATCCTTCAGAACTAAAGAAGAAATTAGGAAAATCATATAATATTGGTATTATTTTAGTTACAAAATAAATGATAATTTGATATGTCTAAACCAAAATAACTGATATTTGAAGAAGATTGCAAATCATTTTTGCAATTCATTTTGCAATTCATTTTTCTAATTCATTTGAATTAATTCAAATCCAATGAATTGCAATTCATTTTGCCAATTCAAATTTGGATTGGAAATGAATTGCAATTCATTTTGCAAATTCAGTTGAATTGCAATTCATTTGAATTAAATTGCAATTCATTTTTGGCAAATTGATTTAAAGTGATTCAAATTCCATTCAATTCAAACAATTAATTCAAAGTTTTGCTAATTTAGTGCATGAATGTTTCGCGAATTAATTAAAAAAAGAATGATGCGTGTATAGGTCTGTTGCATTCTAATTCAAAATTTACAAATTCTTTCTGAATTATGTTCCAGAAACCCAATTATTCTGAAACGTTTTGTGTTTGTCTAGATTCTGTTTACAGAAATATTATTCCTTAATTAAATACTAATTCCTTAATTAATTATATTCCTTAATTTAACACGGCCGAAAGTCTAGTTTTAACGTTTTTATTAAAAATATGTTTTCTCAAACTGCGTTCTTTTACTTTCAAATAAAGAAAATACGAAAATTAACACTCGTAACCATAGGACGAGTGCTCGACCTTTTTGAAATTAATATAAAGCTAATACATAAGCTTTATATTAAAAAGGTCTTGAACTTGAATAAATTTAGAAAATGTTCTTTAAGTTTTATTTGTATCATATAGTGAACTAATAGATGAAGCACAAGTGTTGGAAAATTATAGTGTAATGGGTGTAAACGGGACTTTTTTTTGGTTCCAACAAAATAAAAAATATGACATTCAAATTCTAATATTTCATATCAAAAGAAAATATAATTAACAAAAAATAATAACAGGTTATTTAAAGTAGAATGTCTGATGACCGTCGAATTGCAAAGCCATGTCACCACCGTCTATGTCCTATTAAATTGGTTCTTCCTCCGGTTCAGCTACCATTCCTTGTTGAGAGTCCTTAGACACTAACGGTTGTTAGATTAAAAGGGTTTCCGGTATGTTCATCCCTGGACGGTCTTACGTGGTTTCTCCTCTTGATATCCCAACACCGGCCTCACGTCTTTGAAATAGTTTTTTATATAAGAAACAAAAGCTATTGTCATTTAAATTTTTTATTTAGTTATCCCAACGCCACATTGGGTAGAATGGCGGTGTGATATATATGCCCTGATTAGGGAACATAGGCCGCAGTTGAATTGATTGCTGCTGTTGGTGGCCTTATTGCAGCTGTTGGTGGTTTTGCAGCTGCTGGTTGTCTTGAGGTTGCTGCTGGAGTTGAGGTTGCTGATGATGTTGCAGCTGGTTGGATTGAGGTGATGGTGTTCAGGTTGCTGCGTATTCTGTTGAAGTGGCGCTGGTACAGCGACAGCAGGCGCCTGAACCGGTGCTGGAGCGGGCCTTTTCTTCCTTTTCCGCACTGTTTCCCGCATAAATGTGGATTCTCCGCAGTGCGGGCATGGGTATATTTTGGTAAAAAACGGATGAAAGAAAAACAAAACTATATAATTATTAAAAATAAAAAATTTGAAACACACTTACCATCTTCCTTCATGCTGTGTAACAGTTTAAATTGATTCCAAAGACGATTTACAATTAGACGACCAGAAGATGTGCGCAACTTGGCAACCCTGGTAAAAGAGAACCAAAAAGTACTAGGAGTTCACTCAAACGCATTTCTCTCTCGCGTCATATCTTGCTTATTTCATACTTTTTGCTTAGTTTATGTAATTTTACTTCAACATGGTTGGAATTTGTATAGTTATATACAATAACACTATCAAAAAGCTGCTCGTGTATTGAAGAAGAAGACGCAGTGAAAGTGCTACCATTTTAATCTGAAATAGCGTTGCCACTAAAAAATCCAATCAAAATTTAAGGCCGGTACTCACTTGAATCTAAATTTTGGGTTCTCTACGCCGAAAAATTTTAAACTATCAGTGCAAATAGATTTTCTCGAAAATTTTCAGTTAATGTTTTCCCCTGATTTTTTGATTTTCTAAAATTATTTCAGGAAAATAAAAAAATCTTAAAATTTTCCAAAACTTCAACATGCGATATCTCGATAACTAACCGAGTTATCGAAAAGTTCCACTAAATTTTTCCATTTGTTTTCCCATATTTTTCGATTATAATTTATTTTGAAGAAAATTCCAAAAAAATTTGATTATTTTTCCAAAATTTAAACATGCGATATCGCGATAACTAAGCGAGTTATCGAAAAGTTCCAATAAGGGTTTTCCATTTGTTTTTCGATTTTCTTTGACGATAGTCCATTTTGAAGAAAATTCGATCGAAGATCCCTAAGTATCAACATCACTGAAAGGCCTATAATTCCAACAAAACCAGACAGAATTTTTCCAACTTGTTCTTCCTATCCTCATGCATTCTCGCATTGTTGCAGCGCATTGAGGTGAGTTTTAATCTGTATTACAGAGTTGTATTTTTCCGTGGTATAGTATTTTTTGGAGACCGTGCTAGTGTCAGTTACATTCATACTACAAGCTTGCCAGTCATGAACATTTTCCTAATTAAAAAATGGTTTGGTTTTTGTTGGAAATATCAGAGAATTCAGTTCAACACACACTCACTGGCATGACTAAAATTTAATAATTTAAAATCACCCACAGTAAATTTTGTTCATTGCCATTTAGCGTTGAGTAAATCTACAAATATGGAAGGAAAATTTCCGTATGTTTTGTCAGCGTGAAATTGACTACGTTTATTGGTAATATTGCCCAATTATAAGTAAATAGCTGACCCTATGTTGCCTACACAGAAAAAAACCTTGTGTAAAATTACCCAAATTCATTGTCTGATATTGAGGTCAATCCTTAAAAGATATTTAGGGTTTTCACAAGGTCTGGTGCTTGTCGTACCTTCTTACAACAGTTGTACGAATTTTGTTGTTGGCTTTCATATAAGCCTAACTTACGACAAGTACAACATCGAAGGTATGTTTACTGATTGTCGTACTTTACTAGTGCTGTTCTTCTTGTACCGAGTTTGTTATTACCGAATACAGCTGTTGTTGTTGTTGAATACAGCTGTTGTTGATATTTATTACTTATTTTGTGATATTATTATTGTGATATGAATATGTTACGTTATTGATGTTATTATTTTATCCTTTTGGTTTAGTTTCGTCATTTTAGTTTCAGCTGGATACATACGACATACAACAAAAAATGCAATAATGGTTGCTCACAACTATCGTACTTAGGTACAACAATCCAGTACAACATTACGAGAGCTTGTGAAAACCCTAATTATAATCACCACCGTCGTTCTCATCTTGTTAAGGCTCTTGTGTTATAAGCGTAAATGTTGTTCAGCATACCTGCTGTTTCACGGGATAAGGCTTGTCGCTGCCATACTGGACGAGGTAAATCCCATGTATGTATTTTGCTGCACACTACGCAGTTGCTGCTGAGGTTGTGTGGAACATTGAAACCAATCACAATACGATTTTGTTGCTGTATTAATGAACGACCTGCTGCACTGACAGATTGGGAAAGGCTTCACTCTTTCGACAAAAATCTCGTTGATTACTTTACTTACCATTACAATTTTCTGTGGATGCATTTCTTTTGTACGCCTATAGGCTTCGAACAGTTTTGGTAGTTATATAACAAGTACAGTTGCCAACGTACATATGTAAATTCAGCTTTGCACTTTCGATTTTGGCAATATTGCCTCTTTTTCTTGTCCTCATAAAAAAAAATCACCAAACCCAAACTAGGCAATATTACTTATGGTTATTTTTCCGGTGTAGTGCATAGGCTGATATCAGACCATGCATTTGGGTGATTTTAAGCAATGGTTTTTTTTGTGTATATTTTTCTCTAATTAGATTTTTTTAATCAAGTTTTGAGCTGCACCTAATCTCCGGCAATTTTGTCTCTGTCTGGTACCTGTAGATTAGCATTGGGTAAGGTAAAGATGTTGAATATTAAATGAAAAATGTGTAAATTTCCACACAACTTAAAGGCGCGTATACACTTAAGACATCTTAAAAACTTAAAAATATTTTTCAGAACAGTTTTGTCTGAAATATTTTACAATAATGTCTAATAGTACATGCGTCCCGAGTAGGGTTGCCAGAATTGAAATCATCAAAAAAAGTACTTCGCGGAAAAACAGGCAGTACAATTAAGAAAATAAAAGTATACTTTCTCTTATTAAAAAATCATAAAGTTCAGTACAGAAAAATAAAATTTTAAGTTAAAAATAAAACAAAATCAGTACATAACAGTAGCAATTTATAAATTAAGGGAAAAAAACGAACAAACTAGGCGACCACAAATCATAGATTAATACTTATAGTAGATCTACTAGTTCTCCCACCAAATTTATGACATTTGGCCGGGTGTGATATTTACGTTTGATGTTGAAAAGAATTGCTTTACTAATACAAGATAGAGGCAAGGGTTCAAAACAATGAACAAAATAACAACAACGGCATTTCGTTTTGTGTGTTAAAATTATTGTGTTAAATACAACACAAATGTCTGCTAACAATAACAGTCAATAAAAAAGTTTAAAAGACATTTAAATTTCACAGTTTTTCACCAAAATGGCATGAAAAATTAAAGCAAGAAGTTATTGTAATTCCACCTGGTGTATATCACTTTTCGTCAAACATCTCTCTATCGTACCGACCGCATCACGAAGAGTGTGAAAGGAAACGTCAGATGAGACAAATGGCGGTTCTACTATAAATTTACTCTATGCCACAAATATTTTTTTAAATAAAAACTAGTCGGGTGCTTCACATTTTATTTTTAAAAGTAAAAAGAGTGTAATCTATTCTATATTAAAAATTTTTAATACTGAATATAGCCTTCTTGATTTAATTATTCAATAATCAAAGATATTATTTTACAACCTTTTCAACGAATTACAAATATTTATAGTTTTTGTGGAGTCGATTAACCATTCCCTTTTTACCATTTTCTGTTTTTGAAAAATTTACAAACTCATTACAAGTGTACATAAAATTTGCTTTTTAAATCGTTTTCTAAGTTTTGAATTAGAAGTTTATTTCATTCTTTTCTCCAAAAATTAAACATCAAACTGAATATACTTTCACATGTCACATAGGAAGAGGAATTGAAAATACAAATTAACAGATATTTCCGACATTTGGAAATGACCCACTTCTAGGATCTCTTTCCCTTTGTCTTAAATGGTTTTTTCTTTTGAAATATTTTCCGAAAAAGCTTTTAAGGACATAATTTCGTCAAATAGTTGATTCATCCAGTTTATTTGATTGAATATAATTCAATTACGCGATGAGTGAAATGAAATGTTTGAATTCAGGTTCAAAATGGAAACTTTTTCAAAGTTGTTATTTTAGTAAAACGGTATTCTATGTAAATACTTATATAAGATTTTTGTTATGAATAAGAAGTAAGATTTTCGTACTTATTGTTGACATAACAAAAAAAAAGTATAAAAGGAAGTACATAGGCTAAAAAGAAGTACTTCTGCGTACCTCTTTAGGTGCTATGCAGTCAGAAGTACAATTAGTAAAAAAAAGTACGCGTACTGCTGAAAACAGTACGTCTGGCAACCCTAGTCCCGAGAGGTGTTACACGTTGCCCGTTGCTCGTTATTTTGAGTGGTGGCATCCCCAGTAGGCCTACACCATCGATATAGATATAATTAGATTATTGATTATAGTTTGGATAGTAGAAGATACGAGCAATTGTTTATTGGGAGATCGGTAAGATCTTGCGTTTAACTACTTTGCAAACATTTGACTTTTATTCTTTCGGTGCAAATACAGATTTATTTAATTATTTTCTAAGAACTACTCTTATACGGCATTTACACCAAACAAGATTAACGCATTTCGATTATAATTATACAATACAATATACAAACATACAATTATAATCTATAGAAACTGAAGTTTAATTTCTAAAAAAATTCAACCATAATAAAACGTAAACAAAAATCAACTGTTTGACAGATGGAAGCCGAATTTTCCGACGCGTCGCCGCCACCAAATCTTTATACATACGTCGATTGAGGTCCTGATGAGTGGACGGATGTCCTGTTGTATGTTTGCCAATATGTAGCAAACCAAAATACAAAATGTTTGGATCCTGGGTCAGGATCAAAACTATTGAGCGTTGCGTGTTGTTTTTTCGGGGTTCACCAAATGTTTATTGAAAGGACTATTTTGTCCTCCAATGGGTTTGAATTTTTATGCAAGGTGGTTCACCAAGATAAAATTAGTTTCTGACTCAAGCACTTGAACTTGGTTAGAAGTGGAGATGATAGAGTGGTGTTCAAACAATAGTTTGTGAGGTTCTATATTTTATTTATTGAAAGTTTTGATCTTAAATACTAAATTATTGCTAAGTTGACTTTATTGATTTTCTTATTCTATGTGCCTCCTTTTTTGTTCTTATTATAGAATTGTGTAATCTACAAACTCTCATGTTCATGTAAAACAATGTAGTTCTTACAGTAGTGTTGTAACATTGATATTTGGGTTTCACAGGCAGTGATCTGGTGTCACTCGCTTTCCCACAAAAATGTTACAACACTGTTGTTTACTTAATGACAGCTAATTTTACATCTACATGTTTGTGTGTATTTGTTATGTCAGCTGGGCGTTTTTTTTGTCTATTTGTTTATATTGTATGAGCCAACATTTCTTGGGTTGGGGAAATTTGTTATAGTCTAACCGACATTTGATTTTATGAATTAACAAAACCCAAAGCAATTGAGTCAGCATAATGAGTGGAGTTGATTTCTGGACGATTCACATTTCTATTTCTCGTGTTTAGGTGCCGTTGTGTGTGGTATGTCATTGAATAGACGCAAACGAACAACCACACACCCACGTGCATCCAACACAGCAGATTTTTTTGACTCATTATCAAATGCAATGCAACAGGAAGTTGATTTTGGAAATTTACAATACTGTGAATGTCTGAACATACTCCCCGCCGTTGAGCTATGCTCAACCAAACTGTATATGTTGACATAATAATTTTCAGTTGCCGCTTGTTAATGACAATGCCCTAGCGTTAATGTTCTTGACCTATACGACTATAAACAAATGTTAGTTCGACAGGTTTATTTTATTGCTTATGCTACTGAGACGGCAAATTCTGATGACGCGACATGTTGACGTACTGCTGCGAGTGGAGGTTGTTGACTTAGTTCCATGGTAGGACGTTGTCTTCTTTTGTATATTGTCTGAATGATAATTCCCACTGCAAGAATGAGGGCGGCATAAACGACTGTTGTATGATGTGTCTTCATGTGGTTAAGTTTTTGTGGCAGGTCAGTTAGTATTGATTGTCCCTGATTCCTCCTTTCACGCTCATTATTTTGTATAACTGCAGGGGATTTTCTTGGTTGACCGGTAACTGCAACGATGGTGATGTGATTTCTGACTTGTGTAAGGTCTGATTGAATGAAGCGGTGATAGCAACGTTGGGCTTATTTTCCTGTGATTCGAATCGGACACGGCGGTAATTATTGCGGTTTGTATCCGGTGTAACCTTGCTGATATTGATGACGGTTGAGCAGATAGTGATACAAAGCCTTGGGCCAGTTTGAGTTGGTATCTTTCTTGTTCGCTTTCACGTAGTCTGGACTCAATTTGGTTTACTTGATCATCGAGGTTGGTGAATTTTTCTTTGAGCTGTAGCTCATCTTGTTTGAAGATGTTGAGGGTGGAGTCAATAATTGACGTTTGATTCCTTAAGAGCTGTTTAACGTGGTTTTGATCTCCCTTGATTAATGTGATGGTGTCTGACATTTGTTCTGCGTAATTTGAGTCCAACACTCCAAACAGTGAATTGGCAATATTTCCAACAATGGTTATGGTACCACGTTTGCTCCTCTTGTTTTTCAGTAACAGGTTTCCATCTTTGAAGTCTGCGAAGCCAAGCTCAAGGGTGCTCAGAACGTTTTGACATGGTGTTTGTTAGGATATTAGCGTGCATAGATGCTGGAGTGCTGAGGTGCCGTTGGTGAATGCATTCATATCTTGCCAGTATGGTTGTAGCTCGTAGTACGTTATTAGCCTCCATTCTGACCTTGAGATACGTGCAGTGCCAATTCCTTCAAAGTGTATGCCAATGTTTGGCTCAAACTTTGTTATGTTTATCTTATTTGCGCAAATTAAAGGGAGTGACGGAAGTGCAACGAGCATTGTCATCATGACGCTGGAGCTTGATGTCCTTGGTCTCTTGCCAATTGGCCGTTCGTCTGTTATTGATAGCGATGATTGGGCATCCTGCTCATCCTTGTTGGTTGGGCTTGCTGACAGTTGCATACTCGGTTGGTCTTTAACCGTATTGTCCTCTTCGAGCCTTGGAAGTTGTGCGAGATAGTGAAGGGCTCGTTTGAGAACCCCGAAAGCTGTCTTCGCGTCTGCGACTCTTACTGCGTTGTCATTTCCTATGTATGTTTTGATTACACGACCTAGAGGCAACTTCATGACCGGGACATTGTCTTCTTTTATAATTACAATGGCCCCTGGTTCGAGGTTTTTTGATTGCTCTTGCCATTTATCCCGATGTTGCAATTCGTGCAGATAATCTCATGACCATCTGTTCCAAAAGTGGTGTTTGAATCGAGAGACCAGTTTCCATCTAGTTGTTAGACTTGAGGTTTGTGGCTCTGCTTGCGAGTCTACTTGTGCTGTGAGCGGTTCTCCAATCAAGCAATGTCCTGGAGTGAGTGCACCAATGTCATTGGGGTCATTTGACATTGGAGAAATAGGCGTGGAATTTGATATCGCCTCAATCTCAACAACCAATGTCTCGAGTTCCTCATACGTCATGGATGCGTTCGTCATGCTGCTAACTAGAAGATGTTTTGCTGATTTGACGGCTGCTTCCCAGAGGCCGCCAAAGTGTGGCGCTCGTAGTGGAATGAAGTTGAACTGAATGCCTTTATTTTTGGAAGCATTCGTAATGGCTTCTTGGGAATTTGGTGCGTAGATGATGGTCGCTAATTCAGGCAGTTTGTTCTTTGCTCTTACAAAATTTGTTGCGTTGTCGCAATGAAGCTTTTGACAGTGTCCGCGTCGGGCGATGAATATTTGAGAGCGTCGATGAATGCCTCGGTTGTGAGGTCACTCACTAGTTCTAGGTGCAAGCAGCTTGTTGCGAAGCAGCAGAACACGGCAATATAGGCTTTGTGTGCAGGGACGTGCGGTGGAGTTTTTAGCAGGGTGTTCTCCACTCAAATGGCAACAAACAAAACGAGTGAAACCCTAGCCATTCTCTGCCCTCTCTCTTACTTTCTTCATTGAATATTTCAATACAAAAGCAGCTTTTTGATAGTGTTATTGTATATAACAATACAAATTTAAAGCATGTTGAAGTAGAATTACATAAACTATTCAAAAAGTATGAAATAATCAAGATATAAAGCGAGAGAGAAATGAGTTCGAGTGAATATCTAGCACTTTTTGGTTCTCTTTTTCTAGGGTTGCCAAACTGCACACATCTTCTGGTTGTCTAATTCTTCATCGTCTTTGGTACCAAGCAAATGAAAAGTGAGCGAAATTGTCGGTTCATATAATTTTCGTTATTTGTTATACACGTACTTCTTTCTTATGGCAACGAAAATTTAATGAAAACTTAATACCGGGCTTAATTGTTTCGGACCGGAATTGTGACATTTCGATAGCTTTAACAACCAAAAAGTAATGCCGCATTCGTTAAAAATAAATTGGAATGCTTAGCGGAATTATAAATGAAATATTTGCAAGATAAATCAAAGATAAGTGGTAACTCTCTGCAACAACCTTTTTCCCTATAGTGAAAAAAAAATGTGGGATGACTGGAAATCCCTGAACACTTGTTTCCCAGACCTGACGGATAGGTAATTATACGAATCGATAGCGCCAGGTCTGGGCTACATTTGGGGAAAAGTTTGTAGAACAAAAACTTTTTCGCTATTGAAAAAAAAGTTGATTCAAATTCCATTCAATTCTTTTTTTGGTGAAATGAAAAATCAATTGCAATTCAATTCCAGTTCAAATGAATTGCAGTTCATTTCTAATTTATTTGAATTGAATTGATTTTTAATTAATTCCAATGAATTAGAAAAATGATTTGCAATCAATCAAAGTTGTTTCTTCAGGTATTAGTTATTTTGTATTAGACATACGCTGAATGACAAAACACATTCAATATTCAAGAAGCAATTAATAATTTATAAAACCCACCCAACGAAAAACACTTCGTAATATTTATTTTACAACAAAGAATTATCCTTCAGAACTAAAGAAGAAATTAGGAAAATCATCTAATATTGGTATTATTTTAGTTACAAAATAAATGATAATTTGATATGTCTAAACCAAAATAACTAATATTTGAAGAAACAAAGCCCAAACACTATGTTTACTTGGATTGATTGCAAATCAGTTTTGGTTGCATTAATATGAATTGCAATTCATTTTTCTAATTCAAATTTGAATTGGAAATGAATTGCAATTCATTTTGCAAATTCAGTTGAATTGGAAATTCAAAGTTTTGCTAATTTAGAATGAAAAAGAATGATTCGTGTACAGCTCTGTTGCATTCTAATTCAAAATTTACAAATTCTTTCTGAATTATTTTGCAGAAACCCAATTATTCTGAAACGTTTTGTGTTTGTCTAGATTCTAGTCTAGTTTTAACTTTTTTATTAAAAATATGTTTTCTCAAACTGCGTTCGTTTACTTTCAAATCCAGTTTTTCATAAAAAAATTTATCTCATCAAACCTACATATACTACGTATATAAAGAAAATACGAAAATTATCACTCGTAACCATTGGACGAGTGCTCGACCTTTCTGAAAATAATATAAAGCTAATAAATAAGCTTTATATTAAGGAGGTCTTGAGCTTGAATAAATTTAGAAAATTTTAAATTGTCTTTAAGTTTTATTTGTATCATAGCGTGTTGGAAAATTATAGTGTAAACGGGACTTTTTTGTTCCAACAAAATAAAAAATATGACATTCAAATTATAAAATTTCATATCAAAATAAAAAAATAATTAACAAAAAATAATAACACGTTATTTAAAGTAGAATGTCTGATGACCGTCGAATTGCAAAGCCACGTCACCACCGTCTATGTCCTATTAAATTGGACACACAATGATGCACAATGATGTACGTGTGTGTGTGTTTTTTGTTTTGCTTTTTATTGTTTACATTTTGTGTTGCTACCCGCAAAAATGAAATTAATAGGCAAAGAGGTTTGACGATATCATTTATTAAGACTTCTTTTCCATTGGTTAGGGGGGGAGATCAAAAGAAACCACTCACACCTCTTGGGCACATTGTGCGCTGCACAAACGCAAGATAATATTTTATGTGTATGCTTTGAGTAACAACATTTTCTCGTTGTTTCTCGAGTTCATACATGTTTGAGTATGAGATGCGTTGTCTACGTAACATATCTAGGTGGGCGTCTGTATAGTTTAGAGTTGTGTCGTTCATGAACTATATAGTTCATTTAGAGCACCCTTATGAACATAATGCACATGTTCGAAATGGCAAGTATGTTCGTGATTGTTATGTCTGGGCACCTTAAATGAACGAGTTCGAGAACTAGTGAACGAGTTCGACACAAGCCTAGTATAGTTACGTCGAGTGTGGTGTTTGACTTGAAATTTACTCTTCACACTTTATCTGTTTTTTCAGTTTTATGTTTTGACTACTCGAAATGGGAATTTTGTCGTTCTCTCTGTCGTATTGTTTTCGCTAGATTTTTTTTTGTTTTCCATTTCATAATATGTGTTTGATTTCAAAGTGAGCGTCTGTGCTGTGTTAAAAAAATTGGTAGATGAAAGCTGGAAAAGTTGGTTAACTCGTTAATTGGAATTGGAAACCCAGGTTTTACTGTAAGTGGAATTTTAATAAAAGTTTTTTAAATTCTTTATATTAACTTGTAGTATCTGGCTGCATTCTGCATGTCTGTCTTGGATCGAACTTTGGATCGATTTTTAACCCTTTCCCCGTGATCCAATCGAGCTGAAACTTAACAGACAGACTCGTGGCGGCGATAAAAATTTAAAAATAAAAAATTTTTAAAATTGTGTGTCGTATATAAAGAATTTATTGTCAACTATGATGCAATTGCGTCGCTTCCTGAAGACGGTAATATTGCAAATAATATACCTTTTCTCACAGAAGGAGAAATTATTCACGAAGATATTGAATCTGTTTACACGAAAATGGAATCCCAGTTTTGAATCAACAAAATCAGAGCAATTTAATTACATCAACTCTCAACTGGCGTACTGCTAATCCAAATCCAGTGAATGAATTTCGTCACGCTGGTTACATTGTTAAAGCTTTCCCACATCTCTTTCCATACGGTAAAGCTGATTTTCACGATGCAACACGTCCTATTAAAATTACATTAAGAGAATGGAACGGATCCAAGATTCCGTTATTTCTGCCTGAATACAATAAAAAGGCATGATTCTCTACAAAGAGGAACTATCTATGCGAATATCAGTAACTTCACGGGGTCTGTTGCTGATTTGGTGACTGAAGTAGCCAATAATCCTTCACTGTTAAAGAGGTTACTTTACGTTGGCTCAAAAATAACAGGAACTTCACCTTATTGGTATCAGCGTCGTCTAGAATTAGAGGCAATGGTCAGTCAGTTAGGAGTACCAACAATTTTTCTAACACTTAGTGCTGCAGATTGATAGTGGAAATGTTTAGTCAAGCACTTTGACTATGTCGTAAGTGGCAAAACAGAAACTACTATTGCTAGAGATATGCAACATTTATTATCAAAAAATCCTCTGATTGCTAATGAGTATTTCGGAAAGCGGGTTGAGTTATTTGTCTTGGTGTTACGGAAGTAACTGAAAATCAAAGACTACTGGTACAGATTTGAATACCAGCATCGGTGCACCTGACGTTCGAACATTTCATACAATGAATGCTCATGAGTTACTAACTGCCAAATCTTTTTATGACGATCTTATTAGTGCTTGGAATCCATATCCTGCAGCCGAAAAAGCTATGTATCATCCTTCAAGGCTAACAATGGAAGAAATTGACTTAAATGACGATTTGCAATATGCACAGTTAGTCAACCGTGTCAAAAGACATACATACTTCTTGCTCAACAGCTTATTGTTTAAAAGGACCAGGAAACGATCTACGTTGTCGTATTGGTTTCTCCAAGCCGCTTGCATCAGCATCAACCCTACCCTGAGATGATCGAGGTAATTTTGTTTTTACTCCAAAGAGGAATGACTGCTCGCTGAATGATTACAACAAATTTGTGGCCCAGTTATGGCGTGCTAATTCAGATTGTCAAGTCATTGCATCCGAGTATGCAATCGTGAGCTATATCGCTAAATATGCTTCCAAGAGTGAGCCAAAATCAGAGAATTTCAAAGAGGTTTTCAGCAACATTGTGGCTACGTTGAATCAAACTGATTCAGCAACCAAAGTCGTCATTAAGGTACTTATGAAATTGATATCTGAACGAGATATTTCAGATTGCGATTTCAGCATAATTCTAGTCGACAATTTGTCAAACTATACATTTCTTCATAGGAGTATATTCAACTAACAAGAGTGAATTCAAATGATGATACAAGAGTTGCGAATAAACTACTGACTGCATATGCAAATCGCCATGAAAACAAGAGCAGCCTAATGCTGATTGAATTCGCTAAGAAGTATTCACCATCTGGCAGTTGCTATCGAACAGAAACAGTTGTTCAAGTAATACCCAAAGTTTCTTTTGGAAAGTCCGAAGAAACAGACGAAATATTGTGCAAGCAAAAGCTTCTGTGTTACATACCTTGGAGAAATATGAGTCAACTGAAAACACGTCAGACGTGGAAGGAAAGTTTTGAAGCGATGCCAATTGACATATGGGAATTGCCAGCAATTTCTGTTACTGAAAAAGAAGATGTAGATGTTCCTGAGAACGAACCTGATCCTTGAATGGATGGTGCTTGCGGCTGTGATGCCTGCAGCAGTCCCTCAACAAACAGAGCTAGGTTATCGGGAGATTGATCGAGCAATGAACTGGAATGAAGGATTGGAAGAATATCCCAATATATTTAGTAACTTAAATTTCATTAAATCTGTCAAAGATTCATTTACTCGTTGCAGTATTCACCAAACTTGGTTTCCAATTAATTGATTGTGGCATTCGCTGTGTGGCTTGTGGCGCCGTCCTGTTGGAACCACATGTCCTCCAAGTCCATATTATCCAATTGGCGCCGTGCTGTTGGAACCACATGTCCTCCAAGTCCATATTATCCAATTGGGGCCAAAAATATTCGGTTATTATTGAACGGTAGCGATTCGCATTCACAGTAATGTGCCAGTCTTGATCATCACGGAAGAAGTACGGCCCAATGACGCCGCCGGCCCATAAACCGCACCAAACCGTAATTTTTTCGGAATGCAATGATGACTCATGGATTACGAGTGGATTGCTGCCTGACCAGTAACGCATATTTTGCTTATTGACGAAGCCATTCGTCCAGAAATGAGCCTCATCGCTGATTGTTGAGGCCTCTTAAAGTTGAGGCCACTGACTCCAAATTTCGGTAGTAAATTTTAATAATTTCGACTCGTAGTTGGCTCGAATATCTTTCCATGATGAAATGGCAAACCTTGCTGAAGAGAAATGTCAAAAGAGCGGGAAAAAATATGGCGTCGTTTGCTGTCCCTATCGATTTACTTTTGTAGCGTCTCTGTTGAAAAATCCTTTACTATGTGTTCCCGTGTCTTAGAATAAAAACAATGCATTTGCCGAAAATAAATAATTTTTTCAATTTATCTTGACAATTCAATAGAGAATTTAGTAAAATTAAAAAATTAGTAAAAAGTTGTAAAATTTAACGGGATGTTTTTCTGTTCTCTCTTAAATTTTTTTACTACTTTTACTATTTTCTTGAGTACGGGACCGCTTTTTCAATTAAAAGTCATAAAAGTGGTAAAACTAGTAGGTTGTAGTACGGAAACAGAGCTTATATTGTGACGTTATTATTATTATTATATTGTTATGTTATTGACGTTATTATTTTATCCTTTTCATTTAGCTTACCCAGGGATTACACTTTCAAAAAGTTGCTTTCAACTCAGAATTATTCACTAATACACTCACACATTTTAGAGTTGAAAGGCTGTTGCTTGCGATTATCTCTTTCCTCTTTAGCATTTTGTGAAATTTTTGATCATATATGAGTCTTTTATGACTCCCCTGCGCCATAAAAACGGGCATAAATGAGCTCATTTTCTGATCATAAAAGACTGTTTTGTCGGGAGAAAATGGTACCCTACCCGCGACTCTTCTTGAAGACTCTTTTATGAGTCGGTATACTGGTTAGTTTCGAGTCACTTTCGAGTCATCATGTAATCATTTATGAGTCGTTTTTGGGTCATTTGTTGGTCGTTTTGTAATCATTTTCGAGTCATTTCGCAGTCGTTTTCGTACTCATATTTTCAGGCGCGCAACTATTCAATCTCTTGTTGGTTTTCAACTATTCGATTCTTGCTTCAGTAACAATGCAAGTTGTCCCGCTATAACATAACGAGCACTTTACCATCAGCCTGATGCGCGAAATGTCATTGCAAAACAACGCTCAAAACAGTCAAATTTGAAACACCCGCATGATTTATTTCTGATTGTTGTATATTTTGTTAGTGTATCTTCAATAAAACACTTAAAAAGCATAAACATGACTCATTTTCGCCTCCTTTTTTACTTGCGGGACTGACAAAGCAGCAAAATAATCTGTAAAAGTAGTCGAAGAAGACACAGTTGGCTGATTATGATCTTCCATGATCTTCCAAATGCTAATTGGGTTTCAACCAGTTATTCAACCAAACAACTGATTTGTAACATCTGTGTTAAATTTGCTTGCTTTGTTTGGTGGGAAAGTAAATAAAGCGTGTGTGTTTTTGAAACAAAAATTGAAGTGATTTTTTTCCTAAAATATATGTATAAATTAAGATAACTTGGTCAGTTTTGGTAGCTGCTTACCAGCCTATCGTTTATTATGAGTTCTTAAATAAACTGAGCTTATAATAATTTCATAAACTACTTATTGCTATGTATTTCGTTATACACTCCGCTTTGCAGTTGCTGACACTGCGCCTCGTGTGTCGTGTAGTATTTCATATTTCATCACCTTATGTTGGGAAACAGTATGTTTGCTGATTTCGCAGTCTGGACAATACTTGCTGTCATCAAGGTAAATGTTAGGGTGGAGTATATTTTCGTCATATTTACCATTCTATGTTAACTCCTCCTCCACTTAAGTGAGGGACGTCCTCGGGCCTTTTGTAGCTGTCAATGGCTGCCTCGACGTCGTTACATTTTATTACCCGTCTTTGACGTAATTTGGACACAATAAGATAGCTGAAGATCAGGATGATCGTTACAAAGCCGGAAATTGCAGGTCCTGTTATTGTTTTTTCTTTGACATCGCCGATGCTTTCCAGACTCAGTCTCTGGAGGTACGGGAGGCTCAATATTTCTTGGTGACTCGTGATATTAAGCATCGTGGTGGTCGCCGAGGTAGGGGTTTTTTCAGTATGCCTTTCCTATTCTAAAAAACAGACCCATTGATATATACTTCAGTGTCAAATGTAACTAGGTAGGTGCCGGTCACCGTGGTAACGGAGCCCTCCGGATTTGTTATGGTGGCAGTGTTATCATTAATAATCATGATGCCATCGTCGACCATTTGTAATGGGAGCAGATGACTGGGTCTTGTACTGCAGTGTTCCATAATGCCTGCATGAAGTTGCTGCGCGCATGTTGGCTTAAGGGATTGTTTGCAGACTGATGAGGTCAGCGCTGTTCCGCAATTTTCAATCGCAATTACACGACTTTCACAAGCAGCAACGTTGTCGTCCTCGCCAAGGTGCAATACTGTTCCATTGTGCTGGACTGGGCACAGGTTAATCTTCTTACATTCTAATGTAGGTTTAGGGTATTTGATCACAAAGTGTAATAACTTATCGTCTAACAATGCCTTAATAAATGATACCTCTAACAGATCTGTAACAGTTACATTAGTGAATTTTAATAACTTATGTGTTTCCGTGGAATCCAAGAGCACGGGGTTAATTATGCCAATTTTTGCAAGTGTGACCGACAGCAATAGTGTTTCGATTTCTGAGATGATTATTCTATTTCTGGCCAACAGTGTTTCGTACAAATGGCCTGAGTCTATTAGTTCCGCCTTTGATTTTCGGAGAAGTTTGTTGACCGTATCCGTCAATTGGTTTATTTGGTTCTGAATTTTCATTTTGATCGTTATCTGTCCGTTAATGGAGTTGGTGAGTTCCTGCTGTCTAAATTTCAGTGTTTCGATGTCATCAAAATCTGGTGTCCCCGCAATTATTTTAAGCGCTGTTCCCCAAAAAATAATGCTTCTAGCGTGCCTTTGGTGGACTTCTAAAGAGGGTTTCTATACGCATGATATCAGATTCAAGTATTTTCACCATGTGTGATGAAGGAAAATGATCAGTAAGCTTTTTTGTTCCATCCGCAATTTCGGAGTAAGCTGTCATCCGCAATTTCGGAGTAAGCTGTCAATTTCGGAGTAAGCTGTCAGTGTGTCTTAAGAAATCGAAGTCATGCCAAATTATAACTTTCCCGTCCTCGATTGGTATGTAGTCAGAGCTTGTAAAATCAATCAATTTCATGGCCATTGGTCGAATAAGGGTCATCATCCACATCCTAAAAGAAAGACCCAGGTGGTTAAAAGTATACGTTTGACAACAGGCCGTATATAGTGTTTCTCCACAATGATGGTGTGGATTCGTTTGTAAATGTATTGACGCAAAATATCAAAAAAGAGTGATCAACAAAAAGTATTGAGAGAGCTATCTTAAGTTGTCCTTGTGGACCACCCTCCCTCTAATAAGAACTGTGGTTCCAAGATCTGCTTCAACTGTCTCCTCCGAATATAGTGGGGTAAGTTTGTTTCACAGCCTCCTGATATTCTTTTCAAGCACAGACTCTCCAACATTAAAGGTTCTATTTTACCTAGAGGCATTATTTCTTTCTAACAATATTTGTAGTGCCTTCGTTATCCTCTCCCTAACGTCCTTCCCAACATCGGGTGACGAGAAGTGAATGACGTCTATCGGTCTCTTCTTCGTCACGGAGTGGATTGTCCGGTTGTACTTCACCGTTGCTAGCAAAGTAAGATCGTCAGTGTCCTCCGTTTTTCCTTCTAATTTAAGACATCTGGCAATTTCAACAGAGTGCTTTGGAAGCGCTCAATTTGACCGTTTGAGGTGCTGTGAAGAGGTGGAGCATTCGCAATATCGACGCCAAATTGATCCCGTAATAGACACTTGATTGTTTCAGATTTCAATGACGGTTCGTTGTCATAGTAAATATTCTTCGTGTCTGAGAAAAGTTCATTAATTGTATGATTGGACCCTTTAGATTCAAAATAGTGCGAGATGGTATTGCCTGAACTACTGCGAATTTAGAAAACTTATCGATACAGGTAAGAAAGTATTTCCTATCTGTAGAAAATATATCAATATGCAGCATCTCACAGACATAAGACGGTAATGGTGTTGCTCCGATTTCCTGTTTTCTAGGGTGCCTATCATATTTGGCCCTTGTGCAGATTTTGCAGTTAGCGACTATTTCATTTGTCAACCTTACCATCTTTGGGAAATAGTAATCGGCAAGGATCTGCTTAACATTTTCCTCGGTGGCAACTACCTCTCTTTGGTAATTTTTATCGAAAATGTATTGGACTAAATTTTTGCAGTGCCAAAATTTAGTGGATGGAAAACAACTGACCAATTCGTATTGGATACACGCTAATGTCGGAAGATCGCAGTGTATTGCGTTTACAGCACTCGGATTTACCGCAAGTTTAACTTCGTTGATCAATGTTCTACAATTAGTAAAGTCAATGATGTGTTGAGTTTTTTCAGAAAAAAGAATAAGGTTACGGTGTGCAGGAAAGTTTGCCTCATGTAAGATTATTTGGTTCCTAAAGCAATTTACTGGTTTATCAGTGGACTCGATTGTGTTAGTCAAAGACAATTCACTATGAACCGTAGCAATATCCGAGTAGGGCTCTTCCTCCAAGACATGGCATTCTTGATTAGTGGCACATTGTGGTTCCATCTGTAAAGCGTGGATATTGTGACGTGAAAGCGCGTCTGCGACATAATTTTCTTTGCCTGGCTTGTGGAAAATCTTCGCATTGTGCTCATCTACAAATGCCATCCAACGTTTAATCTTAGCGTCCGGGTTCCGTCCCGAGACAGAAAACGTAAGAGGTTGATGGTCAGTGTAAATATTTAATTTCTTAGCTTCTGAAGGGCCCAAACAATGGCCAACAACTCGCGCTCGTTCGTAACATAGTTCAGCTCTATGTCCTTCAATGTCCTGGATATCATTGTGATTGGTCTCCCGCCTTGGGAGATAACCGCTCCTAATCCAAATGCGGATGCGCCCATTGTCAGATCTAATGGTTTCTTAAAGTCTGGGTAAAGTAACATGACGTCCCCAGAGGCAAGAATCTACCTAAGTTTCTCGAAGGTTTGGATCTGTTCTCCATTCAAGTTTACCCTAATTTTCCTGGATTGAGAGGCGCTTACCCTACCATTGTCTCCTTTCAGAATGTCGGTCAAAGGCTTTGCCATTGAAGCGAAATCCCTAATGAAGCTTCTGTAGTAACTTGCTAAACCCAAAAATGATCTGACATTGAAAAGTGCTGTGTATTGGTTATAGTTCCGGAGCGCTTCGACCTTTTATGGGCTTGTTTTGATTGCCCCTCTGGATACAATGAAACCAAGATATTCAACGCTTTCCCTAAAAAATTGTGATTTTTCCCGGGATACTCTCATGTTAGCTTCGTACAGTCTTTCCAAGACCCACGAAATGTGTTTGATATGGTCCTCCTCGTTTTCGGAGAAAATAATGACGTCGTCTACATAAAAGTGGCACGTTTTTCCTATTTGCTCCCTCAAGACATCGTCAATGGCCCTTAGGAAGATGCTAGGCGCATTTTTCAGACCAAAAGGGAGCCGCAAAACTCATATTTACCGTTTCCGACCGAGAAGGCTGTTTTCTCTCTATCTAGTTCGGCGAGTGAAATCTGGTGAAAACCTGATTTAAGATCGAGCGTTGTGAAAAATCTGGCCTTACTAAGGTTTGAAAGAATTACTGTCACTTCTGGGATAGGATATTTATCATCGACAGTAACATTATTTAACATCCTAAAATCTATTACAAGGCGCTTCTTCGTGTTTCCATGCTCGTCTTTTCCTTTCTTATCCACAACCCAAATGGGGTTGTTGTATGGGGATCTGGATGGCCTTATCACGCCATTTTTTAATAGGTCCTTTATTTCGGAATTGACAAAGTCCGATACCCCCATGGGATACGGGTACAGTTTGGAATATACTGGATCTTCGCTATTAGTGCGAATAGTATGGAAGTGATTCGTTGGGGTTTGCAGAAACTCCCGACAACTTCTTGAGCATTTCCCTAAACTTACTAGCTACTACCGGAGGCAGCTCTATGTTCTCAATTTTGGTAAAGTTCACATTTGCGCATTTTAAGAACAGAAGCTTTTCCACTCCTGCCTTAGTTCTTATTTCCCGGTTTTTAAAGTCTAATGTCGCACTCGTTTCTGTTAACAAATCGAGGCCGACAATTCCATCGAACGTTGAGAGCGATGGGAGAATAAAAAATTGCTATTAGTGTCAAAAACGTTAGCGACACATTTTTCTTTAGTGGTAGTGAAACCGTGAATAGATTTCACTAAAAAAGGAGAATACACTGGGACAACATGTTTTAAACCTTTAATAGGTTTAATGTAATTTTTTGAAGCCCCAGTATCTATCATTAATTTGATTGTTCTCCACGCTATAACCCTTTCTATAAACGGTAGCAGGGACCCATTTCTAAAAAATTAATGAGGTCATAATCGTCTGCAGCATCGACCTCAGCATCGTCTGCTTCCGAGTCGCCAATTCATGATAATCCTGTTCTGTCTGAGGATCTTCTTGCGAAACCATATTGATTCTCTGTTGTTTTGGCCCAGTTAACTTAGCTGAACCGTTGTTTGGTCTTTTAATTGTTTGTGTATTCGCTTGGTTATTATATTGACCCTGAGGAGGACTAAAATTATTTGCCTGGTATCTCGTTGACTGCCTAAAGCGCGACGACTCGTCCACGTCCATTGGCCACGTTTTTGTGTATTCTTATTGCCAAATCCTTGCCGTTTAACAAAGTGCGGATTTTTATTTTGTGCCCCATCTGACGGTTGTGGTTCACTTCGTTGTTCCCCCGTATGTTCACGGGACTTGGCGTAATTAGTCGCGAATTGGTACTTCTCGCGATTGGACTCTACTTCTTGAGCCAACGCTAAGGCCGACGGCAAATATTTAGGCTGTGCTGAAAAAAGCACATTACTCAATTCTCTTCTTGTGCCGGAGATAAGTACGCGTAGCGCATCCATCCTATATTTAGCATTGATCGTCGTAGCGATGGGTCCTTCCTGTGTCATAATTGTCTTGTTTGTGAGTAGGGTCAATTTCTTTTCTACCTCGTCATAGAATTGTAAAAGCGTCATGTTTCCTTGATGGAGTGTGGAAAGCTCCTGTTCTATTAGATAAATGGGCCGCTTATCTGAATAAGTGAAGTCAAGACGGGCGATAATGGCACTAAAAAAGTCTGCCGTTCCTTTTATTTTATTTATAATAATAGCCACCGCTTGGTAATGTTTGGAGCTTCCATTATAGTTTTCGAATATCTTATAAGCCGTATGTGCCGTTTGGCGCCACGATACGTATGTTTCGTGCTTGCCCTCAAAGTCCGGCAACGACTTTACAATATCCAGGGACTCGTCACACTGACGTCCCGGAATAATTTCTATTGCTTTATATCATTCTATCTCGGGGGTCTGGGCGGTAAATGCTTCTACCCGTTTTTTTAAGTCAGTTACCTGTGCCTCGAATATTCTTTTCTGCGTGCTTAAAGCTGCCGTGATGGCGGTATCCACAAGGATACGTAATTGTTCTGCTGTAGTTGTCATGTTCGTATTATTCTCTGTATTCCTTTCAACCGGAAATTTACTAATGCCCTCCGCTAAAAGTTCAACTTCGCGATCAATTTCTTGCTCACTCATACGGGGAACAAATTTATATTATTAGAAAAAATATTTTTATTTATTGAGATGCTTCTTGATGGCAGTCACACTCACAAAGGATAGTCTTATAAAAAATATATTAAAATATTTATTTTTTTTTTTACTCATTCTAGACTATATCTAAAACCTTACAATTTTCGAAACGCGCTTGCTGTTGTCGATACCTTGTTCTTGTTTTTGTCATCGTTGGAGTTGTTTGTTGCTGTTCCGAGCTTATCCCTGTCCAGGCTGTATCGAAGCTCTGGTGGCTTGAATCCTTTCGCAGCCCAGGCTTTATCGAGGCTCTGGTGACTTTATTTATTATTGACTTTTATTATTCGCAGTTTTTTTCTCTAAAAGTTATTTGAAACATGCATTTGTTCTTTGCCGAGTTTCAGTTTGTTTTTTTTTTTTTTTGGAGATGAGTGGTCTCTAACCGTTGGGGTTAAGTCTTTACTTTACATATTACACTAGGTCACAAATAACAAAATTTTCTCTGTGATTTGTTTCTAGCATACTTTTTCTCATTGATTTTGACCTACTAAACACGAAAATGAGTTTTAAAAATTTTTCTGTTGATTGGTTTTCGAGATACAAATTTTTGAACTTTTTTTTTTAAATTTTTGGAGGTACACTTACAATTTTGAGCATATCTTTCGTCTTCTTTGACGTATTTGATCCTACTACTACTCAAATTAAAGCAAATTGAGCCGTCTACAACTCATTCTCAGAAAATTTTCAAATCGGGTGAGTAGTTTTGATGTTGGCGGCTTAAAAAGTTAAAAAACTGCGTTTTTTTAGTAAAAATGTGGCAGAAAAATTCATATAAAAATTCATATAAAATATAAAACGCGATGCTAACAGCGATTTTGGTTTTTTTACGTATAGCTGGCATTTTTCCAAAGAAAATAAGCACTTACTTAACAAAATCTGACAACAAATGGCGGACTTATAATTTTTTTGGTAAAACACCGAAATTCCGCTATTTCACGATATTTTGATTTTCATTATTTGCACAGCTAACCTACTAGGAGGGATCGAAAAAGCAAGTTTTTTATAATCCTTTTGGAATAGAACGGAACAGTTGCTCCTATACATAAGTTACTTCTGTTCAAAATTTCACCACCCTGGGTTAATGTCTTCTGTTCTGGCAAGGGACGTGAAATTTCAAAAATTTAGTGAAATCAGCAATTTTTTTTTTTGGAAATTTTTTTCAAATGTCACAGCACTTAGCAGTTTTGATAAAATGTTTAAATTAATATTAATAACACAAATATTTCATAATTGTAAAAAACCTATTTACAATACCGTAGGGACGTTTCGTCGACGTTTTTAAGAAAATGGTATAATGAAAATGCAGAACATAGAAACACAGGTGCATTTTACGATACGAATTTTGGCAAACCCACTTTACATGTACAAAATTGTTTGGAAAAAACGTTTACGTCATTTTTATGATTCTCAGAATTAAAAAAAATAAGTAATACACAAATAGTTATTTAATTTTTATGATTGTGGTTGCAGAGTAATATACGCTTCTGAATGTGCGTGGACGCTCTTCGTGTTCCTTTATGACTGCTACTCCGTTCACAGTCAATTAAAGGGAATTACACTTTTTTATTGATGTGTGTTTTCCCGATGGCTACCTGTATCGGATATTTTTACAGAAATTCCCCCCACATTTGTGAGTGGTCATTATTTGGAAACTTTTCCACAATTTGAAACGCACACTTGCTGAATCAGGTATATAGCCAGGTATAGTATTTATAGGTGTTCATTTATCGTTTTTTGTCATTCAACAAGTGTCTACGAACGCGAGTAGTACGAGTAAAAAGTGAAACAAATTGAATTTAAGTGCATATAATACCTACCCAACAAGTAAGACAATGAGTAAAAGACTACGTGTGTTCGAGTGTTTGAACAATCCAGACAATTTCTGCAATGTTTGTGGCGAGTTTATAAAGAATAATCACGCACACACGTTTACTCCAGCAGTGCAATTGCACTATTTGAATTATTTTGGTATTTCACCAAATATCACAGAATCATGGACACCTAAGTCGCTATGTGATCTTTGCTATATAATCCTAACCAACTGGGCAGCTGGCGGAAGGTAAGAATTTTTATTTAAACACATTAAGCAAAGCAAATATAGTAATTTATTTTAATTTTAGGCGCCATATGAAATTCGATACACCAATGAATGGAGGTTGTTTATTGACAGCAACAAAGAGAGCTTAAAGGCAGTTCTCTTACATAATGGGAATGAAAAGCCATCTCTTCCTATTGCTCATGCGGTTCATTCAAAGGAGAACTATGAAACTATGAACATTTTGCTGAAATGCATAGAGTATAGCAAATATAATTGGAAAATATGCGCCGACCTCAAAGTTGTGGCCATTCTGTGTGGACTCCAAGGAGGCTATACGCGACATTGCTGTTTTCTGTGCCTTTGGAATAGCCGCGCTGATGATCAGCATTATATTCAAAAAAAATGGCCGGAACGAACGAAACCTGTAGTTGGAGAAGCGAATGTTCAGCGCAAACCACTAATAGAGAACCGTGAAAATATAATACTTCCGCCGCTGCACATAAAATTGGGTTTGATAAAAAATTTTGCCAAAAAATTGGACAAAGAAGGTGAAGCTTTTGCCTATTTAGGTCAATTTTCCCTTACCTTTCGCTGGCAAAAATTAAAGAAGGAGTCTTCGCAGGACCCGATATAAAAAAAATGTTGAAAGATGAAGCATTCCCGAAGCTGTTATCACCCATCGAAGCCGCAGCATGGAATTCCTTCAGGCTTGTTGTGGAAAACTTTTTAGGAAACAACAAAAGCCATAATTATAAGGACATAGTTGAGGATCTGGTAAAGAACTATGAAGCAATGGGTAGGTTTTTTTGAAACAAATGTTAATTTAAATAGCGTTTTAATTCTCGTTTTTTTTTCATTTTTGGGTAGGAGTGCACATGTCACTTAAAATACACTTTCTGCATTCTCATTTGGATTTTTTCCCTGAGAATTTAGGAGACGTGAGCGACGAACACGGCGAGCGCTTTCATCAGGAATTGAAGGCTATGGAACGACGCTATCAGGGCATCTATGACACGGCTATGATGGGTGACTACATTTGGACCCTAATACGTGAGACCAATTGCAGCGAATACAAAAAACAAAGAAGAAGTCAGCTGTTTTTCCACATGGCATAAAATGTACAGTTATATCTTTGTTTCTACTCATTTTTTATGGGCGTTGATTTGGTTAATTTCGTTAGTTTAGCTAACCTGGCACATCCATTTCTAATTGTGCCATACATTGAGTATGTAGTGCTCTAAATAAATTAAAAAATAATATACTAAGACTAATTTGTTTATTTTAAATTAAGTTCAAATGTATTTATTCGTTTGCGTTGGGTAGGTAAGCTGAGCAAATAATGAAAATCAAAATATCGTGAAATAGCGGAATTTCGGTGTTTTACCAAAAAAATTATAAGTCCGCCATTTGTTGTCAGATTTTGTTAAGTAAGTGCTTATTTTCTTTGGAAAAATGCCAGCTATACGTAAAAAAACCAAAATCGCTGTTAGCATCGCGTTTTATATTTTATATGAATTTTTATATGAATTTTTCTGCCACATTTTTACTAAAAAAACTCAGTTTTTTAACTTTTTAAGCCGCCAACATCAAAACTACTCACCCGATTTGAAAATTTTCTGAGAATGAGTTGTAGACGGCTCAATTTGCTTTAATTTAAGTAGTAGTAGGATCAAATACGTCAAAGAAGACGAAAGATATGCTCAAAATTGTAAGTGTACCTCCAAAAATTTAAAAAAAAAAGTTCAAAAATTTGTATCTCGAAAACCAATCAACAGAAAAATTTTTAAAACTCATTTTCGTGTTTAGTAGGTCAAAATCAATGAGAAAAAGTATGCTAGAAACAAATCACAAAACGACTGTTGGCTAGTGTTATTTAAAAAGGCAGTTGTTCATTACCCGTTGGGGTTATCTTTTCACTTTAATTTGGTTGGTTTGTTTGTTAATGTTTGTTACCCGTTGGGGTTAACTTTTCACTTTACTTTGGTTGGTTTTGGTTTTTACCCGTTGGGGTTATCTTTTCACTTTAATTTGGTTGGTTTTTTTGTTAATGTTAGTTACCCGTTGGGGTTAACTTTTTGTTTAAAAAAAAAAAGAAATTGTCCTTTACCCGTTGTGGTAAGCTTTTGTTTTTTGGTTAACTGGGTTTTTACTTTTCACTTCACTTTATTATTTTTTAAAGGGAATTGTTCGTTACCCGTTAGGCGCCAATCAAGATAACTTGGTTAGTTTTGGTAGCTGCTTACCAGCGTACCGTTTATTATGAGTTCTTTACATAAACTGATCTCATAATAATTTCATAAACTACTTATTGCTATGTATTTCGTCATACACTCCGCTTTGCAGTTGCTGACACTGCGCCTCGTGTGTCGTGTAGTATTTCATATTTCATCACCTTATGTTGGGAAACAGTATGTTTGCTGATTTCGCAGTCTGGACAATACTTGCTGTCATCAAGGTAAATGTTAGGGTGGAGTATATTTTCGTCATATTTATCATTCTATGTTAACATATACATATATTATTTTAATTTATTTAAATGTAGTAGCGTTTAATAATAACATGGAGTCTGAATTTTGAACTTCTTCGCTATAACAATTTTCGTACATCAGATGTTAGAGGTTCAGTATTCCGTTGGTTGAACGATGCACATCGTGATATTGAAGATATCATAGGATCAGTCTATTAAAAAGGTTGTGCATTGTGTTCTCTCGGGTTTGAAATTCTCTGTAATTTCGGATATCCTTATTTCTGGACTTCATAGCTTCCTCGGATAGCATTCCTATTGGCAATGCCGCACATTTAATTATTTCCGCACCATGAATTATAGTTTTGTGTATACTGTCAGGCATACAGTACTAGAGATATAGTTCAATAAACAGGACAGCTCACAGAGGGAAAAATGCGCAATCTAGCGCGAAAAAAATAGAAACAGCAACATGCGTACATTAATAAAACCAGGGACCATAAAAAATAAATAAATGGTTTCCCATTACATCCCATGAAGGGACTGGGGAGAACTTCTCACAATCACTGAGCTGTGCGCTTTCCAGTTTTCACTCACTGATTGGGACCTACAATTTTACACCGATTCCGAACGGTAATTTGAGAAGCTTTTTCATGGCTAGATACTCGATAGTGTCGCCGTCACTATGCGAGGTGACCGTCGTCGAAGGAAAATTTTTGTAGGTGGTCAGAGCCGGGTTCGAACCCAGGATCTCATGTACAAGAGCCGCGCACACTAACCATTGCACCACCGACGGCCACCCAGGGACCATAATGATTATAAATTATATCCTTAAAATTGTTTTGTAATCATTATTGTTTGATTTTTATAATTAGCTTACAAGATAATCATGATCTGTTTTTTTTTTGTTAATTATTCGAAACATAATGATTATGTTTAGTTTAGTTTTTTTATTACTCAGACGATAATGATTATTTTTTGACTTAACATTTATTTTTCACAAAATAATAATTAAGTTTTGAGTTTTTGAAATTGCTTAGAAAATAATGATTATGTTTTGATTTTTATTTTTTGTTCAGAAACTAAAGCTTATTCCTTGAGTTTTATAATTTTGTTCAATTATAAAAGCAGTATTGTTCACGGCACAGAAAATTATAAAAAAAATTGAAATTAAAGAAATAATTAAGAATACGATAAATGTAAAAATTAGTCGTCGGACGAACCTATGGCGTCCACAGGGTCCAAAAAACGGGTACACCTAGGGACACGTGGGAATAGGTAAGTGTGGGTACTACAACGAAAGGTATTCGTGTCACGAATTTAGCGGTATCATTATTTTTTTCATGCGATGTCTGTAAGCCCATTTAAGTCCAGTTTTACTATGACAGCAGACTGTGTGTATTCATATGCAAATTAATAAAAATCGATACTTATATTTAAAAACATTTACCATTTTTGCAACCCATTTGTTGCTTAATCAAAATGTGTTTAAATATGGGACGCAAGCGACAAAATTTGATATATATAGCAGCGAATTGGTCCAACAGAATAGTTCAGTTGTGGAAAAGAAAATTTAATTCTCCATAAGCTTCTCGAAAAATTACGTTATGGAGGCTTGTGTCGATCTCGTCACTATTGAAAAAATGCCGTTATCCGGATTGGATTCAACAGCTTTTAAAATGTTGATAGACCAAATTTTTAGAGGCTAAGATATGAGCCCTATAACTTCAAAAAAGTGGTCGAGTTGATAACTGAAAAGTACAATGAGATTAAAAAGTCTATTCAACCGTTGCTCAAAAACAATATATTCTCGCTAAAAATAAACATCGCTACTAGACACAATCGTTCCATTTTAGGAATAAATGTTCAGCTCTACAATGGGGAACAGCCAAAAACCTCTATTCTGAAATAGAGAATAATTTGGATCAATTTGGTATCGAGAAAAGGCAAATTTATTGCATTATAACTGACAATGGCCGTAATATGATAAAAGCTGTGGAGCTTCTAAATGAAGGACTTGAAAATTCCTCCAGCAATAGTGACCACTATGATGAACAGCTGGTTTATGATAATATTATAGATGATTTGAATATTAGTTCTATACGTCCATCAAGTGTGCCGCTCATTCCCTACAGCTCGCTGTAAAGGACTTTTTGCAAGAGATTGACTCTAAATATTATTGATCAAGCTCGAAAAATAGTTAAAATTCTACGAACTCCTTCATAAGTTTAGTTAATTAAATATTTAACATTTATTGATATAAATAACACTGTGTGTAATTTTTTAAGTCATGGAAATATAACCATATACGGAGACCACTACGTAATAAAAGAGCAAAAAAAGACCCCTGTCTCCCATTTTTGCCCAAAGTCCTCCAGGTTTTTTTTATGGGCCCCCAAAGAAGTGGGGCCTCGGTGTCATTTTTGCAAAAAAGTGATCATTTTCTCAAGTTCATATCTTGCAAACTGTTCGGAATTTTGATTTACTCTCTGAGGCAAAGTTGTAGCTTTTGTCATTGTAATGTCAATTGTAAACATCTTCATCTTCAAAGTCAAAATCGCAAAAAACATTAAAAAATTAAATTTTTTTGACCTTTTTTCCCCTGTTCATGTCCATAGGTAGCAAACCGCTCAAAATTCAATGAAACAATCAACTACAAGAATGATCCTAAGATCTCAATAAACAACTGTCTAGAACATATGAACTTCTTAGCAATGATTCTTAACACCGTTTAGGTAGCCCTTATATAGCCGCAAAAGTGAACCATTTCCCGAAAATATTTTAATTTCATTTGTTTTTTCTTTACTTCAACATTGAGATACTATAAAGCCTTCTCCCGTAAGTGAAAAGGCATGTTGCAGGTTTCATTGTTATACTATTACTGATTTTATTAATCTTAGTCCTTAGTTGGTATGGGTTGACATTTAGAGTTAGGGTTGTAACAAAGAGTAGAAGCATGGATATTTAGTAATAATGATTCAGTGTTGTAGGGATTAGTAGTCTACTTCAGTGGCACTACAATACTATGCTATCTATTACAAAAATTATAAAACAAAATATTCGTATTATGTTTATAATGTTGATGGAACTTATGGTGTCCACAGGCACGTTACTTCCAGACTGCCCTCCATCATCAGCTTTTTCTTTTTCAGATACTTCATTAACATCATACAGGGTGATCTTGTGACTCCACCAACATACCTGAAATGAATTAGAAAAGAAATCAAAAAAGGAATGCAAAGCAATGCCTCAATAAAATTGATATTACCTCTGCAAGCAATGCGTCTAGTTTTTTGCCTTTGTACCGTTTTTTCCATATGCATTGTGGTTTGGTGAAACCGTTCTCCTTGCTCATCGGATTTGGTAGGGAGTTGTTTGATAAAATCGTCAAAATGAAAATGAAAAAAATGCAGCTTTAATGTCATCGATGTGGCGATTTTCTCAAAATAATACAGCATTTCTTTCACCCATTCTCTTGCTTCCGGTTCCGCGTCTCGATCCCCTCCCAAGACTCTGGTGCATACACGCTGAAGGTAAATCCATGCCATTGAATGATTATAATTATGAAGCGATGATTCAAAGTTGCTCTTGAATAGCTTTCTAATGTCAGGGCCATTAAGTACGCCTGTTAAATGAAGACAAAAAATAAAGACAGAAAAGAAAACATTAACAAAGTGAAAATAGTACAATGAGGTGAACAAAAATTCGTTTTAAATTTACCACAATACCTTTTTTAATTTTGTCATCGCTACGCTTTGGGAAAAATAGTCGAATGTGTTTGGGCAATTTACAACGGCCACTTCGATGAATTTTTTAACAATTCCCAATTTTATGTGGAGCGGTGGCAGCAAGATGTCTTGAGTATTGTCTATTAAAGGTGCATTCCTCAGTTTATGTTGTTTAATTTGTTCCTCCACACTTCCTCTTGGTCTCCACGAATTACATTGGTATTGATTCAGAGGTGAGCGCGAATCCCAATTACAAAGAAAACAAAAGATTTTTGGAAAGCCGCCCTTATCGATGATCCCTTGCAAAATGTTGATGACCTTCAAATCACTTATTCACTTATTTCCACTTATTTTGGTAGTATTTGATTTTTTCCATTACATCTTTCAGTGTTACATAGCTTTCTTTCATGTTAATACCCATTGCTAGCGGAATGGAAGGTTTTCGGTTCGACACATGCAACAACACTGCTTTCAAGCTTGAAACAGAACCATCAATAAATAATCTCCACTCACTAGCGATATAGTTCATTCCCATTTTTACCACCAAAGCTTTTACATAGTGGCAGTAAGCGAACGAATTGTCATCGTTTAGAGTGTAGAGGCTCTGAAATTCAGCTTGCGATAGTCCCAATATGGCCACAATGAAATCCATTTACATTTGTGTTATTAGTTGTGGTCCATCTCTTCCCTGTTGGGGCTCATAATCGGTATCAAATGGATCTTCATAAGTAACACCACTTGCTCTAGTCATTCGTGTACATTCTGTACTACGATCTGGAGTTGGCGGCCTTGGTAATACAAAATTTGCAGGTGCAAGCACTGGCAGTGTGGCTGTTACAGTTGCTTTATAACTTTTGTCCCTCTCTACATATCGATGTAGACCACATGTGTTACTGGTTTCATCATGATCACCTGGGAGATTAATCCAGTTTAGCGGCTTACAATACTTCATACTATGTTTGCCTCCACTCAACCATGCCATGAGATTGTTATAACATTGGCGACACACTGTATTAGGTGTGTAATTTTCACTGGTCAAGTCTTCTTCGTCGAAAAACAACTAATATGCTTTCTTGAATGCACTAGTTAAAAGATTCATTTCCTTTTGCAATGTTGTAGAACTATATTTTCTGATTCAATGACCGCAAACGTAGCAAAATAAATCAATATTTTCACACTACATATTGAAATTGTCAGTTGCCAATGTTGTGTGCGAATTATGCTGTAGTATTTTCACTTTTTTACTTTCACTTTATAACTTTCACCGCTGAGCTCTCGTTGACGTCGCGCTGTGTATTGCCTCGATGTGAGCGTCGTGTCGCTTTTATATTGTGTGCTGCGTCCCTTGTGAATTCAATGCAGATGTTTGCGCAGGTAGTTGTTTGATACAAGTTTTTTTGATTTTATATGTTCACAATTTCATCTTTATGACAAGAGCTCCAATGTGTTTCCAGGTATTTTTTTTGATGTGTTAACATCTATACGCGCGCCTCTAGGGCAGTAAACTATAAATTTAATACATACGCAAGTGTTAGGTTTGTAAGAGTAAATCATCGTTTGTTTGTTCGTTGCTTGGCAGTCGGTATTGAAAGTGATTATTGGGCGATTTTCATATAATTTTCCCACGCGATTTTCTCCGGAAATTCATAGCCGATTTTATTAATTTTTGAATTAAAAAGCTAGTGCGGGTTTCGACAAAGAGTTTAGGCCAAAAATTAAGGCGATCCGATATCGGCGAGCCGAGATTTAAGTGTTTTAATTTGGAGTATTAATTTGGAGTAATATTAAAAAAGTGTTTTATGTTGATCTTCGGTTTTGTCTTATCATCGTTTGTCTGTTCGTTGCTTGGCAGTCGGTATTGAAAGTGATTATTGGGCGATTTTCATATAATTTTCCCACGCGATTTTCTCCGGAAATTCATAGCCGATTTTATTAATTTTTGGATTAAAAAGCTAGTGCGGGTTTCGACGAAGAGTTTAGGCCAAAAATTAAGGCGATCCGATATCGGCGAGCCGAGATTGAAGTGTTTTAATTTGGAGTAATATTAAAAAGTATTGATGTGTTAACATCTATACGCGCGCCTCTAAGGCAGTAAACTATAAATTTAATACATACACAAGTGTTAGGTTTGGAAGAGTAAATCATCGTTTGATTGTTCGCTGCTTGGCAGTCGGTATTGAAAGTGATTATTGGGCGATTTTCATATAATTTTCCCACGCGATTTTCTCCGGAAATTCATAGCCGATTTTATTAATTTTTGGATTAAAAGGCTAGTGCGGGTTTCGACGAAGAGTTTAGGCCAAAAATTAAGGCGATCCGATATCGGCGAGCCGAGATTTAAGTGTTTTAATTTGGAGTAATATTAAAAAAGTGTTTTATGTTGATCTTCGGTTTTGTCTTATCATCTTTTGTTTGTTCGTTGCTTGGCAGTCGGTATTGAAAGTGATTATTGGGCGATTTTCATATAATTTTCCCACGCGATTTTCTCCGGAAATTCATAGCCGATTTTATTAATTTTTGGATTAAGAAGCTAGTGCGGGTTTCGACGAAGAGTTTAGGCCAAAAATTAAGGCGATCCGATATCGGCGAGCCGAGATTGAAGTATTTTAATTTGGAGTAATATTAAAAAAGTATTTTATGTTGATCTTCGGTTATATCGTACGAATATAACAATGTATGTATGTATGTACAAGTGTCTGTTGCTTTGCATTCTTTGCATTCAAACAAAAAGTATTGAGCAAGAAAATAATGTAACATGTGCTTGCACTGGGTCTTTAAATAATTTTAAGTATTAATATTATTTAACTGTAACGTCATCATATGATTGAACGCTGTTTTTTATTTTCCAATGTGACATTTACGAATGTGTTCATAGAAATCGAACAGGTACCGTGTAGCAAAAAGGTGTTAACACATCGCCCGTGAGTTCGAACACTCATTGGATTTTTTTATATTTTGGGTTGTTTTTATGTGAATTCAAGGCAGATATTTGCTTCCAGGTAGTTTTTTGATAGAAGTTTTTTTGATTTTATATGTTCACAATTTCATCTTTATGACAAGAGCTACAATGTGTTTCCAGGTATTTTTTTATATTTTGGGAACTCACCCACCAGCTTGAGAATTTTTATTAGAATCCACTTACTATTTACGTTTAAAGGTTTGGAAATCAAAATTTTTTTAAGAAATCGCTTACACTTCAATTGTTTTTAAGCGAAATGTTGGCTCCCAGAAAGTACGTTGGTTAGAAATACGTCACTATCTCCGGTCTTATAAGAGTTAGTGCGGAGTATTATACCTTAAAAAAGCTTCAAGTGTTGTGTTTTACTGAGTCTAGGATGAAATAAGTTTACTAGGGCTGTTTTTTTAGAAAACCAGATTTTTATTAAAAAAGTGAGGTTAACAAATTTTTTTTTTAATTTGCCCCAATGAGTTAATAAAAATTAACATATTTATATACAGATTTATAGCGTTTTCAAAGGTCTTCTCAATGATACCCATCTCAACCAGATCCGATAAGAAATGGGTAAGATATAAGCGATTATATACTCAAGCTATAAAGGCCTAGATCTCAACAAGTTGGATCGGCCTCCTTAAAAAAACTTTCGGGTTTTAATCAGCGCTGTAAGCCCTACCAGGCCAAAGAAAATTTGCGCATTTTTCATAAAGTAAATTCATCTTCGTGACCTTGAAGATGAAGTTTTTTTGATTTTATGTGTTTACAATTTTTGTTCTTTATGACAATCACTTTTTTCCAAAATTACACCAAGGCCCCACTTTTTTGGGGGCCCATAAAAAAAACCTGGAGGACTTTGGGCAAAACTGGGAGACAGGGGTCTTTTTTTTGGTCTTTTATCACGTAGTGGTGTCCGTATACGGTTATATTTTTTCGTGTTGCACAGTGCAACTATACAAATTCCAACCATGTTGAAGTAAAATTACATAAAGTATGCAAAAAGTGTGAATCTCTATTACTTTATGGTTTTCTTTTTCTAGGGTTGCCAAGTGGCACACATCTTCTGGTTGTCTAATTCTTCATCGTCTTTGGTACCAAGCAAGTGAAAAGTGAGCGAAATTTTCGGCTCATATAATTTGGTTATTTGTTATACACGTACTTCTTTGTTATGGCAACGAAAATTTAATAAAAACTGAATACTTAATTGTGACATTTCGATAGCTTTAACAACCAAAAAGTAATACAACATTCGTTAAAAATAAATTGGAATGCTTAGAAGAATTATAAATGAAATATTTGCAAGGTAAATCAAAGATATGTGGTAGCTCTCTGCAACAAGCTTTTCCCCTATAGTGAAAAAAAAATTTGGGATGACTGGAAATCCCTGGACACTAGTTTCCCAGACCTGACGGATAGGTAATTACACGAATTGAAAGCGCCAGGTGTGGGGTACATTTGGGTATACTCCATGTAGTGTCCGGAGAACTTGGGAAAAAGTTTGTAGAACAAACACTTTTTCCCTATTGAAAAAAATTTAATTGCAATTCATGTTTGCCAAATTCATTTGAGTTGATTCAAATTCCATTCAATTCTTTTTTTTGGTGAAATGAAAAATCATTGCAATTCAATTCAAATGAATTTGAAAATTGAATCGCAATTCATTTCCAATTTATTTGAATTGAATTGATTTTTAATTAATTCAAATGAATTAGAAAAATGAATTGCAATTCATATTAATGAAATCAAAAATGATTTGCAATCAATCAAAGTTGTTTCTTCAGGTATTAGTTATTTTGTATTAGACATACGCTGAATGACAAAACACATTCAATATTCAAGAAGCAATTAATAATTTATAAAACCCACCCAACGAAAAACACTTAGTAATATTTATTTTACAACATAGAATTATCCTTCAGATACCACGTTATCCTAGACAAAACCACGTTACATCCTTCAGAACTAAAGAAGAAATTAGGAAAATCAAATACTATTGGTATTATTTTAGTTACAAAATAAATGATAATTTGATATGTCTAAACCAAAATAACTAATATTTGAAGAAACAAAGCCCAAACACAATGTTTACTTTGATTGATTGCAAATCATTTTTGGTTTCATTAATATGAATTGCAATTCATTATTCCAATTCATTTGAATTAATTCAAAACCAATTCAACTCAAATGAATTGCAATTCAGTTTGCCAAATCAAATTTGAATTGGAAATGAATTGTAAATTCAGTTGAATTGCAATTCATTTGAATTAAATTGCAATTCATTTTTAACAAATTCATTTAAATTGATTCAAATTCCATTCAATTCAAACAATTAATTCAAAGTTTTGCTAATTTAGTGCATGAATGTTTCGCGAATTAATTAAAAAAGAATGATTCATGTACAGCTCTGTTGAATTCTAATTCAAAATTTACAAATTCTTTCTGAATTATTTTGCAGAAACCCAATTATTCTGAAACGTTTTGTGTTTGTCTAGATTCTGTTTACAGAAATATTATTCCTTAATTAAATACTAATTCCTTAATTAATTAAATTCCTTAATTAAACACGGCCGAAAGTCTAGTTTTAACTTTTTTATTAAAAATATGTTTTCTCAAACTGCGTTCTTTTACTTTCAAATAAAGAAAATTCGAAAATTAATACTCGTAACCATAGGACGAGTGCTCGACCTTTTTGAAAATAATATAAAGCTAATACATAAGCTTTATATTAAAAAGGTCTTGAACTTGAATAAATTAGGAAATTGTAATTTTCTTTAAGTTTTATTTGTATCATAAATAAACTAATAGATGAAGCACAAGCGTTGGAAACTTATATTGTAATGGGTGGAAACGGTACTTTTTTTGTTCCAACAAAATAAAAAATATGACATTCAAATTCTAAAATTTCATATCAAAAGAAAAAAATAATTAACAAAAAATAATTACACGTTATTTAAAGTAGAATGTCTGATGGCCGTCGTCCGGTTCAGCTACCATTCCTTGTTGAGAGCCCTTAGACACTGTAACGGTTGTGGAATCTGCGACCACAGAAGTTGCTACCGGCGGGGACGTTTTTAGATTAAGTAGGCGTTCCGGTATGTTCATTAGGGTGGAGTGAGTCACACTCGGAAAGAGATGTAGTTTGATATCCTTAACAAGGGAAAAATAAGAAAAAAAATTTTGAAAAATTTTTGCGGTCGCGCCACGCTCTTGAAATTTCGAAAATTTTGATATTTTATAGTTGATTTCCAAAAAATCCTAAAAATTAACTAATCCACTTATTCCGAATTTCAAAGTTTGATCTTGTTCAGTACGCAAACTTTTGTATTTGAGGCAAAGACGAGCAAAGATCGACGAACATTTGTAGATTTGGTGGCGATTTAAATGTTAAGTACATTCTTTGAAGAAGGGACGATTTGACTTTTTGCAATTTTTTAACAATGAAAAAATTTCATAAAAATTCACCATTCACAGCTCTTATTGGTAGTATAATTGTGAACATTTATTGACTACAAACACCAAAATGGGATCAGGCGTTCAGAAGATACATGCTTTCAAACATGCGTATTTTTTCAACGGTCATTTGGATCCACTTAAAAGAGAATTACAAGTCTAAATTGCTATAACTCATGAACTATTCATCCAATTTTGATGCAGGTTTCCCCTATGGGCTTCAACTTTACATTTGAAACAAGGAATATATATATATATAAATTGTTTTATAAATTATATTATTCGAATAATGGTGTTATGGCACACCGGCGGTAATAAATGTGGGGTTTTGTCATATTTTACTTCTAAAAATTGTAAAACAACAAGATATTTTATTAAGAAGAATTCTGTAGTAGAATTAGCAGAGTTAGCCAAACTTTTGTTCACGAGATATTTGTTGCTCTCGACGTTTGTGTAAAAAACACCATTAACTAAAAGAAATTACTTATTGTTAGAATTTTTTGTTGTAAGTAATTCGTATTGTTAAAATTAATTTTAAATTTTGAATTAATATAATAATAGTATCTATCACAAGTTCCCATTCAAGGTGAAAGTTGTTTACCACTGGTTTTAACGAGCTTTGTTGTTGCATTTTCATATGTTTTGCTGTTAGTACTGTAGCACTGAACGTAGCATGTAAATATTTTTAACGTGTATGTATGTATTTATGTACATTAAATCTAAGTTGCCGTTGCATTTTGCTGTATGGATCTTAAAAATTATTATGTATGTAATCGTAGTAGGCCATGCATATTGAAACTTTCCAATATATTAACAGGTAATGCCTGCAGTACCAAGTTATTTCTCAGTTATTTGTCTATAAGTCTAATTCGGTACCGTGTTCAATAAGAATGGGTGGGGTTCTTCGCAGTGATAGGAATGCCAAGTTCTTGGTGCCTTTTCCTCTTTACCAAAAGATTATTTGTCTTCTTCCATGGATATATTAAGAAGTTTGATGCTCGCCGTAAATCTATCAAGAGAAAGTGGGAAATTTCATAGTGCTGCTATAGTAATAGATGCTTTAAGCAAAGAAGTGAAGTCCATATTGTAGCGGACCTCTCGTACCTTGTTTAAATTGAAAACTATTTAACATACCATAATTCCTCTTAAATAATTTGGTGACAATCTTGAGTCTTTGTAAGACTCAACTAATACAACAACTAATTTATTTGGCTGTAAGTTCCAAACCATAAATTTACACTGGAGATTTCTTAAATTGGTCATATACCACCGACAGAAATTACGTCATTAACAGCCCGTAGATTATTTGCATCAGATAATGCTCCCTCAAATCAGATTTACGGCATATTTCACGTCATTGCAAGTTCCCTTAGACCATGTTGAATTTGTGGCCTAGAGTCTTATACGTGGTATTCTGTTCCTTTAGAACTCCATCTTCGGTCAACTTTCTGAAAGTTTACAGAGATAAATTTGGTGATTTTTCACTCAATATCTATATATACGGGTACTTACAGCAATAAATATATAGGTACGTGCGTCAATATGATCTCCTATTACAGATTATCGGCGCAGAGTGACACCTTACAATGAATGTTTTCGTTCTCGTAAAGTTTGGTCTTGTTTTACTTTTGATTGGCATGCGTGGCACTATCAGCTGAGACTAAGTTGTGTTATATTCTTTGTTTTGCTCGGTGGCGTGGAGACTTGGTGTAACATAGTGGTTATATATGAGGGATGAAAATAGTTACTGTGACCAATTTGGAAACCACAGTGTACGTTTTTGTGTGTACAAATTGATCAGTCAAAATCAAATGGCCTTATAACAACCCGGAGATGAAAAATTCAAGCCTGATAGATCTTATTTTGGAAAAACAAGATGTTATAATAGATAATACGTACCATATCATCCCTGTCCCAGACATTGGCAACTCCATTATTCTCGTAGTTTTGCCATTATTCTTTTTGAACAGTTTTTCGTATGACGAGAGGAGGTCGAGATAATGGCGGGAAAATGGAAGAACTTCCTCTTTGACAATCTAGTCTAGACTCGACAAGATTAAAATCGAAGTTTTGAATTAACATCCTGAAGTTAATCTAAGTCGCGAGTGATAAGAATTACGCTAAGACGAATTTAACACGCAGCGTACATTGACTTTCCTGTAAATGAAAATTGAAAAGTTGAGCAGTGGGAAATCATCCCACATGGTCCAGCAATTGGATTCTCTAGATGGTTCCCCAAAGAACACGAGTGGGTACTGCGTTTTAGTGGAGGTATAGCTTGACGCAGTTACTTAAATTGAACTTATACAAAATGTCAGAATACCAGGATCACGCCATATGCTGAGAATACGAATCTTCAATATTTGTGCGTCAACCTAAATTCCCTTCTCTAACCGACACCTAAAACTATAGACCACATCACATATCTCCAGAACTCACTCACCGCATGCTGGCTTTATAAACTGTGCGTCCAGATTTTGCTACAAGGGTTGTGTGTGGTCTTTCTCGACATACCTATATGATACACATGACGTCAAATTATTCCGCGCTGGAACTTGCCAATTATCCGAGGGAATTCCAAACACGTTGCCACAAGACAAAATTGCACACCAGTGAATTCAGAATAACCCCAGTCCGGCATCCTGCAGAAATCTATGGTCAAGTACAACGCGAATAAATCGACCCTATCATCATAGGCTTTCTGACGTCTACGTATCAAATTAAGAAGTGCTCGGAGATTTCGATCATTACCTACATACATAAGAGTCACGTTTAAGTATATAAAATAGTAAATAGAGGTGAATTTGGCTTGTTATACAAATGTTTAGTGATATTGTTAATAATTTCCTATTTTCATACTGATCGTAAAAAATGGTGTACTTAAAATCCTTAAATTCCAATTGAATTTAATATTACTGAGAGAGAATGTATAATAAGTTAAAACAAACCTACAATTTAACCCTAAACAAATATTTATACATATAATTTATTTCTTTTGTCGCATGATAGAGATTTGTTACAAGAGTGAATATCATAGCATGGAATTTTCTTTAATATAAACATTTACTCATAACAGCAGCCAGAATCCGGTTCGTTTGGAGGCCTTCATCATGAGCGGAGATTGCTGGTAAGTTTAAGACAAAAAAAATTATAATAACCAAAACAAACCCTGAAATAAGAGAACACAAATTTCATGCTTTGATAACATCTTGCGCGTAAAATATACCATTGGAGAGTTGGTGTGTGATCATCCCCATTAGTCTTCGAAGCGTTGTTGTGCTTCTATAATTTTGTATGGTATAATTCTTTTATTCAATTCTCACACACATGGTCTCTCTCCGTAACTCTCTGGTAGCCAAACTTAATTTTTTTTCTTTTGTTTCCTCTCCTATGTTTTTATTAACCCCTTATGGGATGTAATGCAAATTTCTTGCATTATCTTAAACAGTTTACAAAATTTAATAATAATACAGAATGAAATTCATACTCATAGTGCGTAGTATATAATGTTTAAGTTAATATTTAGTGAATTAGGTTTTATGGACAGATATCCTACATTGAATAAATTCCATAATACGTTTCTTATAAGAGGGATGAGAACTTAAGTTTGGAGTGATGGTGAGTAGGGGTCCTATAATATACTTTTTCGTCATCAGGACAAAGGCAGGCGAGGGTAAAGAGACGACCATTTTCAATGTCACCTGAGAGTGGACTATTTTTCTTGTAGGCAATCGACTAGTGCCATTTTCAATTTCGATTTCAAATAACTTTAACTTGTTTTTATTTTTGTGTCGGGTACTTGGGATTATTTGGTCAATATTTTGTGTTATCTTTTACGAAATAAAAAGGGAGTCTAAAATAAATCTTGATAATGGGAACATGGCTTGGATGGAGAAGGACGAGACCCCCCCCCCCCCAACCCGACTGTTGCTAGAACAGAAAAGGCTCCCGCAGTCCTACCTCTTCCCAAGCTCAAAGATGCATTTGGAAAATTTTGGAACTCTGCATCATCAACTACTTGTAGTTCGTGTACATTACAGATTTTGGCGCCCAACGTGGGGCCCTAAGGATAGTGACCTTGTCTTTTCGGCTCTAATTTCAGATTATTTTTTTTTGTGTTTATAGTTCATCTTACTAAAGATTAATAATAGTTCTTGATTTTAGGATATCAAGCTGTAGAATAGCTGTCAGAGGCCTTCTGGAATTTCAGCAATTTGAGTTTAAATGCGAATTAGCTGACCGTTGATCTTTTGTCAACATTTTCGTTGCCTGGTTAACTGAATACCAGAATAATTTACAATCTTTCAATGTTTCGTGTAGCCTATTTCATTAAATTATACTTGAGACTAGTGGACCAGCACCTATAGATCATTTACTTATCCGGTCTCGGACAACCCCGGGGGGTCAGGGACCTTACAAAACGAAGATAACGTATTTCGTCAACCAGTTCGATCTTTTGCTTTATCTCTCCAGTTGGCAATACCAAGTGTACGCAGGGATTCGTCAACCTGATCCCTCCAGCGGAGTCTTGGTCTTCCTATTTTTCGTCTTCCTTCGAGTTCGGTTTCGAAAAGCCTTCGCGCTGGTTCATCTTCATCCATTCTACTGACATGGCCTCGCCAGCGCAATCGCGTTATCTTGATCCGCTTAACTATGTCAATGTCAGGATAAAGCTCATACAGCTCATGATTCATGCGTTGCCGATACTCGCCGTTGTGCACTATAGGGCCATAAATTTTTCGGAGTATTTTTCTCTCGAAGACTCCTACAGATGTTTCGTCTGCTTGCGATAGGACCCAGGATTCTGCGCCATAAAGCAAGACAGGTTGAATGAGAGTCTGGTACAGCTGGACTTTTGTTACTCGAGAGAGGGCTTTATCTCTAAAGTGCTTGCTTAGCCCAAAATAACATCTATTCGCAAGCACAATTCTCCGTTTGATCTCAAGGCTGATGTTGTTGTTTTTGTTCACGGCAGATCCGAGGTATATAAATTCGTCCACTACCTCGAAGTTATAACGGTTATCAACGTTCACGCTTTGGTCTAATCGCGTGGAGGCCCTGTTAGTTGAAACCATTAATTTTGTCTTGTCCTCATTCACCGTCAGACCCACTTTTGCTGACTCTTTCTCAATTCTCGAAAAAACCGCAGTAACTTCTCTAATTGTGCGCCCAATGATATTTATTTTATTTATTTATTATTAATTCAAATTACAATTACAATTTACAATAGTTTATTAGTTATCTAATTATATAATATTTATCATAGTTTTATTCCCACGAAGCCGATTAGGCTTGTCTGCAGGATAATCACTTAATAATATTTCATAATTATTTTTTTTTTTTTTTAGTTCAGTTTTGTTGCATATATTAAGTTTGTATAATAATGTTATTAAGTTTTAACTTATATTTAACAAGTGTTGTTTTATTAGTTTTTTCCTTTGTGATTTATTGTTATGTCTGAGTATTGTGGCTGGAATGCTGTTTATTGTTGTTGGTAATGATACAGCTAGCGTGTTTTTTCCATAGTTATTTCGAAACCGAGGGATTTTGTATCGTCCTTGAGCTTTGCTTCTTGTATTTTTCTCGTGGTTTATTAGGCTAAGGATTTCTGTTCTGTTGTAGAATTCCGATATGATCGTTGTTTTGTAAATGTCTTTTATGTTTAGTATTTGTAGATCTTTGTGTAATTGATTTTGTCTGGGTATGCTTTGGCTGCTTGCTCTGGTAGCGTTTTCGACGTGTCGATGTGCTTGTGTGTTGGTGTTATTATTATTCTGATTGTTGTAGTAGTGCGTTTTGTGTTTATTTTTATAGAGTAGTTTTAGAAATCTGTTTTGTGTTTTTTGTAAAGTTTTGCAGTATGTTGCAGTTCCCCAAGCGGTAATCCCATGTCTTAGATAAGATTCTGCTAGTGAGAAGTAAGCTTGTCTTAGAACGTTGTATGGTGAACAGATACTTAGGTGGTACAGAGCATATGCGGATTGTCTTAGTTTTTTGTGTAGTATATCGGTGTGTGTCTTCCATTTGAAGAATTCGTCTAGGTACACTCCTAGATATTTATAAGTGTCCACAAGCTCAATCTTCGTAGTGCAGCTGTCAATTTTATTATTTGATGTTCTATGCAGACATTGAGTGTTGTGGAATATTGGTGTTCTTGTGTGTACGTGGAATGTGTCTAGGTCTGAAGTGAATAATTTTGGTTTTTGTTGCGTTCATTATTAGGCCGTTGTCGTGACACCATTTTGTCATAGTATTGAGTTCGATCTGCATTATTTCTGCTGCTTCTTCTATGTTTTCATCTGTTACTAAAATGGCAGTATCGTCAGCATAGGCAAAGGTGGTACTGTTTTTTAATATATTTATTAATTCGTTGGCATATATTATGTATAGGATAGGGCCTAATTTTGATCCTTGCGGTACACCGTACATCGATGGCTTACTTTCGCTTAAATTGTTCTCAATTTTCACCCTGAAAGTCCTGCACTCTAGGTAGTTTCTGAACCATTCTATGCATTGGCCTCTGATTCCATTTCGCTCTAGAGTCTCTATTATTTTAGCATGAGATAGTGTGTCGAAAGCTTTGCTAAAATCAACGAATAGTGCTAAGCAGCTTTTATTATCCGCTAGACTTTGATTTACTTTATCTGCGAACAAGCCTAACAGCTGATTTATGTTTTTACCTTTTTGAAATGCATATTGGTTGTGATTTAGGATTTTATACTTGAGCAGAAATGCGTTGAGTCTTCTTGCAACTATTTCTTCTAAGACCCTTTCTATCACAGACAGAATAGCTATCGGTCTGTAGTTATTGTGGTCCGATTTAACTCCATTCTTATATATGGGTCGAACTAAGGATGTTTTTAGCAGTTCTGGGGTAATGGCTTCGCTTAAGCTACTGTTGATTAATGCTGTGATTACTGGTGTGAGAAGTTTTGTGTTATTTTTTAAGTCACAGGCTCGTATTCCGTCCGCACCTGCGCTTTTTCTCGCATTTAAATTTTTAAGGATGTTGTATATCTCTTCTTCGGTGCTATATTCGATATACATTGAGTTTTCGCGGCTACTTTGTGGATTGTTGCTTGTTTTTATATCACACTCATGAATTATGTTTTTAACATTATCACAAAATTTTTGTGCAAATTTTTCTGTTATGTTTGCTACGTTTTCATTAGGAAAGCTTTTTGTAATTGTTTTGTCAATGGAGTTGGTTTTCTTACCGATAATTTCATTTATTAATTGCCAAACTGCACGTAAATTGTTCCGGTTTAGTATGAATTGTTTCATGTTGTACATATTTTTTGCATATATAATTTTTTTGTTGAGATTATTGTTAAATTTTTTGTATATAGTTTGTCATCTTTGTTTTGTCATCTTTGTTTTTACACCATTTTTTATACAATTTGTCCCTTATATCACAGCACTGCATTATAACCTTTGATAGCCATGGGTAATCATTTCTTTTTTTCTTTTTTATATTTTCTACTGTTGATTTATCGTAGATGTTACAAAAGACTTTATATATATTGTTAAATAATTCGTTTGTGTTGCCTGATGTATTAATTATTCCATTCCAGTCTGTTTTGTGAATTAAGTTGTTAATTTTCTTGCTATCGATTTTATGGTTTTCCGCACCCTGACTTCTGATTTCAGTTGGTTCTTTGGTTTTGTTTACATCTTCGATGTACCCAAACACAGAGTAGTGGTCTGATATTGTTGTTGTGACCACCTCGACGTGTGCTTGCGTTTGGTTACATCTGACGAACAGATGATCGATGCAGGTACTTGTTTTGTTTTTTTCGTCTTCTCTTGTTGTTTCTGTTACCATGCATTGTAGTCCGTACGATGAGAGCATGCCTAGGTATTTTGTTGTTGTTGTATTGGTCTTCTTTATGTCGATGTTCATGTCGCCGATTATTATTGTAGTGTTCTTTCTGTTGATATTGCTGATGGATAGATCAACTTCATTAGTGAACGTGTTGATGTTCTTATGGGGGGGACGGTAGATGGGTATGACTGTAGTTGTTTTGTTGTTTTTGATTATATCAATTCTGAGTGTTTCGTATGAGTCAGTGTTTATGTTTGTTGTTTCAAAATTTATGTTTTCTTTTACGTACACTGCCATTCCTCCTCCTCTTCCTGCTCTATTAAGGAAGATAGAGTTGAAGCCGTTAAGAGAATAGAAATTATTTTCGTCATCTACTATGTTGGTTTCGGTGAGAATAATTAGGTGTATGTTATTTATTGTGTTGTTTATTTGTGATATAAATGCTGTAAAATTTTTTCTTAATGATCTTATATTAAGATGTATAAATGATAGATCGTAATTCACTTTTTTTATATTTAATTCATTGAAGTTATTAATATGTTTTTTATTTAAATTCATTTTTTATATATTCCTTCCTCACTCTCTTAATTTAGTTTTAATTTTATTTTTATTTATGCTGATTATAAAAACAGTTTATTGTATTTGTGTTATTGTTTGTTTCACTGGAGTTTAATTTTAATGAAGTTTTTTTTTTTTTTATTTAATTCTTTTATTCATTAATACTTTCAATATCCGCACTGTTGTTTATTATGATGGTTGATGAATTTTCGTTTCTTCGAGCGTAAATATGGCTATCGCGGATCCATACAAACTTCCATTTATTTTCTTTTGCCTTTATTTTGGCCATCCATAAAAGACGCCTATTGTGTGGGGTGAGTTCATCGTTTATGTAGATGTATTTGTTGGTTGGTATGTTTGTGTCACCTTGCAGGGTATTGACGTCGATTCGGTGATTTTTAATTTTTGACATTACTACTTTCTTTATAGAAAGATACGAAAACTCTACAATTATATTTTTATTTCTTTTTATGCGATAAGCTTTCGCTACATCGGCATCTGTAATATCAACGCCAACCGATGCAGCAATTGTTTTTATAGTTGCTTTTGGGTCAGTCTCAGTTTCAGGTACGAACTTTATTTCCATGTTTTTGTTTATTGCCTGTTGCTCTAGTTTATTTAAGCGACTCTCCATTTCGCTAATTTCTTGTGTTCTTTGTTTATCTTTCTCTTGGAGGTTGTTGACCTGAGTAGATAAAGCCGAGAGAGTGTCGTTAATTTTTGATATGGCTCCTGATATTTGCTGGCTTAGCTCAGCGTGAGATGAAACAAGGGTTGATGCAAGTTGCTACATCGTGCTCTTTAGCTCCTTCATGTCTGATTTAAGCTCTTGCATGTCTGACTGTTGGGTGTTGGTGTGTTTTATTGGAGTATTATTGTTGTTTGTGTTGTTGATGTCTTTGTTTTTGGTGTCTTTGTTGTTCCTCGTTCCAGGCATATTTTTTGTACTTTACGCGACTAGACCAAACGAAAACGCGACCGTTGACTTTGAGTGTTCGTGTATTCAGCTTTTGTTGCTGTTTTTCTTGTTTATATTTAACCCAGTGAGAGGAATAGTATGGTTCTTGTTCTTCTTATTTATTTGTTTTGTTTATTTATTGGGTTCTTGCAAATCTTCGAGTGCAATTGATTTATTTGTCTTTGTTATTTGTTTTTTGATTTATTCTGTTTATAACAAATACATTTATGTAAATGTTACTTGGGGTGTGAAATATTGTTTACAAAAGTTGTGTTTTGATGTTTTGGCAATCATTTAGGCGACTTGTGTTCAGAAAACTATTGGTATCTATATCATCAGCATACGCGAGCAGCATGTGACTTTTGCTGCTGATGGTTTTATTCATATTGACTGCAGCTTTTCTCATAATGATCTCCATTAAGATGTTAAAGAGATCGCACGATAGGGTGTCGCCTTGCCTGAGGCCTCGCTTAGTTTCGAAAGGTTCGGTAAGATCCTTACCAACTTTCACTGCGGATTTGGTGTTCGTCAAGGTCATCCTGCAAAGGCGTATGAGTTTTGCAGGAATACCAAGCTCAGACATTGCTTCATAGAGTTTCTCCCGTATCGGACTATCGAAGGCTGCTTTATAATCGATAAATAGATGATAGGTGTCGATTTGTTTTTCGTGTGTCTTCTCCAGGATTTATAAAAATAAATGGTTTCCCATTACATCCCATGAAGGGACCGGGGAGAACTTCTCACAATCACTGAGCTGTGCGCTTTCCAGTTTTCACTCACTGATTGGGACCTACAGTTTTACACCGATTCCGAACGGTAATTTGAGAAGCTTTTTCATGGCTAGATACTCGATAGTGTCGCCGTCATTATGCGAGGTGACCGCCGCTGAAAGAAATTTTTTTTTAAGGTGGTCAGAGCCGGGTTCGAACCCAGGATCTCATGTACAAGAGCCGCGCACACTAACCATTGCACCACCGACGGCCACTCTCCAGGATTTGGCGTAGCGTGAAAATCTGGTCAGTTGTCGATTTTCCAGGCCTAAAGCCACACTGGTATGGTCCAATCAGGTCAGCGATAATTGGTTTTAGTCTTTCGCACATTATACTTGATAGAACCTTATATGCTATGGATAAAAGGCTTATTCCACGGTAGTTGGCGCAAATACTCGGGTCACCTTTTTTAAATATGGGACATAGTACACTGAGACTCCAATCGCCGGGCATGCATTCATCTAACCAAATTTTGCTAATGAGCTGATGCATGCACCTTATCAGCTCATCGCCGCCAGCCTTAAACAGCTCCGCCGGTAATCCATCGGCTCCTGCGGCTTTGTTGTTCTTAAGCCGGGCAATAGCTGTTCTGACCTCGTCTTGGTTAGGAGGGGGGCAATCGACGTCGTCGTCCATATTGTGATCGATTGTCCCATCGTCATCGGATATCTCAGGTACTAGTAGCGCGGAGAAATGCTCTCTCTACATTCTCAACATGCTCTGCACATCTGCGACGAGATTTCCGTCTTTGTCTTTACAGAAGGGGGGCCCTGAACCATGTCCATTAGTTCCGTTTTTAACTTTTTGGTAGAATTTTCGGGCTTCGTTCTTCCTTCTGTATGTCTCAATTTTCTCACTCTCGCGTTTTCTCCACTGCCGTTTCTTACGCCTAAAGAGACGGTTTACCTCCTTTCTCTTCTCCCTATACCGCTCAGTTGCAGCTCGCGTTGCAATTGACTGAAGCATTACCATACGTGCAGCGTTCTTTTCGTCATTTGCTATGCGACACTCTTCATCGTACCACGGTTTATTGCGAAGCGGTTTTTCGAAACCAAGTACGGTTGTTGCGGGAGTTTTTATAGAGTCGGAAATGGGTTTCCACTGCGCATCAGGATCGTCATCGGGAGGGGGTGGGTTCTGTGCCAAAAGTTGCGAGAGCTTCCTTGAGTAGGCTGTGGCTACCTCTGGTAATTGCAGCTTTCCGATGTCCAGCTTCCTCTGCGTCTGGTTTCGTACGATTTTCGCTCTACTTAATCTTGTGCGAACCTTTGCTGCTACCAGGTAGTGATCAGAATCGATGTTAGCTCCTCTGATCACTCGTACGTCCATTACACTGGATGAGTGCCTTCCATCAATTACCACGTGATCAATTTGGTTCCTAGTTCTTTGATCAGGGGATACCCAAGTAGCCTTGTGGATGTCTTTATGCTGGAATCTTGTGCCACTGATGACCATGTTTTTTGCCGCGGCAAAGTCAATCGGTCTCATACCGTTGTCGGAACTGTCAGCATGAAGACTGAAATTGCCAATAGTTGGATTAAACACATTCTCCCTTCCTACTTTGGCATTAAAGTCTCCTAGTACAATCTTAATGTCATGGCCAGGGCAGCGGTCATACGTTTCCTCTAGGAGCTCATAGAATATGTCTTTGGCATCATCATCTTTCTCTTCTGTCGGGGCATGCACACAAATTAGGGAAATATAAAAATATTTCGCTTTTATGCGGATTGTGGCTATTCGTTCACTCACAGGATTGAACCTAGAGACTAGATGTCGCAGTCTTTTGCCAACTACAAATCCACAACCAAATTCATGTTTTTTTTCATGGCAACTGTAGTATATATCGCAGTTTCTTTTTCTTGTGTAGCCATGTCCTGTCCATTGCATTTCCTGGATAGCGGTAATGTCAGCCTTATAACTTTCGAGGACATCTGCCAGTTGGATACTTGCACCGGATCTATATAGAGTTCTTACATTCCAAGTGCATATCCGTAAATCGTGTCCTTATAACGTTTGCGGGGGTCGTCAACAAATAGGGGTTGTTTATGTTTTCTGTTTCGTTTTTGTATTTTCACTGCCATTATGAACGGTGGCGGGAGGCAAACCCAGCCCACCGGGTTTTTGCATTTTACCTACTGCCAGGATATTTGATTGCAGCCGCCCATTATGGATCAGACGCTGACCAGGATGCGATATTTTGAACCTGGATTTTCTTCTTTTAGTTTCTATCCGCCGTTGGCCCGTATGTTTGGCTCATCCGCCTTCTAAGGACAAAAGAATATGCCCGATTGTTTGATGAGCTTCAGTGACATCAGTCACCTACTATACCTGATTTGATGCTCATTTGTTTCGCCTTCTCACTCTAGCTAGCTAACGGAGGTTTCCGAAAAGCCATTGCCCAGGACATACTGCGTGGAAGTAGTGAGCTGCTTGGACTGCCCAATGAAGGAATCATTTCTGGCCACTCCCAAGTGAATGGCAATCAGAAACTTTCCACCTCTACGGACAGTCCCATATCCCTATAGATCATCTAGGATATCATTATTTTCACAGTTGCAACTTAATGACCTTTTGATCGGTAGAAGAGAGTATATAAATAAGTGTGGTAACGTACATATTTGCTGGGTTGTGCAATATAAATGAATTTTGTAGGATATATAGGACACCAAAGCTGATCTTTGAATATTTTTCATTAGTCGATAACTGTCTTTTTCTCTCCATTTCTTTTTTCTCATCAGCTCGAAAGAAACGTCAATATGCTATTAATCAGAAAATCAACTATTTTTAACTAATCTCTGTGCTTATCAAAAATTTTTTTACCATTTTTAATCGGTTTCTCCAATAAGGGGAGTAATGGCTAAGCATTACAATACACGAAGTACTAGCCGAAATTCATTCCACGATCCTCAGATTGCTTCTTTGAATAGAAGTTCTAGCGTTCAGACTGATCAAGGTTTACCGACTCCGAATCGTAGTACTTGTGGCGTAAATCAGGCCCAATTTGTTCTATCGCCTTTTCATAATCCCACAACCCAGGCCCCACAAAATGTAATTGACTACCGTGAGATCAGTCTCATGATAGAATCCTCTTTGACTCGAATGCTCCAAAATTGCAATCTGTTGCAACCGGCAACAAATGGTAATAATTTGGAAAACTTTGCATCTAATCCCCCTAACGTAAATCAGCATTTTCAGAATGATGCTTCGAATAATGACAATTATAACTCCCATAATAATATTACAAACAATTGTAATGATAATATCCCAAACAATCCCATCAACAATAACAACAATACCAATTCTAGTGTTAATATTGGAAACACATCGCTACATCAAGTTCAGGGAAATTCTTCAAGCTTGTCTCCAAACACATTTTTTTCACTCAACGCAAATAACATACATGCGGATAAAATAACGTCTATTATCCATAATTGGAACCTCAAGTTTGACGGACCATCCACCGGACAGAACATTGATGAATTTTTGTACCGTGTGAAGACTCTGACAAGGGAAAATTTAATGATGACTTTTCGGTAATTTGTAAGAATTTAAATACATTGTTAATAGGTAAAGCCCGCGAGTGGTACTGGCGGTACTATAAACAGGTCACATCGGTTAATTGGGATGATTTTTGCATTGCCATACGAAGTCAATACAAAGAATTTAAATCGTCATTTGATTTAAGGGAGGAAATCCGAAACCGTAAACAAAAACCTGGCGAATTGTACGATGTTTTGTTTGATGCACTCTCGATGATTGTGGATAGATTACCTAGACCAATGTCGGAAGAGGAATTAATAGAGGTAATTGCTAGAAACCTACGTCCAGAGATTCGTCAAGACCTACTTTATGTTCCTATTCGTTCATTATTACATCTCCGAAAGCTTTTGCAAATGCGCGAAAACTTTTTGAGCGATGAGTACGTGCGTAAGAATCTTGCCACGCGTAATCAAAATACCAACTTTGCACCACGACGACAAGTGGCAGAGATGGGAATTGCTGGGGAGGAGATGATAGAATCGGATGCAGGACACCTAGTAGATGCTAAGCACAAAACGGATTTAAATTTTAAATGTTGGAATTGTGACAAAAATGGTCACCACTGGCAAGACTGCCTTGAAGATAGGAGTATTTTTTGCTATGGCTGTGGTGACCCCAATGTACAACATGCCTTAAACCCCAATGTACAACATGCCTTAATCGAATTCAGTCTTATTCAAAAAACGCGAGAAAAAACGGGCCCACAAAAGGACCATGTCTAAATGTCGGCCCTCAGATTCAAGATTATGACGAAAATATACCCGGATTAGACTCTAAACCCGATTTTTCAAACACAAATACAAAACCCATTACCATTCTAAAGAGCCCAGATTCTCATAATAAACTTAGTATGGAGGATTCTCGTATAATATACCCTAAAATGCCTTTTCACAAGCGTTGGGAACTATATGTCAGGAAACGTGACGAAATTTGTAATGTTTCCGACATCGCTGCACTCAGAAAACCGAAAAGATCCACAGTTAGAATGCGGAATTTTTATAAGTTAAGGAAACTTTGTGCGAAAATACATATTTCCACTATTGTCTCGAATCCGCATGATATGCGTTATTACGCCAAGGTGTCCTTCCCAGATTTTGAAGAGTATGGTTTGTTGGATACTGGAGCTAATGTTAGCTGTCTTGGTGGTGAGTTGGGAGAGCATGATTTTTCAGAATATCCAAATTTTACCAGTTGCAACTTATTTGTAAAAACCGCCGACGGAAAGTCTCAGAAAGTTCTAGGATGGATCGACGTTAATATTACATTGAAAAATAAAACTCGGCACATAAAACTGTTTATAATTCCTACCATTTCGCAAAAATTAATACTGGGGATTGATTTTTGGACGTCGTTCAACTTGATTCAAATCGTCCTCAAATCAATTGATATTTTAGCATGCAATGACAATGGTATAAGTTCCCCAAATTTGTCATTAGTGGATTTTCAGAACGACAATCTGAATCTTCAACAACCACTAAATGAATCGTTTTGTAAACTAATCCCTCAAGAGCGCGGACAGTTAGAAACTGTGATAAACCTTTTCCCGAATTTTGTAACCCAGGGTCTAGGTCGGACCGATCTAATAAAGCATTCGATTGATGTCGGTGAAGCATCACCTATAAAACAGAGGTTTTACCCAGTTTCACCGGCGGTAGAAAAGCTTATGTTCTCTGAAATTGACAGGATGTTGAAATTAGGTGTAATTGAGCCTTCCACCTCCTCATGGAGCTCACCAATGAGACTCGTGGTGAAGACAGGTAAGGTTAGGCTTTGCTTGGATGCCCGGAAGTTGAATTCAGTTACCAAGAAGGATGCGTATCCTCTTCATAATATAGAGGGAATATTTTCAAGGCTTCCAAAGGCGAATATAATTTCCAAGTTAGATTTAATGGATGCCTTCTTGAGGAAAAGTCCAGACCATTAACGGCATTCACTGTCCCGGGAAGGCCTCTGTACCAGTTTGTGGTCATGCCGTTCGGGCTATGCAATGCCCCTCAAACTATGTGTCGCCTAATGGACGAGCTAATCCCACCAGATCTTCGTCATTCTGTCTTTGGGTACTTAGATGACCTTGTAATCGTATCTGAGGATTTCCCGACACATATTGCAATTTTGCTACGAATCTCGGCTCAATTTCGGAGGGCTAACCTTACCCTGAACGTGTCGAAAAGCAAATTCTGCGTTACCAGGGTCAATTATTTTGGATACATTATCGGTAATGGTGGCAGTACCACCGATCCCGAGAAGATTACTGCGATCACCAACTGGCCCATGCCCAAGAACTTAAAGCAAGTTCGTGGATTCCTTGGCCTGGCCGGCTGGTACAGGCGTTTTCTTCAGAATTTTTCGACCGAAACTTTTCCAATTACTCAGGTGATATCCCCATAGAAAAAGTTCCAGTGGACAGAAGATGCTCAAACTGCTTTTGAGAGAGTAAAGTCGTTGCTCACTTCAACTCCAGTACTGGCGAATCCGAATTTTTCTAAGAAATTTTATCTTCACTGCGGTGCTTGTGACTTCGGCATTGGCGCAGTTCTGGTCCAACTGGATGAGGAGGGAAATGAAAGGCCGATTGCGTTTATGAGCAAAAAATTAAACACAGCTCAACGTAACTATAGTGTTACCGAGCGGGAATGTCTGGCGGCTATTGAGGCAATCAAGAAGTTTCGGTGTTATCTAGAACTTCAGGAATTCGAAGTTGTCACAGACCATTCTAGTTTGTTATGGCTTATGAGACAGCCCGACCTGAGCGGTAGATTGGCTCGATGGGTTTTCAAACTTCAGCCCTACAGATTCACCATAAGTCACAGGAAAGGTAAAGAACATGTGGTTCCTGATGCTTTATCTAGGATTCCCAATGTAGAACTTGCAGGAGTGGAAATTCCAGAGGCTGGTATACATTTAAATTCCCCCAGCTTCGAGAATCAGGATTTGAAGGACAGGATAATTTATAATCAAAGCAAGTATCCTGACATAAGAGTGGCAGATGGATTTGTTTATTATAGAACCGATCATTACTCAGGTGATGAATCTCAAGAAGAACAATGTTGGAAACTGTGGATACCGGAAAAACTTCGGATAGAAACAATTTCGAAAGCACATGATACAACGGTTACTGCTCATGGAGGCATGGGGAAGACCCTAGAATTACTGAGACGTACGTTTTTCTGGCCTGGAATGGTTCGTGACGTGCGAGACTATGTTCGCAATTGTGAGGTCTGCGAGACCACGAAAGCTCCGAATAGGGTGATGAAACCTCCCATGGATAATATGGTAGAATCCGTCCGTCCATTTCAGCGCATTTATGTAGATATTCTTGGACCATACCGGAGGAGTAAAACTGGGCATATTGGACTACTAATTGTGTTGGACCATCTGTCGAAGTTTCATTGGCTTTGTCCTCTTCGGAAATTCACTGCCACCGCTATACAAGACTTCCTTGAAAATCAAATATTTCATGTTTACGGGGTTCCCGAAACTTTAGTGAGTGACAATGGCAGCCAATTCCGATCTAAGGAACTACACACCTTCTTAACGGCCCATGGAATTAAACATATTTACACTGCCCTATATTCGCCACCATCCAATGCATCGGAGAGGGTGAACCGGTCTTTGATAGCAGGAATAAGGGCCTTCTTGAAAAAGGATCACAAGCAATGGGATAAACACTTGACGTCTATTAGCTGCGCACTACGTAACTCCTATCACCAAGCTATTGGTTGCTCTCCTTATCACGTTCTTTTCGGATTTAATATGGTCACACACGCCACCTCTTACGAATTAATGAGGAAACTGCATATTTTAAATGAACCGACCGCTAAATTATCCAATGACGACAACCTTCAACTGATTCGTCAGGACTTGCGTAAACATTTCAAAGGAGCATTTGAATAAAATAAAAACGCTTACAACCTTCGAACAAGACCACAAACGTTTAATGTGGGAGAAACAGAATATCGCCGCAACTTTGCCCAGAGCAACTTTGATAAAGCTTTCAATGCAAAGTTGTCACCTGTCTTCATTAAGGCCAAAGTAAGAGAAAAGTTGGGAAACCATTATTATGTTTTGGAAGACTTGGAGGGCAAACTTATGGGAACATATCATGGCAAGGACATTAAAGCCTAATGAGACCTCTTTTCTTCCATCTAATCTTCTTCCGAAATTCTCTGTAAATTATCCGGTTTGTAGTGAATTGCACAATATTTAACATACCATAATTCCTCTTAAATAATTTGGTGACAATCTTGAGTCTTTGTAAGACTCAACTAATACAACAACTATTTTATTTGGCTGTAAGTTCCAAACCATAAATTTACACTGGAGATTTCTTAAATTGGTCATATACCACCGACAGAAATTACGTCATTAACAGCCCGTAGATTATTTGCATCAGATAATGCTCCCTCAAATCAGATTTCGGCATATTTCACTTCATTGCAAGTTCCCTTAGACCATGTTGAATTTGTGGCCTAGCGTCTTATACGTGGTATTCTGTTCCTTTAGAACTCCATCTTCGGTCAAATTTCTGAAAGTTTACAGAGATAAATTTGGTGATTCTTCACTCAATATCTATATAGACGGGTACTTACAGCAATAAATATATAGGTACGTGCGTCAATATGATCTCCTATTACAGATTATCGGCGCAGAGTGACACCTTACAACGAATGTTTTCGTTCTCGTAAAGTTTGGTCTTGTTTTACTTTTGATTGGCATGCGTGGCACTATCAGCTGAGACTAAGTTGTGTTATATTCTTTGTTTTGCTCGGTGGCGTGGAGACTTGGTGTAACATAGTGGTTATATATGAGGGATGAAAATAGTTACTGTGACCAATTTGGCAACCACAGTGTACGTTTTTGTGTGTACAAATTGATCAGACAAAATCAAATGGCCTTATAACAACCCGGAGATGAAAAATTCAAGCCTGATAGATCTTATTTTGGAAAAACAAGATGTTATAATAGATAATACGTACCATATCATCCCTGTCCCAGACATTGGCAACACCATTATTCTCGTAGTTTTGCCATTATTCTTTTTGAACAGTTTTTCGTATGACGAGAGGAGGTCGAGATAATGGCGGGAAAATGGAAGAACTTCCTCTTTGACAATCTAGTCTTGACTCGACAAGATTAAAATCGAAGTTTTGAATTAACATCCTGAAGTTAATCCAAGTCGCGAGTGATAAGAATTACGCTAAGACGAATTTAACACGCAGCGTACATTGACTTTCCTGTAAATGAAAATTGAAAAGTTGAGCAGTGGGAAATCATCCCACATGGTCCAGTAATTGGATTCTCTAGATGGTTCCCCAAAGAACACGAGTGGGTACTGCGTTTTAGTGGAGGTATAGCTTGACGCAGTTACTTAAATTTAACTTATACAAAATGTCAGAATACCAGGATCACGCCATATGCTGAGAATACGAATCTTCAATATTTGTGCGTCAACCTAAATTCCCTTCTCTAACCGACACCTAAAACTATAGACCACATCACATATCTCCAGAACTCACTCACCGCATGCTGGCTTTATAAACTGTGCGTCCAGATTTTGCTACAAGGGTTGTGTGTGGTCTTTCTCGACATACCTATATGATACACATGGCGTCAAATTATTCCGCGCTGGAACTTGCCAATTATCCGAGGGAATTCCAAACACGTTGCCACGAGACAAAATTGCACACCGGTGAATTCAGAATAACCCCAGTCCGGCATCCTGCAGAAATCTATGGTGTAGTATGCATAATACTGTTGACCATGCATACTGTAGTATGCACAGCACCGCCAATGCACACGCATGTGGTAATGCGATCGTGTCTGGACATCATGACACTTTTACCTGTTCCCATGATGAACAGTATACTGATGTCCAATGCCATGCACATTTGCTGACATTGCGATTCACACGCTAGGTCGCTAAATGCTGACCACCGTTTCTCACGATCGGTCTAATACGTGTGCATACTACGCTCTCTTCACACATAAGTGTATTAGTGAGTAAGCTACCGCCTAAGCTTTTTTGAATGACAAATAAAGTCAGTTACTCAACGAGCGTTAATGAGTCCGGGTATTTTACATGGCGATCCTGCCAGTTAAAGTAAAAAAGAAACTTATATTGTTCGGTATTGTATTGTGTGCAATGTATATTTATACAATAAAAATCAAGAAAAAAAAAAAAAAAATTAAAATAATATAGCAATGAAACAAAATAAAATATGTTCATTCTAATTAATTTATAAATAAACAAAGTGCATATCTAAAAATATGTTGTTGTGTGTGCAGTGTATGTATAGTTACATACAATAAAAATTAAGAACAGAGAAAATTAAAATAATAAAGTAATGAACAAGATAAAACAATTTCGTTCCAATTATTTTATAAATAAACAAAGTGCATCTCTAAAAATTGGTGTTATGTGTGCAGTGTATGTATATTTACATACAATAAAAATCAAAAACAGAGAAAATTAAAATAATAAAGTAATGAACAAGATAAAACATTTCCATTCCAATAAATTTATAAACAAACAAAGTGCATCTCTAAAATTGACTGAAGATATTAATCAGAATTAAACAGAAAAGCAACGCAAGCAGAGCGTTGTGAAGGAAGGAGGATCCTGGTGCGGCCAAAGCACCAGCGGAACAACAACCAGCAGCAACGGGAACAGGAACAGTTATGGCTATATATTAATTTTGACATATATATTATTTTTTTTTTAAGATAATTATGGCCTACTAACAAAAAATTATTCGTTGATTGTTTACCAACAGGCAAAATATACTTTGATATAATATAAAATAAGCTGCTATATATATATCTACAAAAAAAAATGTATTTTTGAGTATTTCTTCCACACAAGTGAAAAAGAAAAATTGTGAACATGGGCGGACAGACGTCGAATATTCAAAATCCGAACGCTAACGTTATAAATCAGGTAAAAATTGTTGAGGTAGAATCCTCAGTACAAAATTACCTAATTATAATAATAGCAATAATGGCTTTACAATTTGCGACAACTGTGTACCAGTTACACAAAAGAGCAATAAAAAAGAATTATGCAAGGTCTGCTTCGCTTGCAAATGACCTAGACAAAGTCTAGGCCGTTTCCAAGATCATACATGATAAATGGAATGGCAGGCTATTGTGAACAGTAGCCCGTTTCTGTAAGTAAATCGGTAAGTTAACAACGACTCGATTGAAAGTTACCGATTTCGTGATTACTGGTGTTTCTGTACGTTCAAATCGGTAAAAATTCAGTCTGTGATAGAAAGAAACACAAATCGGAAAGAAACGGTAAGAATTGAAACAGATGACAAGCAGCTGTTTATTTGCATTTGTTTTCATCTACAAATATTTCGTATTAAAAACACTTTTTTTCAGTTTCGTATTTACTTTAATAAGTTTATACAAAATGAGTAGCATATTTGTTATTATTTACGCATCTTTCCATGATCGCAGAAATATGCTGAGAATCCACCGGCGCCACTTGAGCCAAAAGCAATTAAATAAGTTGACTGTTGGTGATGTATATTTAAAGTAAACAAACATTTGCACTCGGTTTATTTTGAATACCGATTTCGTTGAAACCGGTTCATAAATTGTCGTAAATTTCGGAACAAACCTACTTTACGTCTGAAATTCCTGGAAATTTTTTTTTTTTTTGGAATGGGTAGGAATTGTTATTTCAAAAGAAAAATGTTATATAAAAAAATCAGACAGTTATTCAAAAAATGTATTTAATTTTTTTTTGCTTATTTCAACTTTTTCTACATAAAGAAGTTGAAACATTGGTCCTATAAAACGGCATCACTCTCGTAATATCGAGCCGTATGTCCGAACTTTGGGGCCCATAACTCCGAAAATACAATAACAATTCCTACCCACTCCAATTGACAAATATTTTCCAGGAATTTCCGACGTAAACTAGGTTTATGCCAAAGTTGTATTTGATGAGTACTTGCTTCCTCATAGTTGCAACACTATAGCAATCGGTAGAGTTTTCACTTGGCTTAAAGTCAGTGAGAAAATTATCGATTTCGAGTTGAGTCAGATTTCTTACAGAAACAGTTCTCTAAGCGATTCCTATTGAGTAGAATCGAAACAAATATCGTATTACCGATTTGGAACGAGTGAATGGAATAGGGATCGGCAATTTTTTTTACAGAAACATTGATGGTGAGAATGACGTCAGAGTGACGTCAAATAGGTACTTCCAATCGGTAACTGCGATCGGTACGAGTTACAGAAACGGGCTACAGATTACGATTGATAAGAACAGAATTTGATAAATCCTACAAGTGTCTGCACACTAACAAGGCACCATCAAGAGAGGAAACGGTGAATAAACACCTGAATACATTATTCGAAAGATTTGAACAAATAAGAGTCTTAATTAACGTAAACTACAATAGACTTACAAAAAAGCATCAGTCAGATGCCGAAGGTTACTTTAATGAAGTTCGCACTAAACTCACCCATATTGTGGTACGAAGGGGTTTAAATGTTAAACTCCCTGAAAATATTCATGAGGAATTAAAGTACGATACTGGAGTTCAAACTAAAATCAGTCCAGGCTTGCCTCGGACAAGTATCGACCAATTCCCTAAGAGTTTATCCAATTGCGACTTACCTCAAACAAGTACCAAACAATTAACTGAGAATTTACTAAGCTCAGACTTGCCAAATACAAGTACTGAAAATTCTGCGGAAAATATATCCACACCAGAGAACATGGCACTAACAGTCACACAGTTTCTTGGTTTAGCCTCAAAGCTCCTCCCAGACTTTGATGGCAAACCAGAAAATCTCCAAAGCTTTCTAGATGCACTCGCTCTAGTGGATTCTATAAAGGAAACACATGAGCAAGTTGCAATTAACTTGATAAAGACAAAGTTGAACGGCACAGCCCGAAACTTATTATCAAGTGAAACAACAATTGCGGCCATAATGGCAAAATTGAAAGCATCCATTAAGGGAGAATCGGTTGAGGTAGTCTCAGCTAAGCTATTTAATGTTCGCCAAGGTGGTAAAACGGCGAATGCTTATGCTGCAGAGGTAGAAACCTTGACCAAATCTTTAGAGGGAGCCTATATAGCTGATGGCGTTTCTTCTCAATTGGCCACAAAATATTCAACTCAAGTGGCCGTAAAATCATTGGCGAAAAATGCTTCAAATGAAAGAGTTCGCCTAATAATGGAATCCGGAAATTATGAGAACATGAGTGAGGTAATAGCCAAGTTCGTTAATTCATGTACAAATACTGCAACTTCTGGCACGAACATCCTATATTACAAATTCAACAATGGTAATTCACGAGGACGCGGAGCTAGTCGTGGTCGTGGTACCTCTCGTGGTCGCGGTAGTTACAATAGAGGCAGTAACAATTACAGAAGGGGTAATAATTATAGAGGAGGAAATAACTGTAATCGCCGAGGCCAGCGTAACTACCAAGCTAGATGCATACATGACCAGGGAAACGCATCCCACCCCCAGGGTGCACATCTGGGGGACCAGGACAATTAGGACAAGAACCAAGAACGAAATCCGAAAAATCTATCAATTACAAAATTTTTAATTTAAATTTAAATCTCAATAGTTACGAAGTTTTATATACAACATGTACTGATGGTCCAACTACATTCCTATTGGACACTGGAGCCGATGTCTCTATTCTTAAGATAGATAAATTAAAAGGAGACATTTCAATTAATCCAGATTTTGCAACAAAAATTAGTGGTATCGGGACTACAAATATTAAAACCATAGGCGAAATAGGATCACATCTTGTGATTGATGATTACTTGGCAAGTCATAATTTTCAAATAGTTGATCAAAACTTCCCAATTCCATGCGATGGAATATTAGGAATAAATTTCCTGCGTGAATACAATTGTATTTTGGACTATGGAAAAAATCAGAATTGTTTAATTGTCAAACCTTGTGACAATCAAGATAACATTGTTCTGCCCATTTCAGACTCATTTTATCCAAATACAATATCCCTACCAGCCAGGGCACAAGTTATACGAAGGATAAACCTCAAACAAAAGGGAGAAATTCTTGTTCCTAATCAGGAAATAGGAAAAGGTATTTTTGTGGCCAACACAATAGTCACTGATAAAAACCCATATGTTTTGATAATCAACACGACATTCAATAATGTTTTTTTGGAAAATGTGGATATCGAAACCGAGAACATGTCAGATTATGACATAGTTAGTGTAAATCCTTCCGGGAAATACAGAGAAATTGAGATAATCTCAAGATTGTCGAAGAATTTCCCTGCTTTTGCCGAAAAATCATTGACAGACTTGTGTACGGACTTCACTGACATTTTTGCTATCGAAACCGATAAAATATCAGCAAACAATTTTTATAAACAAGAACTAAGAATCAGTGATAAAACACCAGTTTACATTAAAAATTACAGGATACCTCATAGTCAAAAGGATGAAATCACTAGGCAAGTTGAAAAACTCAGATCGGATGACATAGTAGAACCATCATTTTCTGCATATAATAGTCCGGTACTGCTTGTGCCGAAAAAATCACTTCCAGGTAGCACTGAAAAGCGATGGCGATTGGTTATAGATTATCGCCAAATAAATAAAAAGCTTGTAGCAGATAAATATCCGTTGCCTCGAATTGGTGACATATTGGACCAACTGGGTCGTGCAAAATATTTTTCGTGCCTAGACTTGATGAGTGGATTTCATCAAATTGAGCTATCGGAAGAGTGCAGGGATATAACGTCCATCTCAACACAGCAAGGTTCCTTTCGTTTCAAAAGATTACCTTACGGGATAAAGGTAGCTCCTAACTCATTTCAGAGAATGATGTCAATGTCATTCTCTGGATTAGATCCAGGACAAGCATTTTTATATATGGACGACTTAGTTGTTATAGGTTGCTCGGAAAAGCACATGTTATATAATTTACGTTCCGTTTTCCAACTCTGTCGAAAGTATAACCTTAAACTTCATCCCGACAAATGTAAATTTTTCTGTCGAGAAGTGTCGTATCTTGGTCACATATGTACAGACCGAGGAATTCTTCCAGATAGCAGTAAATACTGCATTATTGAAAACTATCCGAGACCAAAGAATGCTGATGAAGTTAAACGTTTTGTAGCGTTCTGCAATTATTACAGACGTTTTGTTCCCAATTTTGCCACCTATTCCTTGTTTCTGACACGTTTAACCCGAAAAAATGCAAAATTTGAATGGACAGACGCTTGTGAAAATGCATTTCAACACTTGCGAAAGTCATTGTTAAGTCCAAAAATTTTACAATATCCAGACTTTGAGAGAAAATTTTGCATTTCCACGGATGCAAGCAAATACGCGTGCGGGGCGATACTCAGTCAGGAATATGGAGGTGTACAGTTGCCAGTCGCATACGCATCCAAAGCATTCACGAAAGCAGAGAGTAACAAATCTGTTATCGAGCAAGAACTTGCCGCGGTTCACTGGGCTATATGTTACTTCAGACCATATATATATGGAAAGAGGTTTTTAGTGAAAAGTGATCACCGCCCCTTAACTTATCTGTTCTCGATGAAGAATCCTTCTTCAAAATTAACGAGAATGCGTCTGGATCTAGAGGAATATGACTTTGATATCGAATATATCAAAGGAAAGGAAAATTGTGGACCGGATGCCCTTTCAAGAATAAGCTTTGAAGATATAAAATCAATCGGAACTGACAATACAATATTCAAAGCTACCACAAGATCTGACACGAGAAATAAAGCTATACAACATGCGAACCAGGACAAATCTTCACAAAATAGACCATATGGACCATATGGATAAGGGTAATAGAGCCAGTAACTTACAAGGAAATCAAAAAATTTGTTCGACTAACGTTCAACTTCAAAGGTAAAACACCTAAGTGTTACCTAAGAAAAGGAAGATTGATGTTAGAAAAAATATCACTTTCAGATATTATTGTTAATGCAACTGTGGATCTAGATCCCCTTTTTGCTAGGCTCGAGAAAGTGGCCGACAATAACAAAGTTGACAAAATTCAACTACATCTGACTGATGAAATATTTAAATTGGTAAATATAAACGCGTTTAAGGAAAACGCGAACAAATCACTCAGGCAATTGCAAATTTATTTGGGACCAAAACTAATTACTGTATCTGATGACGATCAGAAACGAGAAATCCTTGTAAGATATCATGATGATCCCATAAGCGGAGGTCATCCAGGAGTCCGTAGAATGACAATGAAAATAAGGTCTAAATATTTTTGGACGGGTATGTCTAAATATATTAAAAACTATGTGAGAAAATGCGAACTTTGTCAAAAGAATAAATCAATGGCAAAGGTAAAAGAACCAATGGTGCTCACTGAAATCCCTGTAAAAGCATTTGACGTACTCATAATTGATACGATTGGTCCTTTTATTAGGTCCAACAATGGCAACGAATATGCCCTGACAATGATTTGCGACTTAACTAAATACCTAATTGTTGTCGCCATTCCAGATAAATCTGCAAAGACAGTAGCTAGGGCTATCTTTGAGAATTTTATTTTAATCTATGGCCCACCGCGAAAGATATTGTCAGATATGGGAACTGAGTATGAAAATCAGACCATTGAAGAACTCTATAAACTGTTGAATGTGGAGTATAAAACTTCAACTACATACCATCACCAGACATTGGGCACAATAGAAAGATCACACAGAACCTTTAATGAATATGTTCGATCGTACATATCATTAGACAGGAGTGACTGGGACGAATGGTTGCGATATTTTGCATATTGTTTTAATACAACTCCATCTACTGTCCACAGTTATTGCCCATATGAATTAGTTTTTGGTAAATGGCCCACCACAATCGAAGCTTTACAATCTGGGAATGTAGAACCAATTTACAACATTGACTCCTACGCAAAAGAAGTAAAGTATAGAATGCAGTTAATGACAAAGAGAGTTGAACAGATGCTGGAAAGAGCGAAGAAAACATACAAAGCCAACTATGACAAGACAGCTAGACCAACTAACATTAAACTAGGTGACCTAGTCCTGTTTGAAGACACAGCAGGACATAAATTGGCAAACCTATATAAGGGACCATATAAAGTAGTCTCTATGGACAATAAAGGCAACTGCTCGCTTATTCTAAATAATGGCAAGCAAGTTACAATTCATAAGAATAGATTAAGAAAATACGTATAAGATTTTTATAGGAAACATACATATATGCGCATATATTAACATATACTACTTCGGAGTAAGGCCAGCTCCACCCTAAATTATAATATCATTTCAGTCTAAGATAATTATTTAAGTAAAATTTGTAATACAAAAAAAAAATAATATATAACATACAAGAACATATACAAATTTATGTGATTAAGAATTCGATTTATAAACTTTATTAATATGATAACTATATAGAAATAATATATATATATATATATATATATTAAAAAAAAAATATTAATTAGTTCAATAAATTCTATTATAATTAAATTAATTTAAATAAGAAAAAACTTACAAAAGTAATTTGAATAAATTTAGAGTATAATATTAGAAATTTATTCATTGTAAAAGGGAGGTGTAGTATGCATAATACTGTTGACCATGCATACTGTAGTATGCACAGCACCGCCAATGCACACGCATGTGGTAATGCGATCGTGTCTGGACATCATGACACTTTTACCTGTTCCCATGATGAACAGTATACTGATGTCCAATGCCATGCACATTTGCTGACATTGCGATTCACACGCTAGGTCGCTAAATGCTGACCACCGTTTCTCACAATCGGTCTAATACGTGTGCATACTACGCTCTCTTCACACATAAGTGTATTAGTGAGTAAGCTACCGCCTAAGCTTTTTTGAATGACAAATAAAGTCAGTTACTCAACGAGCATTAATGAGTTCGGGTATTTTACAATGGTCAAGTACAACGCGAATAAATCGACCGTATCATCATAGGCTTTCTGAGGTCTACGCATCAAATTAAGAAGTGCTCGGAGATTTCGATCATTACCTACATACATAAGAGTCACGTTTAAGTATATAAAATAGTAAATAGAGGTGAATTTCGCTTGTTATACAAATGTTTAGTGATATTGTTAATAATTTCCTATTTTCATACTGATCGTAAAAAATGGTGTACTTAACTTAAATTCCAATTGAATTTAAAACACACCTAATATTACTGAGAGAGAATGTATAATAAGTTAAAACAAACCTACAATTTAACCCTAAACAAATATTTATACATATAATTTATTTCTTTTGTCGCATGATAGAGATTTGTTACAAGAGTGAATATCATAGCATGGAATTTTCTTTAATATAAACATTTACTCATAACAGCAGCCAGAATCCGGTTCGTTTGGAGGCCTTCATCATGAGCGGAGATTGCTGGTAAGTTTAAGACAAAAAAATTATAATAACCAAAACAAACCCTGAAATAAGAGAACACAAATTTCATGCTTTGATAACATCTTGCGCGTAAAATATACCATTGGAGAGTTGGTGTGTGATCATCCCCATTAGTCTTCGAAGCGTTGTTGTGCTTCTATAATTTTGTATGGTATAATTCTTTTATTCAATTCTCACACACATGGTCTCTCTCCGTAACTCTCTGGTAGCCAAACTTAATTTTTTTTCTTTTGTTTTCTCTCCTATATTTTTATTAACCCCTTATGGGATGTAATGCAAATTTCTTGCATTATCTTAAACAGTTTACAAAATTTAATAATAATACAGAATGAAATTCATACTCATAGTGCGTAGTATATAATGTTTAAGTTAATATTTAGTGAATTAGGTTTTATGGACAGATATCCTACATTGAATAAATTCCATAATATTTCGCGATGAATTGCTAAATATTTATAATACGTTTCTTATAAGAGGGATGAGAACTTAAGTTTGGAGTGATGGTGAGTAGGGGTCCTATAATATACTTTTTCGTCATCAGGACAAAGGCAGGCGAGGGAAAAGAGACGACCATTTTCAATGTCACCTGAGAGTGGACTATTTTTCTTGTAGGCAATCGACTAGTGCCATTTTCAATTTCGATTTCAAATAACTTTAACTTGTTTTTATTTTTGTGTCGGGTACTTGGGATTATTTGGTCAATATTTTGTGTTATCTTTTACGAAATAAAAAGGGAGTCTAAAATAAATCTTGATAATGGGAACTTGGCTTGGATGGAGAAGGACGAGACCCCCCCCCCCCCAACCCGACTGTTGCTAGAACAGAAAAGGCTTCCGCAGTCCTACCTCTTCCCAAGCTCAAAGATGCATTTGGAAAATTATGGAACTCTGCATCATCAACTACTTGTAGTTCGTGTACATTACAGATTTTGGCGCCCAACGTGGGGCCCTAAGGATAGTGACCTTGTCTTTTCGGCTCTAATTTCAGATTATTTTTTTTTGTGTTTAGAGTTCATCTTACTAAAGATTAATAATAGTTCTTGATTTTAGGATATCAAGCTGTAGAATAGCTGTCAGAGGCCTTCTGGAATTTCAGCAATTTGAGTTTAAATGCGAATTAGCTGACCGTTGATCTTTTGTCAACATTTTCGTTGCCTGGTTAACTGAATACCAGAATAATTTACAATCTTCAATGTTTTGTGTAGCCTATTTCATTAAATTATACTTGAGACTAGTGGACCAGCACCTATAGATCATTTAGGATATCATTATTTTCACAGTTGCAACTTAATGACCTTTTGATCGGTAGAAGAGAGTATATAAATAAGTGTGGTAACGTACATATTTGCTGGGTTGTGCAATATAAATGAATTTTGTAGGATATATAGGACACCAAAGCTGATCTTTGAATATTTTTCATTAGTCGATAACTGTCTTTTTCTCTCCATTTCTTTTTTCTCATCAGCTTGAAAGAAACGTCAATATGCTATTAATCAGAAAATCAACTATTTTTAACTAATCTCTGTGCTTATCAAAAATTTTTTTACCATTTTTAATCGGTTTCTCCAATATCTTTAAAATATTTACAAATTTTTAAAACGGGGTTGAAGGTTTACCTTTTTTTTGATATTTTTTTTTTGGAATTTATATAGTAGTTTACATATGTAATTTATTATGCTAGTCTGTAAGGATTTTTGTCCATAGACGTAATAAATAAATGAAATGAAATGAAATGAATCTGATCTGGCACAGGCCTTGCCGCCGCCGCCTTCATTGGCACCGTTAAGTATTCAACCTTCATTTTGTCAGATCTGCAATGAGATTATGAATGAGGGCCAGGAATGTTTGACTATAAGCAAATGCTCTCACCCTTTTCATAGGGCTTGCATAGAAACGCATTTATCTTTTTCTGCAGATTGTCCGGTATGCAAGCGGGCATGTGAACTCGACGAGCTACGACCTGTATTTATAGTCCCGAAACCACCAACAGTGACTAAGGCTACCCGACAAAAACATAGGGGTAGGGGAGTAATGGCTAAGCATTACAATACACGAAGTACTAGCCGAAATTCATTCCACGATCCTCAGATTGCTTCTTTGAATAGAAGTTCTAGCGTTCAGACTGATCAAGGTTTACCGACTCCGAATCGTAGTACTTGTGGCGTAATTCAGGCCCAATTTGTTCTATCGCCTTTTCATAATCCCACAACCCAGGCCCCACAAAATGTAATTGACTACCGTGAGATCAGTCTCATGATAGAATCCTCTTTGACTCGAATGCTCCAAAATTGCAATCTGTTGCAACCGGCAACAAATGGTAATAATTTGCCAAACTTTGCATCTAATCCCCCTAACGTAAATCAGCATTTTCAGAATGATGCTTCGAATAATGACAATTATAACTCCCATAATAATGTTACAAACAATTGTAATGATAATATTCCCAACAATCCCATCAACAATAACAACAATACCAATTCTAGTGTTAATATTGGAAACACATCGCTACATCAAGTTCAGGGAAATTCTTCAAGCTTGTCTCCAAACACATTTTTTTCACTCAACGCAAATAACACACATGCGGATAAAATAACGTCTATTATCCATAATTGGAACCTCAAGTTTGACGGATCATCCACCGGACTGAACATTGATGAATTTTTGTACCGTGTGAAGTCTCTGACAAGGGAAACATTTAATGATGACTTTTCGGTAATTTGTAAGAATTTAAATACATTGTTAACAGGTAAAGCCCGTGAGTGGTACTGGCGGTACCATAAACAGGTCACATCGGTTAATTGGGATGATTTTTGCATTGCCATACGAAGTCAATACAAAGAATTTAAATCGTCATTTGATTTAAGGGAGGAAATCCGAAACCGTAAACAAAAACCTGGCGAATTGTACGATGTTTTGTTTGATGCACTCTCGATGATTGTGGATAGATTACCTAGACCAATGTCGGAAGAGGAATTAATAGAGGTAATTGCTAGAAACCTACGTCCAGAGATTCGTCAAGACCTACTTTATGTTCCTATTCGTTCATTATTACATCTCCGAAAGCTTTTGCAAATGCGCGAAAACTTTTTGAGCGATGAGTACGTGCGTAAGAATCTTGCCACGCGTAATCAAAATACCAACTTTGCACCACGACGACAAGTGGCAGAGATGGGAATTGCTGGGGAGGAGACGATAGAATCGGATGCAGGACACTTAGTAGATGCTATGCACAAAACGGATTTAAATTTTAAATGTTGGAATTGTGACAAAAATGGTCACCACTGGCAAGACTGCCTTGAAGATAGGAGTATTTTTTGCTATGGCTGTGGTGACCCCAATGTACAACATGCCTTAAACCCCAATGTACAACATGCCTTAATCGAATTCAGTCCTATTCAAAAAACGCGAGAAAAAACGGGCCCACAAAAGGACCATGTCTAAATGTCGGCCCTCAGATTCAAGATTATGACGAAAATATACCCGGATTAGACTCTAAACCCGATTTTTCAAACACAACTACAAAACCCATTACCATTCTAAAGAGCCCAGATTCTCATAATAAACTTAGTATGGAGGATTCTCGTATAATATACCCTAAAATGCCTTTTCACAAGCGTTGGGAACTATATGTCAGGAAACGTGACGAAATTTGTAATGTTTCCGACATCGCTGCACTCAGAAAACCGAAAAGATCCACAGTTAGAATGCGGAATTTTTATAAGTTAAGGAAACTTTGTGCGAAAATACATATTTCCACTATTGTCTCGAATCCGCATGATATGCGTTATTACGCCAAGGTGTCCTTCCCAGATTTTGAAGAGTATGGTTTGTTGGATACTGGAGCTAATGTTAGCTGTCTTGGTGGTGAGTTGGGAGAGCATGATTTTTCAGAATATCCAAATTTTACTAGTTGCAACTTATTTGTAAAAACCGCCGACGGAAAGTCTCAGAAAGTTCTAGGATGGATCGACGTTAATATTACATTGAAAAATAAAACTCGGCACATAAAACTGTTTATAATTCCTACCATTTCGCAAAAATTAATACTGGGGATTGATTTTTGGACGTCGTTCAACTTGATTCAAATCGTCCTCAAATCAATTGATATTTTAGCATGCAATGACAATGGTATAAGTTCCCCAAATTTGTCATTAGTGGATTTTCAGAACGACAATCAGAATCTTCAACAACCACTAAATGAATCGTTTTGTAAGCTAATCCCTCAAGAGCGCGGACAGTTAGAAACTGTGATAAACCTTTTCCCGAATTTTGAAACCCAGGGTCTAGGTCGGACCGATCTAATAAAGCATTCGATTGATATCGGTACAGACAAAACAGAGGTTTTACCCAGTTTCACCGTCGGTAGAAAAGCTAATGTTCTCTGAAATTGACAGGATGTTGAAACTAGGTGTAATTGAGCCTTCCACCTCCTCATGGAGCTCACCAATGAGACTCGTGGTGAAGCCAGGGAAGGTTAGGCTTTGCTTGGATGCCCGGAAGTTGAATTCAGTTACGAAGAAGGATGCGTATCCTCTTCATAATATAGAGGGAATATTTTCAAGGCTTCCAAAGGCGAATATAATTTCCAAGGTAGATTTAAAGGATGCCTTCTTGAGGAAAAGTCCAGACCATTAACGGCATTCACTGTCCCGGGAAGGCCTCTGTACCAGTTTGTGGTCATGCCGTTCGGGCTATGCAATGCCCCTCAAACTATGTGTCGCCTAATGGACGAGCTAATCCCACCAGATCTTCGTCATTCTGTCTTTGGGTACTTAGATGACCTTGTAATCGTATCTGAGGATTTCCCGACACATATTGCAATTTTGCTACGAATCTCGGCTCAATTTCGGAGGGCTAACCTTACCCTGAACGTGTCGAAAAGCAAATTCTGCGTTACCAGGGTCAATTATTTTGGATACATTATCGGTAATGGTGGCAGTACCACCGATCCCGAGAAGATTACTGCGATCACCAACTGGCCCATGTCCAAGAACTTAAAGCAAGTTCGTGGATTCCTTGGCCTGGCCGGCTGGTACAGGCGTTTTCTTCAAAATTTTTCGACCGAAACTTTTCCAATTACTCAGGTGATATCCCCAAAGAAAAAGTTCCAGTGGACAGAAGATGCTCAAACTGCTTTTGAGAGAGTAAAGTCGTTGCTCACTTCAACTCCAGTACTGGCGAATCCGAATTTTTCTAAGAAGTTTTATCTTCACTGCGGTGCTTGTGACTTCGGCATTGGCGCAGTTCTGGTCCAACTGGATGAGGAGGGAAATGAAAGGCCGATTGCGTTTATGAGCAAAAAATTAAACACAGCTCAACGTAACTATAGTGTTACCGAGCGGGAATGTCTGGCGGCTATTGAGGCAATCAAGAAGTTTCGGTGTTATCTAGAACTTCAGGAATTCGAAGTTGTCACAGACCATTCTAGTTTGTTATGGCTTATGAGACAGCCCGACCTGAGCGGTAGATTGGCTCGATGGGTTTTCAAACTTCAGCCCTACAGATTCACCATAAGTCACAGGAAAGGTAAAGAACATGTGGTTCCTGATGCTTTATCTAGGATTCCCAATGTAGAACTTGCAGGAGTGGAAATTCCAGAGGCTGGTATACATTTAAATTCCCCCAGCTTCGAGAATCAGGATTTGAAGGACAGGATAATTTATAATCAAAGCAAGTATCCTGACATAAGAGTGGCAGATGGATTTGTTTATTATAGAACCGATCATTACTCAGGTGATGAATCTCAAGAAGAACAATGTTGGAAACTGTGGATACCGGAAAAACTTCGGATAGAAACAATTTCGAAAGCACATGATACAACGGTTACTGCTCATGGAGGCATGGGGAAGACCCTAGAATTACTGAGACGTACGTTTTTCTGGCCTGGAATGGTTCGTGACGTGCGAGACTATGTTCGCAATTGTGAGGTCTGCGAGACCACGAAAGCTCCGAATAGGGTGATGAAACCTCCCATGGATAATATGGTAGAATCCGTCCGTCCATTTCAGCGCATTTATGTAGATATTCTTGGGCCATACCGGAGGAGTAAAACTGGGCATATTGGACTACTAATTGTGTTGGACCATCTGTCGAAGTTTCATTGGCTTTGTCCTCTTCGGAAATTCACTGCCACCGCTATACAAGACTTCCTTGAAAATCAAATATTTCATGTTTACGGGGTTCCCGAAACTTTAGTGAGTGACAATGGCAGCCAATTCCGATCTAAGGAACTACACACCTTCTTAACGGCCCATGGAATTAAACATATTTACACTGCCCTATATTCGCCACCATCCAATGCATCGGAGAGGGTGAACCGGTCTTTGATAGCAGGAATAAGGGCCTTCTTGAAAAAGGATCACAAGCAATGGAATAAACACTTGACGTCTATTAGCTGCGCACTACGTAACTCCTATCACCAAGCTATTGGTTGCTCTACTTATCGCGTTCTTTTCGGATTTAATATGGTCACACACGCCACCTCTTAAGAATTAATGAGGAAACTGCATATTTTAAATGAACCGACCGCTAAATTATCCAATGACGACAACCTTCAACTGATTCGTCAGGACTTGCGTAAACATATCAAAGGAGCATTTGAAAAAAATAAAAACGCTTACAACCTTCGAACAAGACCACAAACGTTTAATGTGGGAGAAACAGAATATCGCCGCAACTTTGCCCAGAGCAACTTTGATAAAGCTTTCAATGCAAAGTTGTCACCTGTCTTCATTAAGGGCAAAGTAAAAGAAAAGTTGGGATACCATTATTATGTTTTGGAAGAACATATCATGGCAAGGACATTAAAGCCTAATGAGACCTCTTTTCTTCCATCTAATTTTCTTCCGAAATTCTCTGTAAATTATCCGGTTTGTAGTGAATTGCACACTATTTAACATACCATAATTCCTCTTAAATAATTTGGTGACAATCTTGAGTCTTTGTAAGACTCAACTAATACAACAACTATTTTATTTGGCTGTAAGTTCCAAACCATAAATTTACACTGGAGATTTCTTAAATTGGTCATATACCACCGACAGAAATTACGTCATTAACAGCCCGTATATTATTTGCATCAGATAATGCTCCTTCAAATCAGATTTCGGCATATTTCACTTCATTGCAAGTTCCCTTAGACCATGTTGAATTTGTGGCCTAGCGTCTTATACGTGGTATTCTGTTCCTTTAGAACTCCATCTTCGGTCAACTTTCTGAAAGTTTACAGAGATAAATTTGGTGATTTTTCACTCAATATCTATATATACGGGTACTTACAGCAATAAATATATAGGTACGTGCGTCAATATGATCTCCTATTACAGATTATCGGCGCAGAGTGACACCTTACAATGAATGTTTTCGTTCTCGTAAAGTTTGGTCTTGTTTTACTTTTGATTGGCATGCGTGGCACTATCCGCTGAGACTAAGTTGTGCTATATTCTTTGTTTTGCTCGGTGGCGTGGAGACTTGGTGTAACATAGTGGTTATATATAAGGGATGAAAATAGTTACTGTGACCAATTTGGCAACCACAGTGTACGTTTTTGTGTATACAAATTGATCAGTTAAAATCAAATGGCCTTATAACAACCCGGAGATGAAAAATTCAAGCCTGATAGATCTTATTTTGGAAAAACAAGATGATATAATAGATTATATGTACCATATCATCCCTGTCCCCGACATTGGCAACTCCATTATTCTCGTAGTTTTGACATTATTATTTTTGAACAGTTTTTCGTATGACGAGAGGAGGTCGAGATAATGGCGGGAAAATGGAAGAAATTCCTCTTTGACAATCTAGTCTTGACTCGACAAGATCAAAATCGGCAAATTAAAATCGAAGTTTTGAATTAACATCCTGAAGTTAATCCAAGTCGCGAGTGATAAGAATTACGCTAAGACGAATTTAACACGCAGCGTACATTGACTTTCCTGTAAATGAAAATTGAAAAGTTGAGCAGTGTGGGAAATCGTCCCACATGGTCCAGCAATTGGATTCTCTAGATGGTTCCCCAAAGAACACGAGTGGGTACTGCGTTTTAGTGGAGGTATAGCTTGACGCAGTTACTTAAATTGAACTTATACAAAATGTCAGAATACCAAGATCACGCCATATGCTGAGAATACGAATCTTCAATATTTGTGCGTCAACCTAAGTTCCCTTCTCTAACCGACACCTAAAACTATAGACCACATCACATATCTCCAGAACTCACTCACCGCATGCTGGCTTTATAAACTGTGCGTCCAGATTTTGCTACAAGGGTTGTGTGTGGTCTTTCTCGACATACCTATATGATACACATGACGTCAAATTATTCCGCGCTGGAACTTGCCAATTATCCGAGGGAATTCCAAACACGTTGCCACGAGACAAAATTGCACACCGGTGAATTCAGAATAACCCCAGTCCGGCATCCTGCAGAAATCTATGGTCAAGTACAACGCGAATAAATCGACCCTATCATCATAGGCTTTCTGACGTCTACGTATCAAATTAAGAAGTGCTCGGAGATTTGGATCATTACCTACATACATAAGAGTCACGTTTAAGTATATAAAATAGTAAATAGAGGTGAATTTCGCTTGTTATACAAATGTTTAGTGATATTGTTAATAATTTCCTATTTTCATACTGATCGTAAAAAATGGTGTACTTAAAATCCTTAAATTCCAATTGAATTTAATATTACTGAGAGAGAATGTATAATAAGTTAAAACAAACCTACAATTTAACCCTAAACAAATATTTATACATATAATTTATTTCTTTTGTCGCATGATCGAGATTTGTTACAAGAGTGAATATCATAGCATGGAATTTTCTTTAATATAAACATTTACTCATAACAGCAGCCAGAATCCGGTTCGTTTGGAGGCCTTCATCATGAGCGGAGATTGCTGGTAAGTTTAAGACAAAAAATTTATAATAACCAAAACAAACCCTGAAATAAGAGAACACAAATTTCATGCTTTGATAACATCTTGCGCGTAAAATATACCATTGGAGAGTTGGTGTGTGATCATCCCCATTAGTCTTCGAAGCGTTGTTGTGCTTCTATAATTTTGTATGGTATAATTCTTTTATTCAATTCTCACACACATGGTCTCTCTCCGTAACTCTCTGGAAGCCAAACTTTATTTTCTTTCTTTTGTTTTCTCTCCTATGTTTTTATTAACCCCTTATGGGATGTAATGCAAATTTCTTGCATTATCTTAAACAGTTTACAAAATTTATTAATAATACAGAATGAAATTCATACTCATAGTGCGTAGTATATAATGTTTAAGTTAATATTTAGTGAATTAGGTTTTATGGACAGATATCCTACATTGAATAAATTCCATAATACGTGTCTTATAAGAGGGATGAGAACTTAAGTTTGGAGTGATGGTGAGTAGGGGTCCTATAATATACTTTTCCGTCATCAGGACAAAGGCAGGCGAGGGTAAAGAGACGACCATTTTCAATGTCACCTGAGAGTGGGCAATTTTTCTTGTAGGCAATCGACTAGTGCCATTTTCAATTTCAAATTCCAATTTCAAATAACTTTAACTTGTTTTTATTTTTGTGTCGGGTACTTGTGATTATTTGGTCAATATTTTGTGTTATCTTTTACGAAATAAAAAGGGAGTCTAAAATAAATCTTGATAATGGGAACATGGCTTGGATGGAGAAGGACGAGACCCCCCCCCCCCCCCCAACCCGACTGTTGCTAGAACACAAAAGGCTCCCGCAGTCCTACCTCTTCCCAAGCTCAAAGATGCATTTGGAAAATTATGGAACTCTGCATCATCAACTACTTTTAGTTCGTGTACATTACAATATGGAAAGAAGCTGGTATTCCGACTATTACTAACAACGCGATAGTCACCAAAATATATCGGGCTTACAAAAAGTATACAACTATTTTGAAATCAAAACATAAAAAAATTTTCAATCAACAGTCGAACGGATTAAAAACGAATCAAAAAACCTCTTCGATATTGCTTCCTGCCCATGTGATTTACGTAATCGCTGTTATTGTGAAAAAGAACACCGCGTTCTAAATAAAGAATTTCTTTTGTACCAAAGATCAGACAGAGTGCTTAATAATATTGCAACTTATACTATGCCACCGACAAAAGGAGCCAACCGAAAGAGAGAGGAGTCATCCTTGAAGAAACTCACTAATCCTGAAATGCCAAATCCAGACCCGCCATTTTTTGGCAGAGATCAAATAAAGGCGTTAGAAGGTAAAAATATGCATTTAACAAACGTAATACTTGAAATGGAACGGTATGGCGTCTCACAGCGAGCAACGGCATCTATTTGCAGTTCGTTGTTGTTAGACATTGGCATCATTACTGAAATTGATTTTGCTAGCGTGATCGACGGATCAAAAATACAAAGAGAGAGGAAAAAAGTACATAGTGAGATCATCGAAGAGTCAAAAAATGAGCTTTGCGAATATTTAGAAGAGAAAAAAGTTTGTGCATTGTTTTTTGACGGGAAACGAAACAAGGCTAGAATTAAAATCGGCAACAAATTTGAAAAGGAAAATCAAGAATTTTATTCACTCATACTTGAACTTGGATCGCTATATTTGTCACGCACTGTGCCAGACAATGGAACTGCCAAAGAAATAACTAAAAGTGTGATTGGAGTTCTCAGTGGAAAAGCTACCTGTTGGAACAAAATATGCGCTATTGGATCAGATGGGACTGTGGTAAACACAGGAACGACATCTGGTAAGATTTCTAGATAATAGCGTTTTTTTCTATCTAATTAATAAAAATAAAACATTAATTTTTTAGGAGTTATTCGATCACTTGAAAAGTATGTATTTTCAAAGGCCCATGCAATGGCTTATTTGCCTCTTGCATTTTAATGAATTACCATTAAGGCACTTGTTTCAGTATTTGAATGGAATGACAACTGGACCAAAATCGTATTGTGGCCCAATAGGAAAAGAATTAGCTAGTTGCGAAAAATTGGCTCCCGTTAATTTTTTGCCTATCACCGGCAACTTACCAGATATTTCTGATGATATTCTAAAGGACCTAAGTAAAGACCAAAAGTACCTTTATGAAATATGTAAGTGGATTGAAAGCGGTTCCTGTTCTGCATCTATAAAAGCACGCTCACCTGGTGGCATTTCCCAAGCAAGATGGCTAACAACAGGAAATCGCATATTACGTTTATATGTTTCGAGTGCATATCCGGCCATAAATTTGATCGCTCTAGTGACATTCATTTTGAATGTTTATGAAACTATGTGGTTCGCCATTAAAAGCAAATCTCATTGCTATTCCGGTGCGGTGCATGTTTTTAATTGCATAATTTGGTCACGATATTTGTCAACAGACTTAAAAAACATTGTTGATAAAGTGATCCAAAATATGCCTTTTTTGCGCACGCAGAAAATTTAGGTTTAGCAATGTTGTTTGATCAGAACAAAACGATTAGAGAAATGGCTGTTAATAAAATTAAAGAAGCAAGAAACATTTCGACACAAAATCAGGATCTTCGCGTATTTAAAATACCTGAATTAAATTTCAATGCTAAACACTACTTTGAAATGATTAACTCCAAAGATCTCAATGCTTCGAATCCACCTGTTCTGCAAGGCTTCTCAAATGAAATCCTACAGCAATGTATTGAAACAACTTGTAACAATGTATTAAATGCTTTAAAAAAATATTCCTTGCCATTCCCAAGCAGTTGAAAGGAATGTTCGTTTGGTTACCGAGGCTTGCGATTATGCATGTGGTGAAGAAAAACGAGAGGGGTTTATTAGATGTAATCTGAAGTCAAGATCGGTAATTAATAAATTCGATTCAAAAATTCAGTTTTTACAGACAACCAAAAAATATAATTCATTTTAATAAATACTAAAGATAATAACATACTAGTTGTTTTAAATTATTTAGAAGTGGCGCCAGTGTCCCATAATACCATAAGACAAAAAATATATGTATGTATTCCTTGTTTAAAATATAAAGTTGAAGCCCATAGGTGAAAACCGCATCAAAATTCTTATTCTCTTTGAAGTGACTCCAAATGGCCGTTTTGACGAAAATTTAAAAAATACGCATGTTTGAAAGCGTGTATCTTTTGAACCCATGACCCGATTTTGGTGTTTCTAGTCAATAAATGTTCAGAATTGTGCTACCAATAAGGATTTTATGATAGTTTTTCATTGTCAAAAATATGCGAAAAGTAAAAAAGACAAATCGGCCCTTCTTCAAAAAAAAAATACTTTACATTCAAATCGACACCAAAGCTACAAATCTTTGTATCAATAGTCACCTCGCATAGTGACGGCGACACTATCGAGTATATAGCCATGAAAAAGCTTCTCAAAATACCGTTCGGAATCGGTGTAAAACCTGTAGGTCCTAATCAGTGAGTGAAAACTGGAAACCGCACAGCTCAGTGATTGTGAGAAGTACTCCCCGGTCCCTTCATGGGATGTAATGGGAAACCATTTATTTATTTATTTAAGGATCCTAAACTACATCTCTTTCTGAGTGTGAAATTTTCAAATTCTAAAAAAAAAATGCAGACAGTTGTCCGAGGCCTTCGGCCACGGACTGTCCCTGCAGGCTGTGTCAGAGACACGGCCATTAAGTTTAACGTAGAATACGCCATCCGATAAGACAGAAAACATATATAACAATAAATGATAAATAACATAAGCAAATGAATTTATTTATTTGATAGTTACTTTTGATAATATATATTTTTTATAATTATATATCCATGTTAAATTCAAATTCACATTTAACATTTTGTTTCACTTAATTACATAAGTAAATATACGAAATTTCAATATTTCATCAATCAAAACAACAGCCGAAGGTTTATGTCCACACTGAAACAGCAGCATAGTTAGTGTTCACGCTACAAACTCAAACACTCAACTAAACCCCACACATATGTTTGAGTGTATGTGTCTAAACAATTTTCATTTGATAAATTTAAATATTAGGAAGATATCAACCAATATGAAATGTATATCAAACGAAAGATAACATCTTCATTTACCTACAAAAAAATTTTTAAAAAAAGTTATCTCGCCGTTTCCTCATAATCAATGAAATAAAGATTACAACAATAACAATCTGACATGACTCCCTATACCGTAAGGTAAGACGTATTCTACGCCAAAAGCATGTTTTCACTCCACCCTAATGTTCATCCTTGCACGGTCTGACGGGGTTTCTCCTATTGATATCCCAACACCGGCCTCATGTCTTTGAAATAGTTTTTTATATAAGAAACAAAAGCTATTATGTAAAATCATTTAAATTTTTTATTTAGTTATCCCAACGCCACATTGGGTAGTATGGCGGTGGGATATATATACTCGGATTAGGGAACATAGGCCGCAGTTGAATTGATTGCTGCGTTTGGTGGTTTTGCAGCTGCTGGTTGTCTTGAGGTTGCTGCTGGTGTTGAGGTTGCTGATGATGTTGCAGCTGGTTGTATTGAGGTTGCTGCTGGTGTTGAGGTTACTGATGATGTTACAGCTGGTGTTGAGGTTGCTGCTGGTGCTGAGGTTGCTGATGGTGTTCAGGTTGCTGCGTATTCTGTTTGTTCTTCCTTTTCCGCACTGTTGCCCGCATAAGTGTGGATTCTCCGCAGTGCGGGCATGGGTACATTTTGGTAAAAAACGGATGAAAGAAAAACAAAACTATATAATTATTAAAAATAAAAAATTGGAAACACACTTACTATAGAGTATTGATAGATTACAGTCAGCCTAATTAACATTGTATCCATGAATTCTAATTACCAAATATAAATGTAAACAACATCGTATTTATTACATTACTCTCACTCTCTTTATGATGTTATGTTATTGTAACATATGTACACATACATATGTACACATACGTATTCAGTTAGTACTAAATAGCTAATAAGAAGTAAATGTAAATAAACATGAAATGCAAATAAACATACACTACATATTGGCGACGAGGCTAAAATGGGAAAAATACAAAAAAAACAAATTGTGTGCAACAAAAACAAATATATGTAAATACATATTAAACAATTTCAATAAATAAAAGAAATTAAATGATGCCTCCCAAAAATGATGTATCAGCGAATGAGAGTTTAATGGTGACACCGGTTGCAATGCTGCAATCCACAAATGTACCAGAGTTCTAGCCTAATTTGGAATCATGGAATGTGTGGAAGGAGCGTCTGGAGATTCATTTCTGTGAAATAAATTGCACAGATGACAATGTAAAAAAGTAGGTTTTATTAAAATCAATTGGTGCCGTTCAATACAAAGTTCTACACAGTTTGTGCAGTCCAGCTACTCCTGTGTCAAAATCGTTTGAAGTGTTGTGTGGAATATTAGACACACAATACACTCCACCTACAATTGTATTTAGCGAGAGAAAAGTATTTCACATTGCAACGAAGCAACAAAGCGAGTCTGTAGCGGAATGGTATGCTCGGGTAAAAACGTTGGCACTTAATTGTAAATTCGGAGTCAATCTGGATGCATTTGTATTAAACCAATTTGTGATGGGTTTGCCAGCTTTCATTTTTGAACGACTGTGTGAAGAAGAAGAAACTCTCACAATTCAAACGGCATTGAGAAAGGCGATGATATTGGAGGCGAAAAGTATTATAAAGGGAGGAAAAGAAGACAATGCAGTTAATTTTGTCAAGAAGCAAAAATATCCGAAGAAGGGTAACGGTAGTGGTATCAATGTCTTTACCTTTAATGTGGTAATGTTGTGTCTTTACCTTTAAACATTAAAAGTGAAAATAAAACCAAAATGTTAATATGAATAACGCATTAATAAGTAAGTATTCTATATTTTTTATCAAAAAATCTGTCTATATACATAGTTATTTTTGTGTGTCAATCGTAACATATTCAATATTACCTTAGATTGATGGCAGAAAATTTAAAATTTTGAGGTTATGCAAGCTTTTAAAGAGTAGGCAACGTTTGGCAATGGAAATGAAAATTGAAATTTGTTTGTCGTTTCGTGCTGAATCTGGAAATTCTCATTTGGTTTTGCGGGTTTTTGCGTTTTACTAATTCTATCACTTTTTCTAGGTAAACACATTTTCCAGAATATTGATTTATTTGAAGTCTGGGGTAAACCACTAATCAAAGAAAAAAAGCAAGATGCTGTGTATGGATATATTGTTAGCCAAATTGGAGTCAATAACACTGATTTAAAGGAAAAAGTAAGAAACTTTTGTAAATACTTATCTTTAAAATGGAATAAATGCCACAGAAAGCTATCAGATTTTCGTTGTAAGAACGCCGACTAGTTTAAAGGCACATTAACATTAGAAAAAAAAACCAAACCCAATGGAAACAGGTGCTGCGATTATCGGACGTCCGCGGCTTCCATTTTGTGAAAAATCTAATCGTGGAAAGAGAAGAGAAGCAGCAGACCTTTCAGAAACATTGTGTGGTGAGACGGACCTATTGGTATGAAAACAAGGACATGTAACCTTAGCAACAGTTCTAAGAGAAACCATAAAAAGTCCAGCAAGGCCATCTAAAATAAAAAAACTAGTTTCCGAACAGAATCAGAAGCCAATAAAATTAACGCCAGATGAGGCACTTGCATTTTTATTAGAACATAATTTTACAAAGGCCCAATATTGTGGCATACGTCGCGAAAGTAAGTTGAGAAACTGTGACATTTATCCGCATTACAATCAAGTTGCTGCTGCTAAATCAAAGTGCCGACCTGAGGACGTAGAAGTTAGTGAGAAATTGGTAAAAGTTTCATTGGAATCACTTTTATTTCACACTGCAGCAAGAATTGTGGAGATGCAAAAAGAAGTTATTGATGTTATAATGAGTGCAGAAAACACAAACTACATAAATGCGGAATTGATTCTAAGCTACGGTTTCGATAGCAGTCCCACGATTCTGACTCTTCTCTATTAGCCACAACAATTATTCCTTTGAGAATGATCTCCTCTGGAAATCCTATTTGGAACAACCGTACACCTCAATCCATAAGATTTTGCCGGCCTCTAAAGTTAGAATACGCAAAGGAAACGAACGAAAAAGTTTTCAATGAAGATTTGGACTTGAAAAAGGAAATTGATAATCTTGAATCCATGCAGATACAAATTGGAGAAGAAAGAATTGTATGCATTACTTTTAAATTATTTTTAACACTTATTGATGGAAAGGTTTTAAACATTTTGACTGGGACTAAATCCAATCAATCTTGTCCTATTTGCGGTGCAACACCAAAACACTTCATGAAAATGGAAATTACAGCTCTGACGTATTTCGCGCTAAAGAATCGAGTTTAAAATATGGAATAAGCCCCCTGCACTACTGGATTCGGTTTTTCGAATTTGTGTTGCATGTAGGCTTCAAATGCAAAGTAAAAAATAGCAAATTCGAAAGGAAAACGACAAATTATCAGTTCAAAATAGGATGCAAGAAATACAAAGCGCATTTTGGAACAAGCTTGGACAAGTTTGGTGGATTTGGCAGCACAAATGACGGGAATACTGCACGTCGAGCATTTGCAGACCATGAGGCCTTTTCTGAAATCACTGGCGTCGACATAAATCTTATATTTCGCCTTAAAATCATTTTGATTTCATTAACGTGTCAGTTTCCCTTGGATTTGAGCAAAATTCAAACATTTTGTTATGAAACAGCTGATATAATATTGGCAAAATATTCTTGGTTGCCTATGACTGCTACTGTACATAAGGTGCTTATTCATTCGAAGCAGATAATGGAAAATTGTGTACTTCCATTGGGTCTCCTTGGAGAAGATGAGCGAATTTCTTATCCCAGGTAAGAATGCTTTAAACTTTTTTTAGGAAGATGGTTTCACTAGAACTAGTCACATTTTTGCAGATCAGAGCGTAGCATACCGTTTAGATGCTCTAGAAGAAAAAGTTACTAAACTTCTTGAAAATCAAAAAATTATTTTGGAGAAGCTAAATAAAGCAGAAGGTATGCTTGTACACTGCTATTACTTACTTACATAAATATATACATACATTCTACTCTATCTTTTTGTAGATCAAAACATTAATGCCATAAGCAAAATGATAGCAGTTTTGCAGCAGTTGCAAAAAGTACTCCCAGATGCTACAACCACTCAAAACCTTGTGTTTCCCATAAAATCGATCGCTGACCTGGAAAGAATTGGTATGGAATGTAAAACGAATGCAAATAAATATGTAACTTGCTTTTTAGCCATCTATGGTTTTTAAAAATGTTATGTTTTATATAACACCGTGTTACACACATTCTGTCCTATGAACCAAATTTACTTTTTCGGAAAGGGGATAAAAAATAAAAATACACGTGTATCGGTGATTTTCATGTACACGTCAGAATTTTTTTTTTAAGTTTGAAGTATAAAGCTCGTAGTGGCCTGTGTGAAAGCCCTTGGACCGATTTTTAACCCTTTTTCAGTGATCCAATCGAGCTGATATTTTGCAGGCAGACTCGTGGAAATGTCTGTATCACGTCAAATTTTTGAAAAAATAGATTTTTATCAATTCTCAGATTTTCTTAATTTTTTTTTTGATGTGTTAACATCTATACGCGCGCCTCTAGGGCAGTAAACTATAAATTTAATACATACACAAGTGTTAGGTTTGGAAGAGTAAATCATCGTTTGTTTGTTCGTTGCTTGGCAGTCGGCATTGAAAGTGATTATTGGGCGATTTTCATATAATTTTCCCACGCGATTTTCTCCGGAAATTCATAGCCGATTTTATTAATTTTTGGATTAAAAAGCTAGTGCGGGTTTCGACGAAGAGTTTAGGCCAAAAATTAAGGCGATCCGATATCGCCGAGCCGAGATTTAAGTGTTTTAATTTGGAGTATTAATTTGGAGTAATATTAAAAAAGTGTTTTATGTTGATCTTCGGTTTTGTCTTATCATCGTTTGTTTGTTCGTTGCTTGGCAGTCGGTATTGAAAGTGGTTATTGGGCGATTTTCATATAATTTTCCCACCGATTTTCTCCGGAAATTCATAGCCGATTTTATTAATTTTTGGATTAAAAAGCTAGTGCGGGTTTCGACGAAGAGTTTAGGCCAAAAATTAAGGCGAGCCGAGATTGAAGTGTTTTAATTTGGAGTATTAATTTGGAGTAATATTAAAAAAGTATTTTATGTTGATCTTCGGTTATATCGTACGAATATAACAATGTATGTATGTATGTACAAGTGTCTGTTGCTTTGCATTCTTTGACTTTTGTGGGAATAAAACAAAAAGTATTGAGCAAGAAAATAATGACACATGTGCTTGCACTGGGTCTTTAAATAATTTTAAGTATTAATATTATTTAACTGTAACGTCATCATATGATTGAACGCTGTTTTTTTATTTTCCAATGTAACATTTACGAATGTGTTCATAGAAATCGAACAGGTACCGTGTAGCAAAAAGGTGTTAACACATCGCCCGTGAGTTCGAACACTCATTGGATTTTTTTTAAATGGTTATCGTTTTTTTAAGGTTTCAGTTCGTTAAAAAAACAATTTTTTTTATTACTTTTGTTTTATAAAAATAAAGAATTGTTACATTAAAAATTTTAATGTTTTTAAAGAAATTTAGTCCTTTTATTTTTGCGGTTGTAAGCATTTGCTTCAGTATCGCGACAAATAGTGTTATGGGAAAAAACAAGATTATATATATGACTTTTACTATATGCAGAGAGTGGTAATGAAACACGTTTGTGTTCGTTGAACGACCAAAAGAGAAGAACTTTATTTTGTTATTTATCAATGACGTTTGCTCACAGCACATTTGGCAAATACAAATGGGTACGTTCACATTTCAACACGTCCCCTGAACGGTTCATTTGTTAAACTTTATATTATTTAATTCTTTTTATTTCATTTAATTTATTTCATTATGGAGGACAATTTGTTTGAGGGAAACCTCCAGAAAACCTCTTGGCTGTTTTTCGGTAAACGCTTAGAAGTAGATTTAACAATTCATTCTTAAAGCTATATTCAGTTCACTTTGCATTCTCGGTTTAATATCAAGTGTATGCATTTCATTATTACTTACTATGTAATGCAACAGAAACAATGTTTAACAATAAGTTTGGTTAAGCCATTAATGAATGCAATAAACAAAATAAACTACTTCAAACCGATTTTGCTTGAAAATAAGATTTGTTTTGCGGTCGTAACACCTTTTGTTAAAAAATCAGCTACGTTCTGATCGGTTTGCAAATACAATAATTTAATTATACCTGATTCAACCTTTTCTTTGATAAAATTTGCTCTTATTTCAATATGTTTTGTTTGGGCTGAATAGTTGTTGTTCGTTGCGTATGCTATGGCGCTTTTATTGTCGCAGTTCAACGTTATTTGTGCAGGCTCGTTGGGAACCAACTGAGTGTACAATCGTCTAAGCCACACTAATTCTTGAATCGCAGACACCATTGACATGAATTCTGCTTCGGTTGTTGACAACGCTATTGTCTTTTGCCGTTTGGTGGCCCAAGAGATAGCGCCGGCTTGCATGGTGTAGATATAACCAGATGTTGATCTTCGTTCGTCAAGATCGGAGGCCGAATCTGCATCGCAAAAGCCCTTCAGTTCATCGTATCGCCTTTGATACACGATTTGCTTGTCGATTGTACCTTTTAAATATCGAAAAATACGTTTTATTGCAGACCAATGACACTTACCGTGGTTTTGCCCGAAGCGGCTAAGTAGGTTCACCGCATAACAAATGTCTGGTCTGGTCACCTGTGCTGCAAACTGTAGCGAACCGATTGCTTGCATATATGGGACATCTTGCATTCGTTCGATTTCGTCTGGTGTTGACGGGCCCATTTTCGCTGACAGTTTTTGATTGATGTCGATGGGCGTTGAAACCGCTTTGCAATCGCTCATACCAAAACGCTGCAATATTTCCTTTACGTATTGCGATTGATCGATCGCAATCGTACCAGCTGTTTTGTTTCGCTGTACGCGAATGCCCAGAATTGATGAAACGTCACCCAAATCTTTCATCTGAAAGTTGTTGCTCAGCATGATTTGAAGTTGACGTTCCAATTGATCATCATTGGAAATGATGATTAAATCGTCGACGTAAATTGCGACGAATAGCATTGTTTTACTTTTGACCAGAAAGTATATGCACTGATCAGCTTCGCACCGTTTGAGACCAAATTTGACCAACACATCGTTCAAGCAATCGTTCCAAACACGGCCGGCTTGCTTGAGCCCGTAAAGCGATTTATGCAACTTACATGCACGGCCTGAACCATCGTCGTATTTCTCTGGTTGCTGCATATAAATCGTTTCTTCTAGATCACCGTGTAGGAATGCAGTTACTACGTCCATTTGTCTCACATTCAAGTCGTATTTGGCTGCCAGTGCTAAAAGAAAACGAATTGATGAATATCTTACCACTGGCGCGAACGTTTCATGATATGCCGTATTGTTGTGAGTATCCTTTCACTACTAAGCGCGCCTTGTGCCTAATGACATTTCCATTTGAGTCTCGCTTCGTTTTGAATACCCGTTTGCACTTTATTGCCTTTGCATCTTTTGGCAGCTCCACCAGCGAGCTCGTGTCAGTGCTTGTAAAACGGTTTGTGGATCATATTGTGGAATATTACATGCGAGAAATGTGTATGTTGGTCTGATGTTTTTGTTGGCTATTCGAGATGAGCGTCTTTCTGCTAAGATTTCGTCGAAGTCATTATCGGGCTCAGACGTCGGATCTCCTCCATCGTCATGAGCATCGGTGAACTCGTCATTGCTCGAGTAACCAACATTTCCACCTTCGTATTGAGTTTGCACTTCAGTTATGGTGGCGTTTTGCCCATCATCTGCGCCAGTATCACTGTCGATGGTCTCATAATTCGTATTTTGGTTTTGTGCGACATCAGGTGAATTATTGACAATCTGCGTTTCGCTTTTCAACTGCTCGCCCCTAAATCGCTATTGACATTAATTTTCATGGTGAGCGGCCCGTTTTCACCTGGATCCGCGTTGTGCAATGAAACACGACGAAAATTGCCATGTTTATTCGAATTTACCTGCGTACCACTTTCGTTTTCAATGAATACTACGTCACGGCTGATGATAATTTTTTTTGTTCTTTCGTTATATAGTCGATACGCCTTTGATTCAGAGCTGTATCCGAACAGTATACACTGGGTGGATTTGACGTCGAGCTTTTTTCGATTTTCCTTTGGCATGTGTACCATGGCTTTGCACCCAAAAACACGTAACATCGAGAGATCAGGTTTTTTGCCGGACCAAATTTCCTCAGGAGTGATGGAATTACCTCTGCATGGAGTACGATTGATCGTATAAGCAGCTGTTATAGCTGCTTCGGCCCAAAAACGTTGATGCAAATTTGCGTCGATTAACATACAACGCACACGTTCGATGAGTGTCCGGTTGAAACGTTCTGCCACACCGTTTTGCTCAGGTGTGTACGGTGCGGTTTTTTGATGCTCGATGCCATTTGTTTTTAGAAAATTTTCGAATTTACCACCGCAGTATTCACCACCATTGTCTGTACGAAGAGTTAAAATTTTTGCCGCGCACTGATTTTCTGCATATGTTTTAAACGCGATGAATTCATTAAATGCTTCCGATTTATGTTTTATTGGAGCTATGAATACTTTCCGGCTGTAATCGTCGACGAATGACACCAAATATTTATAACCGGACTCCGACTTGGGTATTGGACCGCACACGTCGCTGTGAATTAACTGCAAACGTTTTTTGCACGTGTACCGGCTTCTCGCGAAATTTGGCGTGTTCGCTTGCCTTTTATACAAGTAATGCATTTCTCGGTTTTATTTTTATTGTCGGAAAAGTTTATGCCGTTTACGGCGGTTTTCGTATTATTTAAACTATCATTACAAATGTGGCCGAGGCGGCGGTGCCATAATGTAGCGCTAAATGATTTAGGTAGATCGATTTCACAATTTAACTTATACAAATTGTTTACTAAAGATGCTGTGCCAATTGTGTGTTCTGTGTTTTTGTCTATTATTTTGCACCAGTCATCTTCGAATACAATTCGTTTACCTTTTTTGGCCAATTGGCCAACCGAAACCAAATTCGCGAATAAATCGGGTGAATATTGAACGTTTTTTAGAATTGCCGAAGTGATTTTGTTTTTGGTTATTAAACCAAGATTTATATCACCGGTACACTTTATGTGCATTTTGCTCTTCTTCGCGGTAACCACATCTACGTCTGTAGATTCACATGCATTTGTCAAAATCATCTTATTTTTTGTCATATGCGAAGTGCTGCCAGAGTCAATATAAAAATCATTTGAACCATGTGATAAAAACGATGCACTGTGCGAACCATGCGATATGAACGAAGTATACAATGAATGTTGTAACAAAGTTTTTTTGTTCATCACGTTTTTTATTGCGGCATTGTGACACGTCGTGGCCATCGCGTTTACAGTAATCACATTTCAGTTTTTTCTTATATTTATGTTTTGTTTTTGTTTGCGAATTTTTATGTTTCTGCTTATTGAAAAACACGCCATCTTCTGTTTTATCGATTTTTACCTCTTGTAATAGGAGGTTTTTTACCACGTCGGACGAAAGGTTTTTTCTAGAGCCTTCGACGGCCAATACCAGCGGCCTATATTGGTCGGATAGATTTGCAAACATTAGCGATGCTACGATTTCGTCATCGATGTTTAGACCGACTCTTTTAACTTGCGACGCGGCAGCAATCATTTTATTTACATATTGTTCGGTTGATTCGCAATAGGATTGGCGTAATTGAACTAATTGTTTTAATAAATCGACTTTTCTACCGAGACCACTATCAGCGAACGTTTTTTGCAATGTTGTCCAAGCGGTATGTGCATTTTTGCAATCTTCTATGTGAGATAGGATGTGTTCATCTACCAATAAAAATATTTCGCACAATGCCTTTTGGTCTCTTTCCAACTCTGCAGCTGTTGCTGATGTCGCCGGCACTGCTTCGATGTAGCTTCTATATCCATTGATTATTAAAAATGATTTTGCTTGGATTTTCCAAATGTTATAATTTTCTCGCCCGTGTAATTTTTCAATTTTAATTTTATCTCCCGGCATTTTTATATTGTTTGCGAGAAATTCACTAACCGGCACGTTTTATATTATTGGAAAACGTATGCCAACACGATGGTTTTTGGTGATGGATGAAGAACAAAAAATAAATTTCGTCGTCGTCGATTTTTATACGTCCGATTAAAATGCGTTCTAATCGGGATGAATTGCTAATTTCCTTAAAACCAAATCGGATTTTATTTCATCGATTTTGGCTCATCCGATTGGAAAATGTTTAACAATCGGGATATTCCTTCACTTTTGATCAATTCTTGATCTTATTTTTTTATGTTGGGCCCATAACCTGTTGTGGGAAAAACCAAGATTATATATATGCCTTTTACCATATGCAGAGAGTGGTAATGAAACACGTTTGTGTTCGTTGAACGACCAAAAGAGAAGAACTTTATTTTGTTATTTATCAATGACGTTTGCTCACAGCACATTTGACAAGTGTTCAAATGTCAAATACAAATGGGTACGTTCACATTTCAACAAATAGACCAACTGTATTCGCCAAGCATATGCGTAATGTCTTTTCCTTTAAAGCGCTATTCAATAGCCGCAATGTCCTGATGGAACCTTTCGCCATGCTCATCGCTACAAGCTCCTAAATCATCAGGGAAAAAATCTAAATGATTGTGAAGAAAATGGATCTTTAGCGACATTAATATGCCCATTTCGCCATATGCCGAAACCATTTCTGCTACAATATTTCTATAATTGGCAGCTCGTTTGTTGCCAAGAAACTGCTCAATAACGGCAACTGTACCTTTCCATGCACGTTGTTCGATAGCATTTAATTTTGATGAAAATTCAGAACTTGCAATTATTTTTTTATCTGCGGACCATTGAAAACACCTTAAATCAAAAAAATCATTAAAAAACATAAAGTTACTGAATGACTTCTTAAAAAAAATACCTGCATGAATCTTTGCGCCGCTCAATTTCGGAAAAATTCTGCGCAAAGTTGCAATGGCCTCGCCATCACGATCCAGTTTTTTAACAAAATTTGATACGAGACCGAGCTTAATGTGTAGTGGAGGCAAAATGATTTGAGACGGCTGCACCAATGGTAGATTCTCTATACTTTCTACGCCTATTTTGTAGCATGTTCGCGGCTTCCACTTAAATTCAGTGTAATGCTCATCTCTTTTTCGACCTTCCCATGTACACAAAAAGCACTGGTGGGTTGGAAATCCACGCTTAACACCCATGAGTAAACCGACCACTTTCAGATCGCAGCATATTTTCCAATTATGCTCTTTGTACTTTATCAGCTGTAATATTAATTCCATGCCTTCGTATGTTTCCTTGAGGTTTGTGGCATATGCGATCGGGACAGATGGATGTATGTTACCGATATAAAGCAGCACGACTTTAAGGCTGTTGACCGATGCATCGATGAAAAGTCGCAACTCCTCTGAAATATGAGGGTAACCAATTTTTGCAAACATCAAATCAATATCATAACAATAAGCTAGGTTTTTTCCCGATCTTCGTGCAATTTAAAAAATTCGTCATATGGAATAGTGGTACCTCGACCACGAGCGGCTGTTATTTTAAAATCAGCCGCCACTATATTCCACTGCTTAAAGCGTGATGCAAAGAGTTCTGCTGTTCCCCTCGACAAATTTCCGTCTCGTACGAGGTCATTGAAGTCGGCTTGCGTTATTAAATGCGGCATTGCAGTCCCAATTTCACTGGATGTTGCCACAAATTCCGATACTTGTGGACTCTCGCATTCGATGCAAGAAAAGTTGATAGCAGTGTTGGTACAACTGTTGATTCTGCATCGCTTATTTCGGGAACATTATCAAAAATCTCCACTGAAGCCGCTACACGCTCTTCTGGTGAGTATAGAACTGCTGGAATTACCGATTCTACATTAGCGTAGCGAATTTTGTTGCGGTGAATGTATTGGTACCCTTTTGTTTGAGCAAAAGTTACACAAAAGTAGCACAATTCTTTGCAGTGCTCCGTGCGTGGTAGCCAAATTGTTGGTACAGCGTACTTTATTGTTGACCTTTAATCAGTAAACTTGCACAAATTTATATAGCAATAGCCGCACACGACTTCGGGAGTATACCACAAGTAAGGAACATCAGCAGTCTTAAATATTTTCTGAAACGAATTCACCACTGTTTTAGTAATATTTTTCAAATTTTTACTTGGTGCGAATAAGCCACAAACGTAACAAAAGTTATTTCGCGTCGTACACTGCATTTTTTTCAGATGAAATATATACAAATACGTTTTCGCACAACAGAACTTCAAACAATTTTGCAATTCCTTATTTCATCTGTCAGATCAGTTGTAAGTGTTGTAAAAGTTAGAAGGTTACTATTGATTAACTACAACTATATCGAGTAGGATGGGTCAAAAAACATTTTTTTTTCGTAACGCTTAAGTAGTTTAAAAACTTGGAGTCCCTTCAAGTTATGCTAAGAAAAGTGAAAAAAATATTTTTTTTTCAAAAATAATAAAAATTGGGAAAATCTGAGAATTGATAAAAATTGTTTTTAAAAAATTTGACGTGATACAGTCATTTCCACGAGTCTGCCTGCAAAAAATCAGCTCGATTGGATCACTGAAAAAGGGTTAAAAATCGGTCCAAAGGCTTTCACACAGGCCACTACGAGCTTTATACTTCAAACTTAAAAAAAAATAATTCTGACGTGTACATGAAAATCGACGATACACGTGTATTTTTATTTTTTCCCCTCTTTCCGAATATGTGCATTTGGTTCATAGGACAGAAAAAAATGTATTTTTTGTAACACCGTGTAATAAATAGCGTTACTGCTTTCTTTTAATATGCCAAATGTATTTTTTTAAACTTTCACATGTTGATTTTTATTTGCTAAGCCAATTGGACCAAATTCTTCAAGCGGCATAATGGGTATGCAAATAGTGAATAAGATCAATTTTTTAGTATTTTTTTTTTGCTAATTTTTTTTGTTTTACTTTGGGATCTTATGATGCCATTGTGCTTTAATAAAACCTGCTTTGTATTTAATTTAGGAATGTGATTTAATGCATCAATCAAATAATCAAAGGCAAAATAGTTTTGAAGGATTATAAGGCCTTCAATACAATGTTGTTTGGTAAGTCATAGTAAAATAACTGGTCTAAAAATAAAACTAATTGCAGTATTTTTTATTGTTTATAGATGCCATAAAGAGGGATGGTTATACCGAAAAGGAGTTTATTGCAGAAATTCGGTCTACTATTAAAAATTATAAAAATATATTTTATAAAAAGGCGTGTATAGAGAGAGCCCGACAACAATAACTGTAAAATCTTTTTTACCTTTCTTTAATTAAATTTTTTATAAGAAAAATGAATTATAATTTTAGTTTATTTTAAAATATAAATGTGTAAATATTGAAATTTTAAATAAATATGTATAAGCTATATTTTAAATGCATATAAACATGTTTACTTTTATTTAACTGGCAACTTTAGAAAATGTTGCAGAGGCAAAACGCAAAAAGCGTTTTTACACCTTACTCATACATTACACTGTAAGCGAGATAAGGATGCATTCGATTTCAAAGCTTACGTTTTCATGCATCGAGAAGGTGAAAATGGATGGGTTTGGACAACATACCTTACAAGTTCTCCAAACAAGAAACCAAAATCGGAATGCACATTTTCAATATTGCATTGCATTACACTTTCATTGCCAAAAATAAGTTATATTGGAATCCAAGCACGAAGTTTCTCGAGCAGTAACATGCATTACCTTCACTTTACTTTTAGAAACAGAAGTGGAAGCATGTACCATGTCTTCTTCGCCTTACTAAATAACGTTTACGACAGGCGGCCATTCTTTTCAGAAAGTACATAATGGGAATTCGTAAGGGAAAATAGCATCACTCCCGGATGAAAAGTAAGCATACTATAATGCATAACTGCATGCTTCTTTTTCCTACTGGGAAAGTAATGCGTTCAACCTGAGTTAGACAAATGTCAATTCGTTTTTGTGAGGGTAGGCCGAATACGTGCACCATTAGAACCAGCATACGAGGGCCCATTTCTAGTCGAACAGCGATACCGAAAATATTGCATCATAAACAAATGTCAGCGTAAGGAGAAAGTGTCGATAGACAGAGTTAAGCCAGCGATTGTGTTTGGAAACTTTGTACTTTGAATTGTTGCGAACGTTAAATTTATCTTTACGTATACTATTTAATGCAACAATGTAATATATTCTACAGTGAATACAAATTGATTATATGTATTAGTGCTATATTACATGCACATATGAATTATAAAAGCTTTTGATAATATGCGGTATAGTCACGTAAAATAAAATATGGATTTTTAGTTGAAGCAAATGGAAGATACTCGTTTGATTTTCATATGGGACAGTGAGCACGTGAGTTAACCCCCAAAAATCTACAAATATGCAAGGCAAATTTCTGTATGTTTTTTTGCCAACGTGGAATTGACTACGTATATAGGTAATATTGCCCAATTATAAGTAAATAGCTGATCATATGGACATGGGACTGTCCTTGGAGGTGGAAAGTTTCTGATAGCCATTCACTTGGGAGTAGCCAGAAATGATTCCATCATTGGGCAGTCCAAGCAGCTCACTGCGTCCACGCAGTATGTCCTGGGCAATGGCTTATCGGAAACCTCCATTAGCTAGCTAAAGTGAGAAGGCGAAACGAATGAGCAACCTGAGTGGTAATGCGATCACTGATACGTCTCAGGATTATTAGGTGACCCTGTCACTGAAGCTCTTCGAAGTAGTGGACATATTCTTCTGTCCTTTGACGGCGGATGAGCCAACACCCCTGGCCAACGGCGGATCAAAATTGAAGAAACCAAAATCCAGTTTCGACACACTGGATTCTGGTCAGCGTCTGATCCATAATGGGCGGCTGAAACATAATCATCCTGGCAGTAGGTAAAACGCAAACCGCGGTGGGCTGGGTTTGCCTCCCGCCACCGTTATATCGGCAATGAAAATACACAGAAAATATAATGAACAAGGAAACCCCCCCAACTGTTGACGACCCTTGCAAACGTTATAAGGACCATGATTTGAGGATATGTACCTGGAATGTTCGAACGTTATACAGGACTGGTGCCACTTTCCAACTGGCGGATGTCCTCGGAATATACGAAGCTGACATCACAGCGATGCAGGAAATGCGATGGACAGGATATGGTTGCACCAGAAAGAAAAACATCGATATTTACTACAGCTGCCATGAGCGTAATCACGAATTTGGGTGCGGATTTATAGTAGGCAAGAGACTGCGACACCCAGTTTCAAGGTTCAACCCAGCGAGTGACCGCATAGCCACAATTCGCATCAAAGCGAAATATTTCAACATCTCGTTAATTTGTGTGCACGAGTTATAGTTAATGAAACAACGTACAAGTCTTTTTGACTTCACAAAACCATGTTAACTTTATTACTGAATCATGTTTACCACAATTACAATATTATGTCTTATGATTATGCTTACTGTGTAGGAAATGCAACGTAACTGAATTGAAGAATAAAGTGGTGACAAGGTGTTTTGCCAAATAATTATGTGGAGTATTGAATTTCAACAGATTTGGGACCAAATAAGGTGTTGATGAAATATCTTGCTTAATTATGAAGAATTTATGCAATGCCAATATGTTTGGGAACTAAATAATGTGCTGACAAATGTCTAGCTGAATAATGGAGAATTAATGCAGTGCAAATATATTTGGGAACTAAATAAAGTGCTGACAAATGTCTAGCTATATTTAGAGGAGTCAATGACATACCGTAACTCCTCCCGCCTTAGAATGAAGTGATGGCCAAAGGGTGTTTGGACGTACTTCAGTCGGAATCTCATTGGTTGGTTTTACCAGGTATGTCTTTGTTTTTGGTTTGCAAAGGATCACAGCTAATATTATTGACGTAAGTATGAATGCTATTGATCCGAATGTAGAATACGTGATCTTTTCATGCGTATTTCTGTTGACTTCGAAGCCTTCTATTAGCCTTCTGTTGTGGAACTGGAAGGTATTTAATTTGGGAAGAGTCAGTTGATTTCTCTTTGACAACGGCAGAATTTTAATGTCATGTTTTATTGGGGTTTCAACGAAATAACTCATATCCCAATGATTGCTTCGAATGCTGCTGTACCATAAATTATTAATGCTTATTTTACAATTTTCGTAATGGATTAATATAGTGCCGTTAACTATATGTTGCTTGGTATTGTTACCACAAATGGTAGTTAGTTGCTCCACAGGTGAGTTTATAAGGATCAGGTAGTTTTCATCCGATCTTATTATGTCGACTTTCTGTCCTACGTCTTTTAAATGGCAGGACGCAGAGGTTTCATTGTTAAAAATATCTTTAGTGCAATTGTAGTTCATTTCAAATTGTTCATTCAATAGGTCTTTGCAAAAGAATATCGTTTCTATTTCCTTGCATTTCTGTTCAACAAACAACAATTCGTTCTTATTATGCAATACATAGTCTTTGCTTATAATTTCAAGAGTTTTATTTATTGGTGTTTTTATGAGGTGAAAGAAGGTAAATGTTTCTTTTGCTACCACAGGAATTTGTATATTTAGTATTATAATAGTGTTATTATAGTAAGCAGATAGTTCCAGAAGCTCATAAATATGTTCTGTAGAAACAATGTTGATTGTATTATTTAGTGCATGATGAATTTTAATCAATTCTAATGGGCTTAGTATCAGTTTAGATACAATATTTAATTTAGCTAATACTATTGCCTCTGCTATATTATTCAAGTGTTGGGTCAATGTATCGATATTTATTTGATTAAGCTGTTGTATTTGTAGGATTGTGTTTATTGTGGGATTAATTGAATTTTGTGTCTGTTCTTGTAGGTTTGCAATTGATCGAGTTAAAATATCTTGTTCTCTGTTTATATGGTTAGTTATATTTTCGAATCTTTTGGTCATATCGGTATTAAGTATAATTTGTCCGTTCAATGTGTTGTTGATATTTACGTTTCCAGCCATTAGGTTTTCTATTTCCTTATTAAGTTGTTCTGCATCTGTGTAGTCTAAGTTTCCGGTAATAAACTTTTTCGTCGAGCCCAATGCGTTAAACAGGCCTCTTTTCTTTCTGTGTTCAGGTGTTAAAACGTCCAGTTTTGTCTTTAGTTCTTTCAGTTTCAAGTAAGTTGTATCTATAGCCATCTTTGCGAACTGTGTCGACTTAAAATGTTGTAGTGTGTTCTCTATTTCCTGTACGTTATCCGCATATGCTTCTAAGTTAATAATGTGTACTAAGTGTCTGTAGTCTGTTATTGTCTTTGCTGTTCCTAATTTAATTGGTATGAGTACATTTATTAAGCCAACGTCCGCTTTTATCAGTACGAGTCTGAAAATAGAAAAAGTTCAAATTTTATGTTTTCGTTTTAATTTTGATTTGTGAAGTTTTTGGTCGTTTGTAGTTATAAGTGTAACCTTGTTGTCACGTTTTACAACCCTCTTCGAAAACCTAGGTGTTAATTTATTCCTTCTACACTCTTTTCTGCATATATCCTCGTTTTAATTTAATGTGTCAGGTTCTTCTCTATTCTGATTAAGTTTTTCAATACGCTCATGTGCATCGTTTGTCAGTTTTTCTTTTATGGTTTCGTGTAAGTGGTTTCAAAATTCGTTTAGTTTTTGTAAATATTCATGTGCCGTACTATGGTGTAATTCTTTTTCAAATGAGGGCGTTCTTCTATAAAACACTTCAAAGGGCGTACATTTTGTCGCCAAATGAATGGAATTATTATAAGTCAAAATCACTTCAAAAAGAATTTCTTCGTGGTCTAGTGGTAGTCCTGAGTCTTTGTATTTTTGATTAATAATTCTGTACGTCTCAGTCATGGTGGAATGTAAGCGTTCCTCCGGGGAGTTACTAGTGCTCTGCTGGAATGAAGTATAGTGGATAGAAATGTTCTGCATCCTACAAAAATCTTTCATGATAGTGGCACTAAATTCGGCTCCTTGATCGCATATTAATTTCTTAGGAGTACCGTGTAGGCTTATGTAGTGTTTAAGATTTTTCAAGATTGAAATACTATTTCTCGATTCTAAGGAGTACGCGGAAGCGAATTTAGAAAACTTATCGATTAGAGTAAGTATATTTCATAATCCAGGTAAGTGGTTTGAGGTCCGTTATTATCCTGAATTTATGACCGAAAAGATAGGGCCTAAAATATTTCGTTGCCCACACTATGGCCAAGATCTCTTTTTCGATTGTGGAATAGTTAATTTCGGTATCCGTTAATGTTCGATTCGCGTAGCCTTGTGACAAAACAGCACCGATCGCAAAGTCGCTGGCTTCTGTGGTAAGATTGAATTGTCTTGTGAAATCTGGATATTGCAATATAGGGTCATTCATTAACAAATTTTTCAAATTTCGAAAGTTTTCAAATATTTGTCATTTAACACAACTTTCCTTCCTTTCTTTAGGCATTCCGTGAAAAGTTTGGTTAATTTTGAAAAATCTTGAATAAATTTTCTATAATATCCAAGTAATCCCAAAAATGATTTTATTTTCTTCTGAGTGTTGGGGATTGGAAACTTCTTAATAACTTCGATTTTCTCGGGATTCGGCTTAATGCCATCAGTGGAGACAATGTGCCCTAAAAAAGCACATTCCTTGTGAAGAAATTCTGACTTATCCAATTGCACTTTTAAATTTGATGCCCTTAATTTTGCAAACACTTTCCTTAAGTTTAGCGTGTGTTCCTGTAGTGAAGTAGAATAGACGATTATATCGTCGAGATATACAAGGCAAGCTGTTCCTAACAATTCTCCCAACACATTATCCATTACCCGTTGGAAAGTAGATGGAGCATTTTTTAAGCCAAAGGGCATTCTGACAAATTCGAAGTGACCTCTGTCCACAGAAAAAGCGGTTTTCTTTACATCATTAGGATGCATTTCGATCTGGTGAAAGCCGCTGGCTAAATCCAAAGTGGTGAAGTACATGCTTCTACCCAATTTATCCAGTATCTCATTGATATTTGGTATTGGATATTTATCGGAAACCGTCTTTTCGTTTAACTTCCGGTAATGGACTAATCTGCACTTTTTTGTATTGATAGCCTTTTTTTTGGGACGATCCAGATTGGAGCACTCCAAGGTGAGAAGCTAGGTTTAATTATGCCCTGGTTTAGCATTTTATCGATCTGCTTTCGGACTTCTTCCCAAGAACGTAAGGATACTTAAAAGATTTAGTGTAAATAGGAATGTTGTCCGTAGTTTTAATTTGATGCTTTATTTCGTTTGTAAATCTGAGTGCATCACCTTCTTTAAAAAAAATGTCGTCATATTGGTTGCAAAGTTTTAGTAATTCCTTTTTTTCCTCTGTATTTAAGTGTTCAGTCCTTATTAAATTGGCTACATTTTCTTTAAGTTCGCGAAGATTTGTGCTCATATTAATATTGTTCACCTCAATGAAATTTTGTGAGTTGTATGGAATGGTCTTTATGGGCTGTTCAATGCATATAACCTTCTCTTGGTCTGAGATGTTTGTCATTTCGTCAAGACTATACCATTCCCTAGCAAAATATATTCCCTCAGAAAAATATAAGTTCGGCTGAAGAAAAGTTTTCTGCATAAAAAAGTCACCATTACGGGTATTCTCGGGTATTTTTATAACGATTTTCGAAGATGATGGGTGTTCATATATGAACATGGTTGATGTTTCTTGTTATTCCGTTTACTGCGTGTGATAAATTTATTGCTCTTCCACACTGGTGTATGCTCTATGTAATGTTATCACACACGAGCACGTTAGTGGAAATAACACAATTGAGTGTTTTTCCAGTCACTGATAAAGGTATACTTGGAAATACTTAGTTATAAGGATAAATGACACACGTTAGTGGAAATAACATAATTGAATGTTTTTCCCCTCATTAATATTGTTTACACAGGCTGAGCCGCTTATCTTCGTGTGGACTATATTTTTACGATCTGTTTATGGTCATTAGACGCATGTGTGAGAAAAACCCAATGTCATAAAAAGAAACAACGGGTAGCAGACATTCTCATTTGTGTACGCGGCGGTAAAGGTCCCAAACAATGATAAGGTGTCACACGAGGATAAGAGGACAGCCTAGACTAGTTTTAAGATTATCATGTTTAGTACTTAAGGTTTAATTTTGTAAATAAAATTCAGTATCTTACAAATATTCAAACTCTGTGGACGTGTTTCAGAGAGAAATCGCGTTTACATTTGGTCCTTCGAGAGAAAAAAAACCAGGGGCAAAATAAGGAAACTATTGCAATAAAAAATTAAGTTAAATGTTTGGTCAAAATTTAACGAAGCGTCAATCTCGGCTAAACAGGGATTGTGTTGTGATAGGTAAAAAAAAAAAGAAAACAGTAAAGCATATCAGCAATGGCTAATAAAGCTAAATTATTTTGAGTTTGGAGTTTGAGGCAAATAATACTAAATTGTTGGCTCAAGGAATAACATCGGAAGATTACTTTGAACAAGAGTATTTTGAAGCCATAGAGGATGTTATATCGAAAAACATTGAACTAATTCAACAAACAATAAGAGAAGAAGAGCTGGGTAAACAGAAGGAAGAAGTTTACCAGCAAGAACAGCCAGCAAAACAAGCATCAACAACTCACCAATCAACACTATCGATAGGCGATGAAGCAAGGAGCAAGGACGTTGTCAGTGTCCAAGAAGAAGTCGAAGAATTGCGGCAAGAATTTAACGAAAACGTAGAATGGATGCGCAGAAGGATGTCAGAACTTCCTACAATAGTATATAACGCATCCAACGAGCTGCTGGAAATAAAGACCCAGCAAATAAAAAAACGTTTTCTAGCATTGGAAGACGTTAATAAAAAATTATGCGGGTTTAAGAGCTCTAAGAATGAGCGAATCCGGAAAGAAGAAATCGAGGACGAGTATTACATGGCTCTCGCATTACTGGCAGACAGCGTCAAAAGTCCTTCAACGAAGCCGACCCAAGAGCCAATGAAAGATGCCAGCGGCATTTCGAACTTAGGTAGAATAAAAATACCTGAATTTCATGGAGATATAAATGATTGGGCTTCATTTCACGACATGTTTGAGAGCCTAGTGCATGACTGCGATTATCTCTCCAATGTGGAGAAAATGTATCGATTGGTGACAGCACTCAAAGGGGAAGCGAAAAGACTAGTTCAACACCTGAAGGTGACGGATGTGAACTACATTGCCGCTTTTGAGATTCTCAAACAAAGATACGAGAATCGGAGGCTGTTGTTTACGAATCAAGTAGACAAGCTTCTTGATCAACCTACGGTCAATAGCGAATCATCGTCAAGTGTAAAACAACTGCTGGATACAACAAACAGTTGTATTTATGCTCTAAAAGGAATGGATGTGACGATAACGGATGCTGAACCGTTTATTGCTCGTATCGTTATCAGAAAACTGGACAATGATGGTCTTCGATATTATGAACAAAATGTTAAGAAGACAAAGGAAATTCAAAGTCTAGAGGACGTTTTGAGGTTTCTGGAGCAACAAGTTCAGGCCTTGGAAGCAGTTACGAAGCGCCAAGGGAATAAGTTCCAGAAGAAATTGGGTGACAATCTTAAAGTTTCGAACACCCTTTATTCGACACAACAAACGTGTCTGTACTGCATCATGAATGGCCATTTGACAAGTACATGCAGAAAGTTTCTAGCATTACCAGTGACTGAACGCAGAAAGATCGCTTATAAAAATAAATTATGTTTTACATGCGTGAATCACAAATTTGATAAGAAGTGTTTAAATAAAACTAAATTCGGCCTTTGTGGAAAAGGACACCATAAGCTGCTACACATAGATGAGGCAAAAAAGGAGGAGCCAAAACCTGGTACATCAAAAGCGATGATGACAAAAGAACCATTCGCAACTACAACGACAGCACTGTTAGCAACCGCACAGGTAAAAGTTCGGGCAGCGAATGGAGAGTTAGTTACGCTAAGAGCACTGATTGATCAAGGATCACAAATTACGGGACTTTCAAAAGAAGCATATCAAATATTAGCACTTCCAAAAATAAAGTGCAAAACCAACGTTCAAGGACTTGGAAATAAAATAGTGGCCATATCACAAGCGAAAGTAGAATTACATATTCAACCACGCTGCTTAAGTAACGAAGTTATAGTTACAGAGGCTATAGTTCTACCGTCCATTTCCGGACCACAACCTGATCAGTCATTTAGAATTGATCTCAGACAGTGGGACAACTACATTCTAGCTGATCCAAGGTACAATAAGTCAGACAGAATTGATATCCTGATTGGAGCGGACCTATTTGGCAATATCCTAGAAGAAGGAGTCTGTAAAAAGAATGGCTTAGTAGCTCAATCGACTAAATTAGGTTGGATTTTATCAGGCGTCTACAAAAGAAGTTGTCAGCCGTAACCAATTTAGAAAGATTTTGGGAGCTTGAGGAACTGCCAAACGCTGAAGAATGTTCTGAAAACAAAGATTGCCTAGAGATGTATGAAAGAACTACAAAGATAAACAAAGATGGCCAGTTTGTTGTAAAATTGCCAATTAAAGATGATATGAAGTTGGGCGATTCCCGAAAACAGGCTTTGGCGAGGTTTCTTACATTAGAAAAGAGACTGGATCGCAATATTACTCTAAGAAATGACTACGCCAAGTTTATGCTGGAATACTTAGATCTGGGTCACATGACAGAGGAAAAGGAAAGCTACACTGGACAATACTACCTACCACATCAGCCGGTAATACGAGAAAGCAGTCTAACCACAAAATTACGGGTAGTATTTGATGCATCAGCTAAAACATCAAACGGAAACAGTTTAAACGATATAATGTTGACGGGTCCGAAACTTCAAAAAGATATCTTTGACATCATCATAAAATGGAGATTGTGGAAATATGTAGTCACAGCTGATGTGGAGAAGATGTACCGCCAGGTCAAGGTAACAGAAGATGATCAATCATATCAGCATATATTATGGAGAAAAAACAAAAAAGAATCCATAAAAGAATACAAATTGAATACTGTTACGTATGGCACAGCATCTGCACCGTTTCTTGCTGTAAGGTCACAATTCTACATTGCCGATAGCTGTACCGAAGACGATTCATTTATTAAAAATATAATAAAAGAAGACTTTTACATGGACGATTTGATGACTGGGTCAGATACAACTCAACAATGTAAAATAATTCAGCATAAAGTTGAAGACCAGCTAAGAAAATTTGGTTTTCATCTACGGAAGTGGTTATCAAACAACAAAGAAGTAACCGCCGATATCAAAAACATTCAGAAGAATGCAGTCATTGAAATTGAGGATGACGAATCAGTGAAGACGTTGGGTCTCCCATGGGATCCAGTAAAAGATGAATTCATGTTCAACATAAATTTTATACAGAAAGATAAAATAACTAAAAGGCAAGCTCTTTCGAATGTAGCCAGAATCTTTGACCCATTAGGCTGGTTGTCACCAGTTACGGTAGTAGCAAAGCTGTTTATACAAAAATTGTGGCTACAACAATCAACATGGGATGAAGTGCTGTCAGATGAGCTAAAAGAGGAGTGGGAAGAATTTACGACAAACGTAATAAGTCTTCAGCAAATTCGAATTCCAAGATGGGTTAAATCGGAAAGTGATGTAGAAATAGAGATGCACGGGTTTCCCGATGCTTCTGAAAAAGCGTATACAGCAGTAGTGTATATAAGGCTGAATGCGTCCGTGATACTGCTGACAGCTAAAAGCAAAGTTAACCCTATTAAAAATAAGAAGACCCTTCCAAAACTGGAGCTCGGCGCAGCACATCTTTTAGCGAAGCAATTGCGTAGAACAGCAGACATCTTCAAACGCCAACACAAAATATACTCTTGGAGTGATTCAACAATTACGCTGCGGTGGATTCACAACAACAAAAATAAGGATAAGTTCATAAGGGACAGAGTGAACGAAATCAACACGCTAGTTCCAGGAGCATTATGGCAGCATGTTAGCAGCAAAGATAACCCAGCAGATATTGCAGCTAGAGGAATATACGCAAACAAATTTAAAGACTATTCGTTATGGTGGAGTGGTCCAGAATGTTGGCCAAAACATAAAGAAGAGCAACTTGTAACATCATGTGTCATAACTAACCCTGCGGCAAAGTTACATTTTTTTACATTTACATTTTAACTCATGCACCGACAGAGGATAAAGATGATGAGGTCAAAGAAACATTTTATGAGCGCCTGGAGGAAGTATATGAACGCTGCCCTGACCACGACATTAAGATTATTCTACGCGATTTTAATGCCAAATTAGGAAAGGAAAGTGTCTTTCGACCAACCATCGACAATCACAGTCTACATGATACCACCTCCGAGAATGGAATAAGACTGATAGACTTCGCCGCTGCAAAGAACATGGTAGTTAGTAGCACACGATTCCAGCATAAGGACATTCATAAGGCGACCTTCATATCTCCTGATCAACGGACGAAGAACCAGATTGATCACTTGGTAATAGATGGCAGGCACTCTTCTAGTGTAATGGATGTACGTGTGATTCGAGGTGCCAATATCGACTCGGATCATTACCTGGTGGCGTAAGTTCGCACGAGATTGAGCAGGACGAAAAACGTACGAAGCCGAACACAGGAAAAGCTGGATATTGACAAGCTACAAATACCGGAGATATCAATGTCCTATCGACAGAAACTCTCTCTCCTGCTGGAACAGAATACCCCCCTCCCGAAGACCCAGATGCTCAGTGGAAGCACATCTCCCATTCTTTGGAAATCGCTGCAATGACTGAGCTTGACTATCAAAAACCGCAGAAGGATAAGCCATGGTACGACGAAGAATGCCGCATTGCAACTGATGAAAAAGACGCTGCACGTATGGCAACGAAACAGTCAGTTACAACGCGTGCTGCGAGTGGGCGGTACAAGAGGCTGAGAAGGGAGGAAAACCAACTATTTAGGCGAAAAATATGGCAGTGGGAGCAGAGAGAGAGTGAAAGAACCGAAATGTGCAGGATGAATGGTGAATCGCGAAAGTTTTTCCGGAGGGCAAGAAGATCGACAAACGGGCCTAATAATGGGCTGCCCTCCTGCAATGACGAGAATGGAAATCTGGTGACTGAGAAGCAGTGTGTGCTCAAAATGTGGAGAGACCACTTTTCAGCACTACTCCACTCAGATTCTTCCAACACCAAATCAGCAGTGGAAGTGGGGAAGGACCTCACTGAACCATTCTGTACCAAGCGAGGACTTAGACAAGGCGACACACTTTCGTGCAATCTCTTCAACATCTTAATGGAGATAATAATGAGAAAGGCTGCAGTAAATACGAACAAGACCATTAACACGAAAAGCCATATGTTGCTGGCGTATGCTGACGACATAGACATTATTGGGCGAAATTTGCGAGAGGTTACTGCAGTATTTTCAAGAATCGAAAAGGAATCAGCAAAGGTGGGTCTTGCTGTTAATGAGGGCAAGACAAAATTGATGGTGTCAACGACTAGAGAAACCTCTCGACTTGGTCCGCACTTGAACGTTGAGAACCGATTTAATTTTGAAGTGGTAGATGAATTTGTCTACCTTGGATCCGCCGTGAACAAGGACAACAACGTCAGCCTGGAGATAGATAGGAGAATTGTGCTTGCAAGTAGATGTTATTTTGGGCTCAGCAAGCAGTTTAGGAACAAAGCCCTCTCTCGACGGACAAAAGTCCAACTATATCAGACTCTCATTTTACCTATCTTGACATATGGCTCCGAAACATGGGTCATATCGCAAGCGGATGAAAAACACCTGGGAGTTTTCGAGAGAAAAGTTCTCCGTAAAATATATGGTCCTGTTAAGGAAAACGGCGAGTACCGACGTCGCTGGAACGCAGAGCTATATAATCTCTATTCAGACGTGGACATTGCTAGACGAATCAAAGTGTGCCAATTGCGTTGGCAAGGCCATGTTATCAGAATGGATGAAGATGAGCCAGCGCGAAGGATTTTTGATAACGTACCCGATGGAAGGAGAAAAAGAGGACGACCAAGACTCCGCTGGAAAGACCAGGCAAAAGAATCCCTCCGTATCCTTGATGTTACCAACTGGCGAGAAAAGGCAAAGGATAGAGCCAGTTGGAAGAATATGTTGAAATTTGTTTGTTTAATTAATATGTGTAAGACGTCTGACCTCATGAGATTGTAATATAGTCAATAAAAGTAAAGCTGACCCTATGTTGCCTACACAGAAAAAAACGTTGTGTAAAAATACCCAAATTCATGGTCTGATATCAGCTGACATTGAGTTCAATCCTTAAAAGATATTATAATCAGCACCGACGTTCTCCTCTTGTTAAGGCTCTTGTTTTATAAGCGTAAATGTTGTTCAGCTTACCTGCTGGTTTACGGGATAAGGCTTGTCGCTGCCATACTGGACGAGGTAAATCCCATATATGTATTTTGCTGCACACTACGCTGTTGCTGCTGAGGTTGTGCGGAACATTGGAACCTATCACAATACGATTTTGTTGCTGTATTAATGAACGACCTGCTGCACTGACAGTTGGGCAGGCGTACGTTGGGAGTTGCAGGCTGCTGAAGAAACAGATTGGGAAAAGGCTTCAGTCTCTCGACAAACATCTCGTCGATTTCTTTACTTACCATTACAATTTTCTGTGGATGCATTTCTGTTGTACGCCTATGGGCTTCGAACAGTTTTAATAGAACAGTCATCGTCTACTACCTCACATTTCTGTTCGTTCCTAAACAGTAACATAATCAGTTGAAGTACTTAACAATAATCGATGTGTTTTCAATTAAATCACAATAGTCCGTTTTGTTCAAGTTCTGTAGTTTTTGAAGGAAAAAAACTCCGCAGTTGTGGTATTTATCTCACCGTAAATTTGTTTGTTGACATTCTAATAATAACAAGTATAATTTCCAACGCACATATGTCAATTCAGCTGTGCAATTTCGATTTTGGCAATATTGCCTCTTCTTCTTGTCCTCATACAAAAAAAATCACCAAACCCAAACTAGGCAATATTACTATTAGTGCATATGCTGGTATCAGACCATGCGTTTGGTTGATTTTAAGCAATGGTTTTTTATGTATATATTTTTCTCTAGTAGGTTTTTTGTTAATTAGCATGTGGTAAGGGAAAGATGTTGAATATTAAATGAAAAATGAGTAAATTTCCACACAACCTACATTTAAGACATCTTAAAAAGTTAAAAATATTTTTCAGAAATATTTTACAGTAATGTCTAATTGTACACGTTGCTCGTTATTTTGAATGGCGGCATCCCCAGTAGGCCTACACCATCGATCTAGATATAATTAGATTATAGATTGTTTATTATATGGATACTATAAGATACGAGCAATTGTTTATTTGAAGATCGGTAAGATCTTGCGTTTAACTACTTTGCAAACATTTGATTTTAATTCAAAATGATTGGAAATACATTTGTTGCAGATGTAATAGTTGCATTCTTGACAAACATATATTTGTTCCTTTATTTTTTTCAAACAACCGCAATGACAACAAAATCTAGTCTTATCGCCTTGGTGTTTGGTTAAAAAATTTTTCATGGTAGATCTGAAATTGTTTGTGTTATGTATTTAAGTTTTGTCATCCCTGTTTACTACTGTAATTCACACCTTGGCATAATCATTTTTGATAACAACCATGTTTGTTAGCTCTAAAGCTGCGTACAGACGATGCAAACAATTTGCAGCAAGTTGAGAATAACTTGCGGCGAATGTTTGCACAACTGTTCAGACCAATGCAAATATTGCATGAAAATTTCTTGCTTCAATTAGTTTTCGATTTGCATGAAAACTGTTGCATGATTGTTGCGTGCAATATATTGCTTTGGAGTTCTAATTTCTTTTCAGTTTCTTTGTCCAAGACAATCAATAAAGACGTGTTTAAATTATGTCGGCTCAAAAATCACGAATTGCTGCAATTGCTGTATTCGCAATTGTAATTAAACGTAAAAAACAAAGAAGTTTGGAGTCGGAGTTTGGATGAAGCAAGCTATTTAAATTTCAATTCTTTCGAGAGCACGAATAATGGTAGAAAATGTTTTTGGTATAATGGCAAGTAGGTTCCGAGTATTAAGGAAACCTTTAGAACTGGGGCCAGAAAAAACTATCGGTGTAGTCTCTGCAATTTGTGCATTACACAACTGGTTGATGTCCAAAAAGGAATCAAAAAAAATATGCTCCCAGTGAAACGTTCGCCAATGAGGTTGATGGAAAGCTGATTTCAGGTAGTTGGCGTAACGAGTTTGTGTTGGAAGGCAACTGCTTACCACTTCACAGAAATACACAAAACTGTACTGAAGCAAAATATATTCGTGAAGAGTTTAAAATATTTTTTGTTTCGCCTGATGGTGAAGTTTCATGGCAAAATAAGTATCTATGAAATAAATATACACAATTTGATTTAAATGTTAGTACTTACCAAATTTTGAATTTTATAATTTGTTTCTTTATCACTAATAATAAAGTTCAACGCATTAAAAAACTCCCATTTGCTGGTAAAGGTTTCCGAGGTACCTTGGCCACTCTTTTTTTGTTTTACTCGGCGGAGCTCTTGCATATATTGGGTGCGCAAATTATGAATTTTCGTTTTGATTTCTTACGCACTTTGTTTTTTATATTTGTTTTTATAGTCTGGAGAAGACACATCCCACAGGACGGAGTAACTCTCATACTCTTCTATTAATTTTTTCGTCAAATCCCGATCCCACATATTAATGATGTGTTCTTGTTGGCAGCAATAATACAACTGCTTGCAAACAAGCAATCAAATGCCGCAATCAAAAGTTCGGCAAAGTACCGTATTCAGACGACGAGCAACAAATATTGCGGCAAACAGTTATTGCAAACTTTGTTTTTGCAGCAAAATGTTTTCCTGACTGTTCATACACGTAAATTTTTTTGCAGCAATCAATTTGCAGCAAGTTGAGAATAACTTGCAGCGAATGTTTGCACAACTGTTCAGACCAATGCAAATATTGCATGAAAATTTCTTGCTTCAATCAGTTTTCGATTTGCATGAAAACTTTTGTATGATTGTTGCGTGCAATATATTGCTTTGGAGTTCACATTTGTTTTCAGTTTCTTTGTGCAAGACAATCAATAAAGGCGTGTTTAAATTATGTCGGCTCAAAAATCTCGAATTGCTGCAATTGCTGTATTAGCAATTGTAATTAAACGTAAAAAACAAAGAAGTTTGGAGTCGGTAAAAAAAACGAAAGTGCTGGGTGAGAGAGCGGATTTCGAAAAGAAATGAAAAAGGCGTTCATGGTAACCTTTTAAAAGAACTAGAACATGAGGATGAAGCAAGCTATTTAAATTTTTTCCGGATGTCCCATTTGCTGGTAAAGGTTTCCGAGGTACCTTGGCCACTCTTTTTTTTGTTTTACTTGGCGGAGCTCTTGCATATACGCAAATTATAAATTTTCGTTTTGATTTCTTCTTCACTTGAATTTAATTTTTTAGCAATTTCTGGGCACTTTGTAGTTGTTTTTATATATTTGTTTTTATAGTCTGGTGAAGACACATCCCAAAGGACGGAGTAACTCTCATACTCTTCTATTAATTTTTTCGTCAAATCCCGATCCCACATATTAATGATGTGTTCTTGTTTGCAGCAATAATACAACTGCTTGCAAACAGCGCATGCAAACAAGCAATCAAATGCCGCAATCAAAAGTTCGGCAAAGTACCGTATTCAGACGACGAGCAACAAATATTGCGGCAAACAGTTATTGCAAACTTTGTTTTTGCAGCAAAATGTTTTCCTGACTGTTCATACACGCAAATTTGTTTGCAGCAATCAACTTGCTGCAAATTGTTTGCATCGTCTGTACGAAGCTTAAAACTATTGAAATGAATTCTAATAAAGCAGTCCCAATGAAATCTTCATCGCGTGGGTTTTAAACATCACAATTGACGACGAGGAAAAAAAAAACTGTGAGTGTTAGTAGTTTGTAGTGTTAGTGCGACACAAAATACATAAAACATAAAAGGAAAGGCAGAAATGACAAATGGCTTATTAAGAAAAAGCCGATTAAAGTTTCTAAACTTTCTTCACCAAAAGTAGAGGTAATCACAAAATTTCTTGTCTTAAATGTTTAAAAAAAATTAATGTGAGTCCGATCACAGTGGAGATGTGTAAACATCTAGTAATGAAAAATTTATTTAAGTTGGAAGTACTTATGCTTTTAGTAAATTTTTTTAATTAATCAATTAAAAGTATCAAAACTTTCAATATTGTAAATACATAGGAATTTACTGGTTTTTGTTTGTTTTATTTAACTTATTTGGTTAATAAATGGGCACACTGCAGTATATATGTACTGCATTAAAAATTACAATAAGCAGTAAATTTACTGATTACTGAAAAAATTCAGTAAATTTTTACTGATAATGAAATTTAATTTGCATTACCAGTAAAATCATAGGGCCGTATTCATAATAATCAGTAATCGGGCATTACCGATTACTGAAAAATCTAAGCACCTCATCATAATCATGTAGGCACTTTATAAAAATTGCTGAAAAAATTTTTAGTAATCAGTAAAAATTTACTAGTTAAAGAATTATTTTTACTGAAATTTTAGTAGTACTGCAAAGTGCCCATCTATGGTAAATGCCTTAAGTACAAATAGTTAATATTGGCTTATGGTAACTAAAATAATATACATATATAAATGTTTGACTCGATTGTATTTAAAAATCTATGGAAAACTGCATCTATAGTAGTGGAATTGTTAGTTGTGGGGGTTTGTGCAGAATTGCGCATATGCAAGTGGAAAACGTCAAATAAAAATTTTGATAAAGCTTGCGACTGTGGGTTTGCAAAATTTGTATTAAAATCTCCACACATAATAATTAGCATGAGATGAAGATTGTTACCCAATTGTCGTGCACCAGCTTCAGTTTAAGGCAACAGTACGTAATGAAGATATGTTATATATAATCTTAATTTATATTGGACTCTAATAGAAATTTTATTAGAATTAGCATTACCTCCATTCAGGTTTGATACACTTTGTGTTGTTTTATGTTCTGAGTTATAATTTTTTTGGTGTTTTGTAAAATATTTTATTATTTTGTATTTATTGCGGTTGACAAGTTATTAATCAGCTGTTTACTGAAATGTAATGCATGTAGTTATTTTACAGCAATGGTTTTCGAAAATTAGTAGCTAATATTGCACACTAGATGGTGCTTATATGCAGCTGTTAAGTATGAATGACAAAGAAGTATGAATGACAAAGACGAAGAAGACGTTTAGTTTGACAAGTTTAGGTTTTAGTTTTCCTTATACTTGACAAGTTTAGTTTTGTTTTTTTTTTTTTTTTAAGACCAGCACTCAGGGGATGCCCCCTACAAATGCAATGCATTGTGCTGGCGACGGAAATTTAGGTAGAGGAGGGTGGAAAGAGGGAGTAGTGCTCATTTACATTTGCCTTGAATCGCTGTATGTCACAATTGGCGGGAAATACACTTGCGGGAAGTTTATTCCACATACGGACCGTACGACTGAAGAACGAATTTTCTCTGTAGTGTGTTGTGCGATCGACTGGCCAATAGATAGTAAACGGATGGGAGTTCCTTGAAAGCCGCGTACCTCTGCCAAATGTCCTCACATCTGGTATAAGTTGACGGATGTCCGAGGAACACGCACCGTGAAAATACCGATAGAACAGTGTCACGCAACCCACATTACGCCGATGCTCAAGGGAGGCAATATAGCTGGACACCCTACTGTCCCCTATCAACACCTTTGCTCTCCTTTGTACACGGTCCAGCAACTCCAAAGATGACTTTGGAGCACCTGCCCATATATGGGAGTTATATTCCATTCGCGGCCTGATGTAGGTGGTGTAGATATTAAGGAGATCAGATGGAGTGAAGTACTTCTTGCACCGCTTTAAAAAGCCTAGGCACTTCGATGCATCTTTCGATACTTCAAATACATGTTTTGCCCAGCGAGCATCACATTGTATTTTCATGCCCAGAACATCAAGAGCGTCTGATTCCTCAATATCCACACCATCCATAGATAATGACGATACGACTGGGTCAGCTGTCCGCTTGTGGGAAAGCAGACAGCACTGGGTCTTCCCCGCATTAAAACTTACTCTATTCAATCGACCCCACTCAACAATGGCCTCGAGATCGCGGTTGAGTGTTTCATTCATTAATTGACGTTTATCACTAATTTCCTGAAGATTTGGCCTGTGGTCGAATGAATATGAATGACGGAGATTACTGTCATCTGCAAAAGAGTAGATTTGGTTCACAGTCCGACCCAGGAGATCGTCAATGAAAATAAGAAAAAGAGAAGGAGAGAGAACAGAGCCCTGTGGTACCCCTGCCGTTAATTTATGTTCATCGGAAGAGATGCCAACTATAACAACTCTTATAGTGCGATCTCTGAGAAAACTCGATAGAAATCGAGTGAAATTATCACCAACACCAAAAGCAGCCAGCTTCGACAAGAGTACCTCATGCCAAACTCTGTCGAAGGCCTTGGAAATATCTAGAGCCACCACCTTACTCTCACCAAGCCGGTGGATGGATCGACTCCACTGTTCCGAAAGGAACGCCGTCAGGTCTCCCGTAGATCTTCTCCTACGGAAGCCATACTGTCGATCATTAAGCAGGAAATTTGACTCGAGATACTTCACAAGATGGTGGTTAACCATGCTCTCCATAACTTTCGAGAGCGCAGAACAAATAGCAATTGGCATCACCTTTTTTGGGAATAGGCTGGACGTTGGCTACCTTCCAACACGCCGGGTAAACTCCAGCGCGGTATGCAAGATTGAAAAGGTTGCGCAGTGGGCGTGCCAGCGTTGAAGAGCACTTACTTAGGACCAGTGCTGATATACCATCCGGACCCGGGGATTTACCTACGTCGAGATTCGCGAGAACCTTTTTAACTCCTCGTGGTCGAAAAAATATTTCAGGCATGAAGCCAGATAAGCTTCCAGTTGAAATGCTGATAAAAACTGTTGAGCTCAGCCCAACGTGCCTTTTCGTAGGAAAAAGTTGTTCGCTTCGGGGCTGAGTTTGAAACGAGTCGAAGAGCTGAGTACGAGAAGGATGCCGAAATGACACAGTGATCCGAATTACCAAGAGGTGCATACTTTTCAGGGTGTGAAGTTAAGAATAGGTCAAGTAAATTACGGTAGTGGCCTTGAACGCACGCAATGTGCGTCGGTTCATTCACTAATTGCGCCAGGTTGTTGTGCGCGGCGAAGAGCTCAGCGTATTGGCCCTCCGGAGTTGTATGGTTTGAATGGGTTAGCCAGGCGGAGTTATGGACATTAAAATCACCTGCGACAGCAATTTCACTGTCCGGATATTTTTCCAAAATTTTGGATATGGAGTCAGAAAGGGCGTCGAAGCCATTAAAGGATGCCTCCCTTTCCGCATTGGGACTTCTATAAAGAAATGCAAAGTGAAGGACATGTGTTCCAATCCTAAATTTAACCCAGAGGGAGTTAAATTCCGGATCTTCGGAGTCCAAATGACGCTGACTCTGAAACACTATGCCATTTTTTATATAAACCACAAGGCCTCTGTGGGAAACAAAAAGAGAAAGAACGTGATACCCAGGAACGTGAAAATCCTGTGGATCAGAATCCTCACACACCTGGGTCTCACAAAGAGCTAGAATATCAGGCCGGTGAACATTAATATGGGAGTAAACACTAAAAAAATTCGTTCGCAGCCCTCGTATGTTGGCAAAGTGAAGAGAAAACTTACCTACCATTGCAACACACAAACAAAAATCAAAGCAAAGTCAATGCTATGTGCAGAATACAAACAACCGTTCCCCCACCTTCCCGCTGTTGTCCACACAATGCTTAGTGTTATGCCTTAAGCACTGTGTAGCAACAAGAAGACGGAAAAAGAAGAGCAGTCTGTGCTGTGCGTTAGTTAAGATGGAGGGGGGACAACACATGCATGCGGAGAGGGGCATAAAAGCTCGTTGTGTGGTCAGTATAGACATTTGTTGTTGTTTGTTTATGGTTTGGTTTGTGTTGATGTCGCGGTGTCAAACATGTTGCGTTGGGAACGGAGTGGTGTCGCGAGCATTTGGTGTCGATTATTGTTGTTGTTCTTATTGGTTTATGTTATTGCACTTGTGTTCTAATCGTTTTGTTTTATTTGCGTGCACTTTGATATTGTAATGATGTTTTGGTTTTGTATTATGTTTTCACTATTTGGATTGTGGTTATGAGATGTTTTAAAATTTTTTTTTCTATTCTGATTTTGTTCAAATTATTATGTATATATTTATTAAACACGACCGATTTTAAAATTTGTGATTCATGACTTACCGACGCGGACTGGATATTTTGGTTTAACATTAAACATTGAACGGGACGCGGAGCACAACCAAAAACACGTCTGTACGGGACGGCTGTCACACACTTATTTTCCTTATTTTGCTTTGTTTTAGTAAATTTCTTGTTAAAAGTGCAAAAAAACTTTTTAAAAGTTATTAAAATTAAATTTTTTTGTATTCATTTTATTTATTTGTTTTCATTTGCCTACGATAACATAATGTACGACAATTAGTGAAAATTAGTAGCTACTATTGCACACTAGATGGTGTTGAGTATATTGTATGCAGCGTATGATTACACTAATATACACTCATACATAGCTCACACCGATTTGATAACGCTTTACGATTGGTTAACGATTGCATCGCACATCTTACTCTAAATTTGTGATTGTATTGTGAAAAAGATTTTTACTCCCAGCGTATAGATGTTTACACATCAAAAAGAAAATAAGACGAAAAATGGCGGTAGTTTGTTTTGTATGTGTGTGAAATGGAAGTGCTACTAAGCCAGCAACAGGAATTCACAAAGAATTAAATCGTGCAACAACAATAATGGATGGTGGCCATGATGAATAGGGGCACAGTTTCGACATCAAGCTCAATTTCTGATCAACGTATGGTACCTGCTTTCTACGCATTTAACAAAGAATGTCACAATTGGGACTGAAAGTTGGAACAATTGAACCAACATTTCAATGCATACGCTGTCATCGCCGCTGAAAAGCAAAAATAGTGAAATGTTCGAGCTCCTGAAAAACTTATTTGGTTCTTCCAGCCTGGAAATTAAAACGTTTGCAGAACTAACCAATAAGTTAACGGATCATTCCACTGTATCACACCATATTGTAGCTGCTCGTTATGAGTTTTTTAAAAGAGACATGAAAAGCAACCAATCATACAAAGAGTGGACTGCCGATCTGCGAGGGTGGGCAAGCCAATGTAAGTTTGTTTGCAACTCCAACGAGTGTGATGCTAGCTTCGTCGACGATATGATTCGCGACCAAATCATTCTACGCACACCGCACGATGCAGTCAGAGCAGCAGCATTGCAAAAGCAGCAAGCAACGCTAGCTGATGGTCAACTTATAGCAGAGCCGTACGAAGCAACAGCAAAAACAGTATCAGCAATCAAAGAACGGGAAATTGAGAAGACGGTAAACGCTATAAACACAAATCACAAAAAGAATACACATCAAATGAAAGGAAAAAATAAGCAAAGCAAATATAAGTCGTGCTCGGGCTGTTTTCGCTCACATTACAGAGAAAATTGCAAATTTGGAAGTGCGACATGTAATAAGTGCGGTAAGAGGGGACATATTTCGCTTGTGTGTATGTCTACCGATACGAATTAAAACAATAACAAATGGAAAAATATAAAAACAGTGACCAAAAAACAATATTGATGTGATTGATACATTTTTCGAAGTAACCGGTGAAGTAGATATTAATGATTCAAATAGTTACATTTCTATAGAGATTTTTAATAAGATGGTAAAATTTCAAATGGACTCGGGTGCGTCAATCTCAATCATAAATTTGAAAACATATAATCTGCTAAATAAACCTAAACTAAATACAACAAAAAGAATTCTTTACGGTTTTGGAAAGAAAATAATTCCAGTGTTAGGCGAATTGCACACATCGGTTAAATGTGGTAAACATAAAAAAGAAGTGGTGTTAGTGGAAGTGAATACAGACCAGGGTGAAAACTTATTCGGAATTGATTTGTTCAAAACATTCGGTTTTGGAATACAAAAAGTAAACGAAGTTTCGGTTGTGTGTAAAAACGATATTGAGAATTTGTGTAAACAATATAGTGAAGTTTTCGAAGTGGCTCTCGGGACAGTTAAAGACTTTAAACCCAATATCCGTTTAAAATCCGATGGCCAACCAAAATTTTATAGAAGCCGATCAATTCAATTTGCACAAATGCAGAAATTTAAACAAGAAATTGAAAGACTCATTAAATTAAAAATTTTAAGTCCGATAAAATTTAGTGAATGGGCTTCTCCTATCGTCCTTGCTAAAAACCGAACAACGAGATACGCATTTGTGGTGATTTTAAATTAGCCGTCAACGCGCAGATTGACGTAGAACAATATCCGTTACCGACTCGTGAATAGCTACTCCACACCATTCGAGATGGTAAGTTTTTTCCACAATCGATCTTAAAGATGCCTATTTACAAATGGAACTTGACGAGGAGTCAAGAAAGTTAATGGTAATCAACTCTCCGCTGGGTTTATTTCAATACCAAAGAATTCCATATGGTATCGCTAGCGCTCCTGCTATGTTTCAAAAGTACATGGAACAGCTTCTTTCGGGTATTGAAGGATGCGCGAATTACATAGATGATATCATAATTTCAGCACCGACGTTAAATCAGCATTTTGAACGCCTCGAACAAATTCTACAGATTCTAAACGCCAATGGGATTAAATGCAAAAAAGAAAAGTGCTAATTTTTACAGGATAAAATAACTTATTTAGGACGACAAATTGGTGAAGGTGGTATATTGCCAGACGAATCAGGGGTTCGCGCTGTGAAAAACTAAAAACTCCTAAAGACGTAAAAGAAGTGGAAACGTCTATGGGCAAAGTGAATTACTATCATAACTTTGTGCCTAGCTTAGCTAATCTTGCCGCTCCAATAAATATGCTCTGAAGGAAAAATATACGCTTTAAATGGGGACCAGCTCAACAACAAGCCTTTGATCAACTTAAAAACCACATTGTTAACGCGACTCAATTGGTTCATTTTCAGGACGAATTGCCATTAATTCTAGCCACTGACGCTTCACCTTTTGGCATAGGCGCTGTCATATCGCATCTCTACCCTGATGGCAGTGAAAGGCATATAGATTTTGTATCGAAAATCTTAGATTTTCATCAGGAAAAGTACAGCCAAATTGAAAAGGAAGGACTGGCCATTGTATTCGGCGTTAAGCGATTCCATCAATATCTGCAAATTCATCCTTGTCACATATCACAAACCTTTGGTAAGCATTTTTAAACCAAATAAACATTTACCCACAATGACAGCTCATAGACTACAACGTTGGGCTATTACACTCATTTCTTATAAATTTGAGATTAAATATCGTAATACAGCAGATCATGGGAACGCAGATGCTTTATCACGCCTACCAATTGGAACCGATGAATCATTCGACCAAGAAGAAGCATCCTTCAACACAAGCTTCGATGATTTTCCCATAAAAGTTCAACAAATTCGAGTACAAGCTAAAAAAGATAAAACATTAAACAAAGTACGAAATTTTATAGAAAATGGCTGGCCGAACCATTTAAATTCTGAGTTAAAGTATATCAAGCCATATTTCGATCGCAGGAAATATTTAACTATTTATAACGATCTTGTTTGTCTCCAAACTGATTTATTCGACTGGTAATACCTGATGCTCTTCAACAACATCTTTTGAATCTTCTGCACGATGGACACTGGGGGATAGTTAAGATGAAACAGCTTGCAAGGCAACATATTTGGTGGAATGGCATAGATAACGACATAACTCGAATAGTTGCTAAATGTTCAACTTGTCAAGTTGAAAATCAATCACCTGCAAGGGAATATCAAAGCTGGGAAAATAATTCAAGACCATGGCAAAGAGTTCATATTAATTTTGATGGACCTATTTTCAATTCAATGTGACTTGTGTGCGTGGACGCTTTTTCGCAATTCCCATATGCAACAGTTATGTCAAACACGATAACAGAAGATACCGTTTCGGCTTTATCGACAATCTTCTCCTTTGAAAGTATTCCTGAGGTAATAGTTAGCGACAACGGACCACAGTTTACTTCCCAAGTTTTCAAGAAATTCTGCTCAACGCTGGGTATCAAACATCTTACAACAGCTCCGTTCCATCCAGCATCCAACGGATAGCCCAACGTTTTGTTCGTACATTTAAAACATCAGTACGTAAAAATATTGATAATAACATGTCAATAAAGAATGAAGTTAATAAATACCTTTCGACATATCGGTTTATGCCTAATGCAAGTGGGAAATCACCAGCAGAACTAATGCGTGGCAGACCTGTCAGAACTGTATGGTCACAATTATTAGACGAATCGAACGTTTCCCAACAAAATTCTACATTTCATTCTAAATTCAACGTAAAGCAGCCGGTATTCATTCGCAATTACGGAAGAGGAAAAAAATGGATACCAGGGATCATCAAACGTCAACTAGGGAAAATGCTATACATCATTGAGACAAAAATAGGTTGCTGCAGACGTCACGTGAATCAAATAAAAGGAAGGAATGGTTGTGACGAGCCAAATATCACTCCAAACAACAACGAATTCGACGATTCTTCTTCAACCGCAATTGCTTGTGACGAGCCAAATATCACTCCAAGCAACAACGAATTCGACGATCCTTCTTTGTGAACCGCATTTCAACAGCCTAAATCAGAACCTTGTAGCCAACGTGAAGAAAACAACATTCCAACAACACCAGTGCGAGAGTTTAGTAATGACTTGACCAGTTCCGGCGAAGTACAAGATGTCGAAGAGTAGTATTGCGTTATTCACCAGACATATTTAGAAAATAACAACGTATTTAATGTTTTTTTTTGAATTCAATGAATTTCTTATTTTAAAATTTTGTTAATTACTTTAATTGCTATGGCTATTGTTACATTACTTATTATAATACTTTATATTTAAAATTTTGAATTTACAACCATTGTTATGTATTTAAGTTTTGTCATCCCTGTTTACTACTGTAATTTACACCTAGTCATAATCCTGTTTGATAACAACCATGTTTGTTAGCTCTAAGACTATTGAAATGAACTCTAATAAAGCAGTCCCAATGAAATCTTCATCGCGTGTGTTTTAACCATCACAGTTTGGTTTACTTAAATTGGTTAATGTTTGACCTTTCAGGATTCTTGATGAATACATTAACACAAAAACACCGCAACTTGATCCGTAATTTTCTAAATCTCCTTCAGTAGCTTCTTTATAAATCCAATTGCGTTCGCTTTTTACTAGAACATTAATGAATTGTCTATATTGAATTTTTTGTGGAAAATTTCAAAACAAATAACGTGTAATGACTTGAACTTATAATTGGAACAAAAATAATTGTTGTTTCATTATTAATAAGCAAACGCAATTTTTCAAAATTTATAGTACTTGGTTGGCATGGCATGCAATGAACACCCTTTAATCCGCTTTCTTTTATAATACATAAAAGACATGAATCCAAGGCAAAATTTGTTAACCATACATCGTTATTTAAAGACATCTAGTCTGAAGTTTATACACAATTATAGAATCCAATCTCAATTGAACCTTCTAAGAGGTTTATCTCCTTGAAAAGAGTATCAAATTTAAATAGTTCGGTTGAATGAATTGATTCTGTATTCAAGATTTTTTTGATATTTTTTTTCAATCAATTTAGCAATTTAGAATTTCATTTGATTGCATGTCGATAACATTTTGTGACCGAACTCTTTCAATTTGTTTTGTTATTTTTGACTCAAACATAACTTTGGGTCGAATTAATTTTTGTCTTTTGCAATTCTTTTTACCCCATTCCGCAGCTTTAACTTTTTGAGAATAACTATGATCTAGATCTATTTCATTACTTAAATTTTTAACAGGTATTATGTATTCTTTGGTAACATTTTCCTCATTATCATTTACTACGTAAAGTATGAATGCTTTTCTCAAATAATTGAGTTTTGTGTATGAATAGCAGAACAATAAAAATGTGTCTGAACCATTGCTGGCATCCTTTTATACTTTGAAAATTCAATGCATTCTTTAGTAATGACCTTAAGAAATGTTTTTTACCTAACTGCAAATCTAAATGTTTACTGAAGTTATGTATGCAATGACACTTACACCACTGCAAAATAACAAAATCAGGTCTGATGGTATCGTTTGCTTCATAGTTATTAAGAAATTTAGCGCAAGCGGGAAGGTAATCTAATAAAGTTTGTTTATTAAAACTTTCTAATAAATGGACCATACAACAATAAGGCAATTTAAATTGATATTTTATTTTACTTTCTTTCAGAAACTCTTAAATTTTATTTAAAAATTTACGTGTTTCTGTGAGAGTATGTCTAGACAAAATGCATTCAGCAAGAACTAATATTTTGCCAAGTTTGCCAATTCTTAAAACTACTTTGTATATTATAACTCTGTTTTCGGCACATCCAATTTTTTTACACTTTCACCTGTTGCATCAAAGTGTAATTTGAGTCATGTAGAATTTTATCATTTTGTGAAAGTGTTGCAAATGTTGCTCTACTCCACAAAAAAAATTGTTAAATAGTCACCATGAAACTGGATATAATTTTTATATGGACCCCTTTATCTTTAAATACATCTCTTTTGACACCTCTCATCAGCCCAACATGCGTTTCGCCGTCAGGGTGCCACACCTCTTTTGTTCTATACACAGTAACATTTCCATCAGGAGTTATTTCAGATCTATAGGTGGTGCAATCATAAAACTTGCAGTATGCATACGCTAAGGTATTGTGTTTAATAAATTTCACCAAATAAAAACATAATATACATGCATTATTATATTTAAGATACTGTTGTCGAATTATGACTTCGATAATTTTCTTTTCTGTATGCTTTTTCGGCTTGTTCAGTAGACTTAAATCTACTCTGAATTTGCAGTCAAAATATTTTTCGAAAGCCCGTTTACGTTTTGTTTCTTTTGCCTCATTGCGTATTACAGATCTGTTACACTTCTCGTTTGTATTTGCCAATTTTCTGAAGTTAAGAAACCCTGAAACTTTACTCGAATTATCGGAAATGTCAAATGGTCCCAGTGTATGATCGCGGGCAGTGGCGACTGAGTTTGAAACTTTTTTATTTACATTTGTAAAAATGTTTTCATTGTATTTATAATATATTCGTGATTCTCCCTTATTAATTAAATAATCTTGTAGAACCGTACTTTTCGATTCTGAAAAACTGCTTTTAATTGAACTCAATTCAATATCAATCACTTTTTGAAATCTATCTAGTTCTTTGACTACAATTTCATTAAATGACGTTGTTTCATTCCGAATCATAATTTGCAAATCATTATAAAAATCTTTTATAATCTTTGAAATATTTCTTGAATGAATATTCAAAATAATTTATATATTCATCAATGAATTTATTTTTATTCACTTTCAACTCGTTTTCAAGATTATTTTTGAAATTGTCTCTGAATTCATTTTTGAATTCATGTAACATATCTTTCAAGTCATTTAAATGACTTTCTATCGCCTTGAAATCCGACACATTTTTAATATCAGTATTTATGTATGAAATATTTACACATTCTTCTTGTGCTTGATCTTTAAAAGGATGCATAATTTCAGTGTCAGATTTTAGCTCATTTTTTGAAATGTTTTTGGCATTGCATGATATAGCGCAAGCATCGATATGAAAACCTTCCACGTCCAAATGATTAATGCTATACTTGATTAATTCATTTAGAGATTTTGAAATATGTTTAATTTCTGTGTTTGTCACTGACTTATTTTGAGACACTGAGAAATATTGTTCAAAAATTGATTTGTTTGTTTGGTTTGTTCCAGCAGTGATACAATTTCTGGACCACAACAATTCTCAGATATATTGCCACTATTATAAAGTAGGACTTACATTACTTCTTCCTCAAGTTTGTTGTAGATTTCCAAAATATCGGCAAGATTATTGGTTCCCAAATACGTTAGCATGTCCGATACTTTTTCATCCACTATATTTTTTAAATTAAAGTGAGAACCCGAAATAAGTTGATGTAATATTTCGGTAAAGCTTCCTGAAATGTCTGTTTCAACATTTGTTTTCAATATTGAATTATTTTGAATTTCAGAATCAAGAGCTGATATATTTTCTGTTGTTATATTCGACTCAGAACAAAGTGTTGTTATCAGTTCTGGTTTCTTTTCAGCATAGCTATTATTGTCAGTGTCAGAACCTGAATTTATTTTAGATGCATATACATAATTGCATATTTCGTTTTTTCAAAATGTTGCTAGGCAAAAATTCAAATTTTTTCTGTTTCTGTTTTTTTCTGAAATAGATGCATAAAATCGAAGTCATTTTAACAAAAATGTGTTTCAAATCTATACAGGCGCCACAATTTAATGATCTAGACTCAACGTATACAATCTTCATTTCTCACTTTGACAGTCAGTATTTTGATTGTCAAAATAATATGGTTCAAAATAACATTGGTTGGTTAAATCATAGTTAAACAATGACTAAAAAACTCAATTCGATTTCAACCACAATTTAACTAAGAAACGAAGATCACCACTGACTGAAAAGCTGGCCATTAGTGGTAACGCTATTTCAGATTAATATGGTAGCACTTTCACGGCGTCTTCTTCGAATCAATTTAAACTGTTACGCAGCGTGACGGAACATGGTAAGTGTGTTTGAAATTTTTTATTTTTAATTATTATATGGGTTTGTTTTTCTTTCATCCGTTTTTTACCAAAATGTACCCATGTCCGCACTGCGGAAAACGGACCCCAAAAAGAAGAAAATGGAAGCAGTAACTGAACACAACAATGAGGCAGCTTGTAGGTAAAGTTGTTTAAATTAACAAATTTTGATAAAATAATGAATCTTTTTGTGTACAGTGATGCAAATGTTTTTGCTGATAATCCGCAATGTTCTAAAAGGAAATTTAGAACAGAATGGCTTACTACTTTCGAATGGCTGCAGGAAAGGGATGGTAGTCCATTTCGTACTGCATGCTCCAAGCCACTTGCTGCACATTTGACACATCTGAAAAATCATGAAAAGACAACAACGCATGTATAAAACTATGACACCAAAAGGATACATTTGCATATCGACTAATTTTTTAACAACGAACAACAAAGAAGGTCGCAACAGGTAAAACATGTAGAATTCACGTTGGTCATGTTTTGCATTACGCACAATTTGCCTTTCACATCTGCACAATTTGACTCTGCAGTTACAGAACTAGTGTATTTCGGAAGGACAAAGGCCACAGAAAAACAAAATTGGAAAGCAGGCAAGGAATGATGTAACAAACAAAAAACATTACAAAAAACAAAATTTTCTTTAATTGTGGACGGAACTACCGACCTTTCTACGAAGAAATGGTTTGTTTTAATCGCGCGTTATGTAAATTCAGCGTTTGTAATCCAAGATAAGTTTCTGACAATTTTGTGATTAACTAAGTCAGACGTGCAGTCAACATTTGATAAAATTAAAGAATTTTTTGTGTTGTGTGAAATTCCTTTCAAGAACCTAATAGGATTGTCAACAGACGGAGAAAATGCTCAGTCTGGTAATGGTAGAGGCCTTAAGGCGTTATTTGAAAAAGAAGTAGAATTATTTTACATTAAATGTTCCTGTCACGCTTTACATCACTGTTCCAGTTAAGCCACAAAAAAAATTGCCGTCGTCTATCGAAAAATTGTGTTGGAACATATACACCTTTTTTTCTCGTAGTCCCAAACGCGTCAGCGAACTCAAAGAATTCCAAGAGTATTGTTCAGTTGCACCGCATAAAATTTTAGGTATGTATATGCAGTACCCGTTGGCTTTCGCTGGAAGGCGTTGTATTAAGAATCGTTGAGCAATGGGGTAGCCTAAAATTGTATTTCATTTCCTGTGTATATGAACTTCAAGGAATTTCTGCTGGTGTTATTGCGGAGGATATGACAAGCCAAATTAAATGTTATTTTTTATTTTTGACATATTTTCTACCCATTGCCAATAATCTTAACAAAGAATTTCAAGCGGAAAGTTCACGTTTACCGTATTTATACACTAGCATAAAATCGATTTACCTTTTAATATTAAGAAATTTTATTAAAAAAGAACTAATATGTAAATAATATAGAAATTATACTACAAAAATAAGCAGTATCAGCTTGATACTTGTAAAACACTAAGGCAGAAACATATGCGGAAACTTATTTAAGTAAGACTGAAAAACATGAAATAAAATCTGCTGTTTTAGAATTTTATATAGAATTTCTTGATCAGATCAACAAGCGATTATATTTCAAAAACGATAGTATAAAACTTTTAAATATGATAGCTCCTGATAAGGTACTTTCAAACGACGACTTAGCAATTCTGGATCTTGTTTCAAAATTCCCTAAGTTAGTTGACTGTGATCCCGATTTAATAGTTACTGAGTGGAATTTGCTGCGGCTCAGCGATATAAAAACTTTGGCCAATTTAAACATTACTGCTTTTTGGCGCAAAATAGCTTCTATAAAAAACGGATTAAATGTGAAAAGTTTCTCAAATATTTGTTATTTTATTTTTAATTTGTTATCTCTGCCACATAGTTCCGCCACACTAGCGCTAATAAAAACTAAACTAAGGAATAAACTAGAAGTAAATGCTGTCAACGGTATTATGTCGTGCAAAGAAATTATTAAAATGAATAACCCACTCTATGTTTGGTCAGCCAAAAGGGACCTACGTAACCAAATGTAAAATCAAGAACTTTAACTTTTTATTTTTAATGTGATGTATTTAATACATGCCCGAATTATAACATAAGTAAATGAAAACAACATATGTATGTTAAAAAGACTGAATACAATTTTTTTACTTACAATTTACAATTTTAATGTATTTTTACATTTACATTACATAAATATTAATTTACATGCCTGAATTCTTTAATGCAAATATGTTATATCGTTAAATATAATCGTTAAATCATCATGATAATCTTAAATTTTTGCCTCTTCTTCTTTACTTAGGAACTTACCACCAGGTATTCTGTATAAATAATTTTTTTTCATTTGACCTACGTTAATTTTAAAACAATAAAACAACAACCAAAGAAAACTCACTTCCGTTTAAACTCCTACTTACTACTGTTCGAATTCGGGGTTTTTCCATGTTGCCTTTATATATATTTCGCACCAGAAATAGAAAACACAGCGTCACTTTACATATAACTTATAAAAGAGTTCGAATTCTCTGACATAATATAACTCATGACTCATATACGTATTAAAATTCTACATCAAAAACGCAGTGCATTGAGTGTACCGAGAAAAAATATATTGCCTTTATAAATGTGTATAAATGATGTCTCTATTTTCTATTATAATTGTGCCAATAATAAATCTTGATGCCTTTATACTTTAACTTGCATTCGTTAACAAATGACTCTAATTTTATGTTCGTTTGGAATATCCTAAACGGCTAACAATTTCATACCGTTGTAGATGTTCTAAACCACTTTTCATTTCACTTAACTGGGCACAATTTATCAATAGTTTTCTTCTTTTTATTTACTCTTATTTGCCATTGGGAATGAAATCTTTATTTTACACTATAATTTTAATCACTTTCATTCTCATTTTCGTATTTTGTTTCTAGTCATATTCTTAAAATTTAATCATTGCCAATTATTTTAACTAGCTGCTTACGTTTGCCTTTATTTTTTCTTCTAGCCTTTATGCCTAGATTTGAATTTCATTTAATTGTAGCCAAAAAAATATGGCAAAAAGTCAACCCCTTTTATAAAATTTCAATTCTCACACGTTATTATCTTTATCATTGAAAAAATATTAACTTTGGGGATTTACTTATGGCATTTTCAATAAACATAACTTTTTCAGAATTTGTCTTCCAAGGAAGAATGACCTTTACGCATATTATTTTTGCAACTTTAACTTTTAGGCTTTATTATTTTCTCAATTTCAACTATCAGGCCTTTTGAATTTATTGGAACTTAATTTCTTAACAATCTATTCTCTAATGATTCGCAGAAAATGGCAAATTTTCGCAAACATAGATTTCTTCTTTCTTTTCGGTATTAAATTTTCGTCACTTATTCTTTTTGGCATTTCATTATACAATTTTCTTTCTCTTTCAGGCAGCTTTGTCGGGGTGCTTTCTTCCTACTATTATGCTGTTGTTGTTTCTGGCTAGTAGCAGTTATGTGATGGCACACTGGGATACTCCTTAATACGTTTTAACGTTTTGTGGAAACCTCCATGAGCTACATGTGGTGGATCGTGCGCCTTCTCGATTATACCAGCTGTCAATTCTGTAGGCACCCATATTTTCCAAGTGAAGTCCTCGTGGAGAGGTACGCCATCGTAAGGCATCGTCCTTTTATACACGATTCTGTCGATTAGTCTTACGTCAGGCAACTTGCTCGCGTTCTCTTCCACGGTTTTAGCCAAATCTTCATATTCTGGACATCTAAAAGCCTTGTCATCCAAATCGATTAGTCGCATTACTTCAGCGGAAACTTCTTCCATCTCATAGCGCGATAATGTATCTGGTACAGCGTTGAGTTTTCCTTTTCTGTGCTCGATAAAGAAGTCAAAAGACTGAAGGTGCAGACTCCATCGGGCTAATCGCCCACTTAGATCACGGTGCGACATCAGCCATTTAAGGCTGCTGTGATCCGTGATCACAGTGAAGGCCATCAATTCAATGAAAGATCTGAATTTCTTTATAGCGAGAACTACCGCTAAGCTCTCACGCTCTGTCACGCTGTAGTTCCGCTGAGCCGACGTAAATTTGTACACAATTGGATGTTCTTCCTCATTATCATCCTTCTGGAACAGAACAGCGCCTACTCCGTAAAACAAAAACATTTATTTTTCTTCAACATGTCAGAGATTGGACTAGCGATGGTAGCATAGTCAGAGACGCCCCGTGACGCCTAAAAAGCTCCTAACCTGCTAGAGGGTTTTCGGTTACTTGTAGCCAACTATTGTTTCCACTTTCGATGGATCTGGCTTAATATGTCCGCCACCGACGAGGTATCCCAAATATCTCAATTCTCTGAAACAGAATTTCGATTTCTGTACGTTGATCGTCAATCCTGGTTTTTCGAGGCAACCGGCAAATTTTCTCAACTCCATATGAGACTCGAAATCTGGCGATACCACCAGAAGATCATCCAGATAGACGAAGACGCGATCACGGATGGCGAAAGGTATCACTCTATCCATTACTCAGCAAAGCCTTTGAGCTGCATTACACAACCCAAAAGGCATTACCTTAAAATGGTAGAGTGACCTACCGGGCACCGTAAAAGCTCTAATGGTATTTGCCAGAATGCGTCTTTTAGATCGACACTGGAGATGTAATACGTGTCACCTAACCCGCTGAGCAAGCCCCCTATATGAGGAAGTGGATACGCATCCTTTACCGTCAGAGTATTACGTTTTCGAGCGTCCAAGCACAGCCGATTCTTGGCCTCCTTTCGTACTAACGTTACGGGATGACTGCACGGACTTTCGCTAACTTCAATAACTCCTAGATCCAGCATGCGATCCACTTCTGCATACCGGTGACACAGGTTAATACCGATATTTAATGGGTACTGCATCTCCAGTATCGATCGAATGTGTCTCCAAGGTCGTTCTGCAGTGGCCTCTTTTCGTAAAACACGGAAATTCGCGGACCACTGCTTCCAGGATTTAATTTTGGCGAGCTGACAAGACATGAGATTTGACCTCTTCTGAGGAAGCCACCTCCTCACATAGATCTACCCCTTGTGTGGTAATACTCTCTATGCTGGTCAGTAACTTGAATGTCCCCATAAAATCGACGCCCAGGTACAAGGCACGTTCTAGTGTTGGTACTAGATAAAGGTTCATATCTGCGATCCGCTTTTTGAAATTTATCGCTACGCGTATTCGACCTAGAATCCTATGCGCACTACCATCGGCGGTTTTCACAGAGGAACCAAATCGGTGGATCTCTAAAACAGCTCGGGCAACTAGCTCTTGGCATCCCTTGCCTAGGCATGTCACTGATGCTCCGCTGTCCACAAGGGCCTCTACTTCTACGCCACCTAGAACCTGTTATCTTCTCCTTCGAACAATGCAGTGGCCGCAATTTCCTTTCGTACTTGTCGTCATTTTTGGTATCTTATTCGTGCTCGATCTATTCTGTCTGATGGTTTGTCAAAAATCCGTTCTCGTGTTTCTCGATATTCGGCCATACATTGGTGTATTGGCCTGATTTGTTTCAAAATTGGAGATGGCTGTGGTACTTCTCCACGACCGTCGTTCCTCAAAATCGTAACCACGTTTTCTCCATTGGGTTCTTGCAATAGACCTGTGTTGTTATTTGTTATGTTGCTTCCTGTTTCACTATCATTGGTGTTATTATAATTTTCAGATAAACTTCCTACCATATCATTTTCAGCTATACTATCTTTCGTGGTGTTATTGATTGATGGGGTTTCCGGTATACTGTTCTCCATTATATTTTCAGTTACATTTTTAGCATCTATCCGTGTATCAGTCAGGGTATTGTTACGCCGAGTTGGGTTGCTATAATTTGAACTGGGTACGGTTGCATTTAAACCTCTGTGGACCTCACCTCCCCAGTCTGACGTGCCTGGACATGTTTCAATGACACACTGGACACTTAGGTGTTACTGTGTTTCACGCACACATTTTTAGCAGAAAAGCCTTCGAGTAGTTGGCGGGCAATCTCTGAATATGTGTTCTAAAGCCTTGCAATTCCAGCAGCTTACTCTTGCTGCTCCACTAATTGCATCCACTTCTACGGCTACTTCAGCTCCAGCTCCGTCGCCTTCCAAATCTATTTCATGTACTCGCGGCTGGTGTGCCTGCCGTGTCGAAAACTGCTGCCGCTGCCCTGAGAGTAACGTCTCAGCTCTCTTTACTTCTCGCGAAAATTCACTCAATGATGTTGCTGATATGGGAAACATAAGTTGCGCTAGCGAAGTTTTCAGGTTTCCTTTATTAATTTCCGCTACCTGCGCCTCCGTATATGGAATTCGTTGCTGGTGTCGCAATTGCATGACAGTTATAAAACTTTTCGAAAGTTTCCTGTGGCTGTTGGTGTCTCCTAAGAATTTGACTTTGAAGTTGAAATTCATTATTATATCGTTGAAACTGAATTAGCATGGATCACGAAAGTTCATTCCATCTGAGGTCTGGCGTCAGCCTTCTACAGCTCCAATAGTACTCCAAAGCTGGACCTTCCAGCAAATGATGTACACCTTTCAACAACTCTACTACATCGCACTCCTTACCACCACATATCACACCAACACGATATAGAAACTCCTGTACGTTCATTGTCTTCTTTGTTCCGTCGAATTTTAAACCCCACTTCGTCAAATCAGCTTTTCGCCATCCTCTGCTGGAAGACTCTTCGCGGCCGCCAAAACTCTGACTACGCTGCTGTTGAGTTTCACTCCTTCTTGCTCTATTTCCTGGAGGTGGTGTTGACTCTCGTGTGGGCCAAAATCGCGGTGTTGACACTGGTAGATTATCTGATTGTGGCTGTCATCCTGTGGTCGTCGCTAACTCCATCATCGAAACAGTTTCTGGTCTGATGTTCCTTGAAGGTTGCTCTGCCTCTAAAATTTGTTCCAGGTTTTCAGCTTACCTAGGGTTTCGTCTTCTTCTTGGTTTCTGCTCTGGGTAATCTGCCATCTCGTGTCGCCTGTCGGGTCTATTATACGCCTGCGTTGGCATCAGAGGCCGTGGTAATTGTGCCTCAGATTGGCTTCCCACGCTGCTGTCTAACGAGTTCCTAGTGGTTTCCACGATCGCTGGTAAGATACGCCGCACCAGAGCCTGATCGTCTCTTTGTTGTTCAGAATCCATTCGATGACTCTGCTGTCGTTCGGTATTCACTCTAGGTACTGCTCCCAAAATAGTTGGTGTTGCGTCCGCCATTCGCCTACGTCCTGCAAGTGCTCGACGGGCTGTCAACATACTGTAATCCGGCGTCTCCGGGGATTCTTCTTGTTCCGAAAAAACATGTTCTCCTTTGAGCTGTAATACTTGTTGTTACTGGGGCTGTTTTCACGGCCGTTATGGTCGACGCTTCCACCGTCGACTCTAATGGTGGGTTACCCCCTCCAGTTCCTCCGGTGAGTGGTGATCTTCGTACGGGCATAATTCTTTAACCGAAAGTAAAACCGAAATGAATAACAAAAATCGAAATGTTCTTCCCCTATTTGGGGGTACAATGCAAAACAACGATTGTTGTTATTGAAAAATTTAAAAATTGAAAGTCTGACGAGTGTTGTCTAACAGACAACAACTTGCGAAGACAAGTAAATAAATATAACCCTAATGAATCTGAGAACTAATGAAAATGTTGTGGTAAAAGTATTAAGAAAACAGCTGAAAATCAAAAGTTAATTAAGTATTGAATAAGGTCAGAAATGTAAATATGAGAATATAAATGAAATCAATGAAAATGCAAAAAGGTAGTTCAAAAATAAACATAAAATGTTAAGCAAAATTTCCAAGTTTGGTGTACATAGAATAGAAAATGCTTGTGGTATGCTCAATATAGTTGTAATTTTATTGGACAATATTCCAATGCCGATAAAATTGTTAAATCCGCTAAAAATAAAAATATTATATATCGCTGATCGATCATAGAAATCATAATTCGATGAACGAAAACCGAAACTCTAACAGAAATAAATGCTAAACGTTCGTACTCGAAATCTTAAACTCAAAAATCAAAATGATTACGGGATCAAACACCCAAGATAAAAACTTAAACCTCAAAAATTTGAAACTCGAAATATAATTCACTCACCGAAAAAATTGTTATCGAAAATTAAAAATAAAAATCGTATCTTAAAACCGAAAAATCAATAATCAAAAATGTTGATTACCCGATATAAAAAACATATACAATACTCAATAACTCAAACTATATCTAAACTCAAAACTCAAAAATGCGGGATCGGACACCCAAAATCAAACTTAATGCGGGATCAAATACCCAAAAATTAAACTAAAATCTCAAAAAATCAAATCTTACACCCGAAAAACCAAAACCGAAAATCATAATTACTAAAAATCGATATCAACAAATTATATAAGATATACTCAAAAGTTCTCAAAACCGAAACTAAAATTGTGTCTTAAACGATGGTAATCGGGTAAGCGAAAATAAGTTACGTTGGTAACTTAATGGCAAATAAATTTCACAAAATTCTTTAAAACAAACAAACTCTCAAACGCTGAAATGGTAGGTTTACTGCGAATCTAGACGAGGGCAAACGTTATAGACCTGAGGCCACCTAACGTGTCTCACTTTTCTAGGTTCGGCTGAATACTTCCACCGTACTCAGCCTAATATAACTAGTAGTACCTTAAACTATACTGATTCTAAAGTTAACTACTAAACTCAAAACTAAAATAACCATCTCGCCGTGAATGTCGTCATACAATTACAAACGTAACAAGACAAATAGTTTTCCATCTTAATGGATCCCGACTGAACACGTTAAGTTGGGCACCATTATGTCTTATGCGCAACCCAGATTGCTGAAGTTTATTTAACGTCAATTTCCCTACTGTCGTACATCATTAAGCGGCTTGCTTGGTATGCCATGCTTAAGCCTGGGCTGGTAAACTCGCCGGACGGGGGATCTTTCCACTTAATGACATCGACACAATCTGACATGGCAAACATCAAGAACACATACCAAGGCAAAAAAAAACAAACTAACTGAAAGCACACGATATTCTACGACATAATAAAAATAAAAAGAACGGAGCCCAAACGGATATTTCGTTAGATGGAGTGGTACAAAACAAAAAAAACAAACGCGCCCATTGAAACCGAATGGAGATGAGATTAGATGTTTCAAAGAAATAGAAGTGTGAATATAGGGGAAAAACTTTATTTGCCTAGAAAAGTTCACTGATAGGTGTTGTCATCAGTGGAGCCCACCCTCACGAAGCCCCTACGCTTCACCATGACTCTGTTACTTCTCAGAGTCCCAAATAAAATGACGTTACCAAACGACGCCTACTTTCGCTTCACCTCCTTACCATCAGTGTTGGCTTAAGCATGAAAATTTCAATAAACATTACAAAACTTTATTACAGAAATCTTTGTATCTTAAACGTATTACTTAATCTTTCATATGTTATTCTAAAACTCACAATTTAATTGCGCCACCAAGGGCGAAGCAAAAGCCCTCAACGGACGCGGGCTGTCGCTAAGACCAAAATCAGTACCCGCAGAAGAACTAACACATTTAAAAATTTACTATGTAAAACTACCACTAACATGCGGGGGTTTACGAATTAAGGCCCCGTGGGCTTGTTAAGTTTTCGACAAGCTACACTATGAAACTTCCCGATATCGTTGCTAGGTCCGACCTAGAATAACGCGCGCGGGTTTTTGTGCTCAGAGGCAATTCGCATGAGCGGTTATATATAGGTAAATCAATATAAAGTGTATATAATTAAATCTTGTCAATAAAGTCACTGTCCAATAGTCGTTTAAATTTTATGCGGGTCGAAATCGATTCGTATTGGGCGCTTAGTAGGACCCTTTATCACCTGGAGAAACACCTTATACACCCCGCCAAATAAATATAAAGGGAACACAATTTTTTGTTTTTTCTAAATGTTGTGAGCAATTTTCAAGTTTTTACTTTATATTGTATTAGTCCTTTCAAAATTAAATACTTTTCGGCAAAAAATACTTTGACTATGACTTCTTAAAGGTGAATCAACAAAAATAAACTAATTACTAGTGTGAAATATTTATAAAGGCACAAGGTTCATTTAAATATTCTAAAAAGTTGCGTAAGATGTATGATCTCCATTATCGCTGCTAACTTCTACTAAGCATCCTGGCATTGAGTTTATCAACGAATGAATATGCGCAGGATCAGTTATCTTCGAATTTCTTGTATTGCTGCTCCTCGATCCTTGACATTCTTCAACTGGGGTCCTTGGTTGTAAACTTGGGTAGGTAAAATAGACCAGAGGTTATCGATAGGATAAAGATCGGAACTAAGTGCAGGCCAGTCGAGAGTTGGTATTATTTTGGACTCCATAAACTTTGGAGATTGCTTAGACCGCTGTACTGCTGTGTTGTCCTGCTGGATGATAAATCGTGGGACACAAATTGCCTCCCCAGAATTAACTGAGACGACATCCAATAGTCGAATATAATACTTGGAGTCCGTTTTTGTGGAAATTAAACATATTGGAGTGGTTCCTCTATAACTCATACCTGCCCAAACCATAATGGAGACACCGCCAAAATTTCGCCGCTGACGCATAATTTTGAAAAAAATCTCCGGAACGCCAATATTTGTCTGACCAATCAGGTTCATTCAAATTTAATTTTTTCTATCGGAAAATATTACCCCTCATCCAAAAATATGTATATTTCAGCGAATTTTAAGCTGGCTAATTCGTGTCTTGGCATGAGACCAAGTTTTCTATACTTTTTTCCTTATGACAGTTTCAAGTCGCGTTTCATTATTTGTTGAACACGACGCAACCCTGCTCCCAAGCTCAATTCAGCAATAATTTCCATATCACCGAAGTTTTCTCTAACAGCAACCCTTTTGATCTCTCTTTTGGCGCTGCCAGTGATCAGTGGTGTCCTTCCTGGTCGTTTTGTTTTTCCATCTTGGCCATCCTATTTTATAATTGTCAATGCCACAGCTAGATCTTTTCAATTGCCTCGAAATTTCCCGATTGGGCAGCCCTTAATCATGATAATCTTAAATTGTTGCCTCTTCTTCTTTACTTAGGAACTTACCACCAGGTATTCTGTATAAATAATTTTTTTCCATTTGACCTACGTTAATTTTAAAACAATAAAACAATAACCAAAGAAAACTCACTTCCGTTTAAACTCCTACTTACTACTGTTCGAATTCGGGGTTTTTCCATGTTACCTTTATATATATTTCGCACCAGAAATAGAAAAAACAGCGTCACTTTACATATAAAAAAAAAATAAATGGTTTCCCATTACATCCCATGAAGGGACCGGGGAGAACTTCTCACAACCACTGAGCTGTGCGCTTTCCAGTTTTCACTCACTGATTGGGACCTACAGTTTTACACCGATTCCGAACGGTATTTTGTGAAGCTTTTTCATGGCTATATACTCGATAGTGTCGCCGTCACTATGCGAGGTGACCGCCGCCGAAAGCAATTTGAAGGTGGTCAGAGCAGGGTTTGAGCCCAGGATCTCATGTACAATAGCCGCGCACACTAACCATTGCACCACCGACGGCCACCACTTTACATATAACTTATAAAAGAGTTCGAATTCTCTGACATAATATAACTCATGACTCATATACGTATTAAAATTCTACATCAAAAACGCAGTGCATTGAGTGTACCGAGAAAAAATATATTGCCTTTATAAATGTGTATAAATGATGTCTCTATTTTCTATTATAATTGTGCCAATAATAAATCTTGATGCCTTTATACTTTAACTTGCATTCGTTAACAAATGACTCTAATTTTATGTTCGTTTGGAATATCCTAAACGGCTAACAATTTCATACCATTGTAGATGTTCTAAACCACTTTTCATTTCACTTAACTGGGCACAATTTATCAATAGTTTTCTTCTTTTTATTTACTCTTATTTGCCATTGGGAATGAAATCTTTATTTTACACTATAATTTTAATCACTTTCATTCTCATTTTCGTATTTTGTTTCTAGTCATATTCTTAAAATTTAATCATTGCCAATTATTTTAACTAGCTGCTTACGTTTGCCTTTATTTTTTCTTCTAGCCTTTATGCCTAGATTTGAATTTCATTTAATTGTAGCCAAAAAAAATATGGCAAAAATTCAACCCCTTTTACAAAATTTCAATTCTCACACGTTATTATCTTTATCATTGACAAAATATTAACTTTGGGGATTTACTTATGGCATTTTCAATAAACGTAACCTTTTCAGAATTTGTCTTCCAAGGAAGAATGACCTTTACGCATATTATTTTTGCAACTTTAACTTTTAGGCTTTATTATTTTCTCAATTTCAACTATCAGGCCTTTTGAATTTATTGGAACTTAATTTCTTAACAATCTATTCTCTAATGATTCGCAGAAAATGGCAAATTTTTAAACGTTTGCTATTTATTTCTAGGAAAAACAACGGACTTACCTTTAATGGGTGGGTGTGTCTTGCTTGTTACCACTGGTGTTTGTTATGATGTTGATGGACTGGAGATGAATATGATGATGCCCCTAATGGATGTCGGGGTGCTTTCTTCCTACTATTATGCTGCTGTTGTTTCTGGCTACTATCAGTTATGTGTCGGTGACTTCCGACGATTAATCAACGACGCTCCCTACCGCAGTGCGGGATTGCCTGGTTGTGTTGGAAAATAATTGTCTCACACAAACCCGATCTTCCCCTGATACTACGCTTCCCTGAGTTCTATTTGGTGCGATGCACCTTGACCAATGCTGGAACTCGGTGGAAGCGCGTTATCTCGGCGGTGTCTAGACTTGGTTTATTTAACAGTGGCTGTCGGCCTGATGTGAATTGGGTTTTTAGGCTGGAAGGGGGAAATAGAAAAGTTAGTCTTATAAAGAAAATCCTTCGTTCTGTCCGTCCTGCACTGAGCTTACCTTATTACGCCTCAATTATGTGACACGGGGCTTGCTTTGTCGTCTCAAAATGGCCAAACGAAATTGACTCAAAAAACGTTGGCTGGTGGTCGCAACTTTCCTTGCTGGTTTTCCAAAGACTCGGATAACCGCCGATGTTGGCATATCAAACTACCTCTTCAGTTTTTTTCCTTGATTATTCAATTTGACTTTCATACTTATACTTTTTCACTAAATTTGACCCTGGGGCTCTACTTTTGTCACTTTACCAAATTTTATAGTTTCGATGCTGCTCTGTGATTTACTGTCTACCTTAATTGATTGATGACGAAATTGCGAATGAATCGTCGAATGCGTTGCTGCTCTAAGTTTGGTGGTCGACAGCCGTTATTTTGCATTCAATTGTGCATAAGGGTGTGTGTGCGTAGTTTGTACTATCGTTTGTTTGTCAATCGTAGTGTCGTGTGGAAAACAGTTGTATAGATAAATAGTGGTTTGGGCATATTCCACAAATTTTTTGCGCATGATGCAATAATAGAAGGGTCATGTCATTGGCTTAGGTCAGTTCTGTCTGGTGGTTGCCAGATGGGATTGGCATGAGGGAATTTTTTGCGTAGTGACTTGGAGCCGCCACAGATTATACAATATATATGACCGCCTGGAATCGGAATTCGTATTTACCCACTCATGTGTAGCTCGTACACATCGCCGTGGGAATGGGTAACGAACATTTGCTCATATGGTATGGGGAAAATAATGCATAGTTATCCATGGTAATGGGAAGCACTAGCAATTTTTTCCCCCTACTGAAGCGCTTGCTTAGAAGTCATTAGGATTCCGGCATACCAAACTGCAATGAAGTATGGAATGAATTTTTATGTACTACAGCGGATTATTTAAAAATGTTCACAATCGAAAAGACCATTCTATAGCACACAATTGTGCTACCGCAATAGCGATATTGTAAGGCAACGCTAATTGTTTATTGTCGCTCGCTTACTGTACTGCAATAAAGTAAGGCAATAATCCTAGTTACGATGGCTAACGAAATTCAGCCGAACTTTCACGACAGTTTGGATGAACAATTAAATATCAAAATTCTATTTTGTTGATATCTTGTTCTCATTGAAAGCAGACGTGTTGAAAAAGTCTGTATAAAAGTGTCAATGGTAGTGATTTTGTCGTCATTCAAATCAAAGTACTTTAATAATAGATGGGAGAACTGTGATTGCAAATAGATGCTATTTTGAGCACAGCAAGCAGTTTAGGAACAAAGCCCTCTCTCGATGGACAAAAGTCAAGCTATATCAGACTTTCTGTTCAACGATGCTACTTTGAACCAACTATATTCTTATTAGAAATCTCATTTTGTTATATTTAAGTACTTAGTATTACTTCTCTATGGCATCGTAGTTTGGTGGAGGTCCCTCCAAAAGAAGTATATTCTGAATTCCTTGATGAAAATCCAAAGATCAGCACTGATTAGCGTAAGTGCTATCATGAACATCTGTACTCCTGATATCATGGCCGAATCGGCAGCCGCTACATCCCTGGTGAGAATCAGAGATCGTGGCGTTTTGATATCGGGGCACTCCGGAGCTAGACAGGGCACTACGGCACAGGTTCTTCCGGCAAAAGAAAGTGTTAGTTTGCCAATCTCTATCTGCCGTTTGCAGATCAGGCAGTGGGCCGATAATATGTTCCAGGACAAGTGGAGGCTTACTTCAACTTGCAAACAAGCCAGGGTCCTCTGGAGGCTTACTTCAACTTGCAAACAAGCCAGGGTCCTTGCCGAGACCCAGGTTATCCACAATGGTAGGAACACTTACGGGACATTGTCTTGTAGGAAAACACGCCCTAAAATTGGGACATAGAAACTCTACTCTATGTAGATGCTGCATGGAAGAGGAAGTAGGATATTCGGTACACATTTAGTTAGCACTGTAGCCCTACAGGATATTCCTGTAGGTCTCATAGACAAATTTATTAAAACGGCAAATTGGCTAGACGGCCAGTCAATAGTTGCTATGAAGGAACTGCAGGTATCACAATGGGCTGCTTTAGCCTATGTGTGCTAGACAGCGTGCTGTCTTGCAGCCTTTTCAACCATCAACCAACCAAGTACTTAATATGAAACGACCCATACGTCCGCAATGTACATACGCTCAAATCTATGAACATACATACCAGTGTAGGGTCTATTTTGTAGGGTCTATTTTTTTACGACAATGTCATTCCCAAACATTCCTTTCTCTCTGCATCACAGAGTATATGATCTACGACAATACCCTCGTTTTATTTCATTTGGTTTCTGTCTCATTATTGACAGATATACAACAACAACAAATCTTCATGTAATTCTCGCTGACATATCCAGTCATACATGGGTACCTTTTTGTTGCATTTTGGCCTTCTGTTCTTATGTTTGGGGAATGTCAATGTCGAAGCAGAAGTTTAAACCAGTCACTCATTATCTGTCGAAGAATGAAAACAATAAACGTAATTGCATATGTAAACAAAGTGAACTAAAAATTAAAATGTGAATTCAAATAAACAAAAATTTCGTTTCTATTCAAAACGCTATTCAAATAAACATTGGTCGTCGCGAGCCAGATGGAGTGAAAAAAAAGAAAAAAAAAGTGTTCAAAGACCTGAAACATTAAACGGTTGCGAACAAACATTGTACAGAATCAAAAAAAACTATTTAATACGAAATGTTTCCAAAGTTTGGGCATTAGGTGATCGTTATAACGGCAATCAATATATGCAATAGCAACAACAGAGACGCTGTTTATAGCGACACGCATCAATCACCGAATCTCCACCTGTAGCGCGATTCAGTAACTTTTTATAACGATAATCGGATCGTTAAAAAAAGTAAACAACAAAATTAACGATTTTGCTATTCAGTAACTTGTTTTAACGATAATCGGATCGTTAAAAAAAGTAAACAACAATCTTAACGATTTTGCTAATCAGTAACATTTTTAAACGATAGTCGCTATTGTTAAAGTCAGCTGTTATTGTTATCTTAACGACAAAAATTTTTGTGTTGTTTATTTAGTCGATAAAAATTAAAATTTTTAGTTTGAAATGGCTTTTGAATATTTGGCATACAATTTATCGGAAGATGAACAAGTTTTTAGCGCTCCATTAGTTAATCGTCGTAACTCAGAGATTTGGACAACCCGTTTGATCTAAGTCCAACAGAGTTTCAAAAACTATATAGAATTACTCCGGACTTGGCTGAAGACCTTGTTTTTAAGCTTGACGGTCAATTAAGAGGTTCCAGAGTATCGGCAATATCTACTGAAAAACAGGTAAATTAAGTTATCTTTAAACTTAAATGGAATTTTTAACAATTTATGATGCTAGGTTCTCGCTGCTTTGCGTTTGTTTGCAACTGGGTGCTACCAACGGCCTGTAGGAGAACAGTGGGGCATTTCAATGAGCCAGTCGTCCATAAGTCGTTGCATACATCGTGTAACGGATGCAATCAACAACACAATGTTTTGTGCCAACGTGAGGTTTCCAATGACCCAAGAGGAACGTCAAGCTGCAAAAACAATATTTGCTTCAGCACTATCACCTTTTGTAGGAGGCACTATCGGGGCTATTGATTGCACACATGTCTCGATTTTGGGCCCAAAAAATCACGAGGAGGCTTATGTCAACCATCATGGCTACCACTCAATCAATGTGCAAATGGTAAAAGCTAAATTTCATCAAGGAATCGACAGTAAAATTACTTTTGTTTATCTTGTAGATATGTGATCCAAATCTGAAAATTTTGAATGTCAATGCTAAATATCCGGGAGCACGGCATGATTCCTACATTTGTGGCTCTTCAGCAGTGCGAAGAGTTATGCAGAGAAGTTTTGAAACTGGAAATCATAACATGTTTTTAATTGGTAAGTTTTTTTAATAACAAATTAATTTTATTCATAACAAAAAAATATGTCCACTGTCATATCTACAGGTGACTCTGGATACCCATTGGAGCCGTGGCTGATGACCCCTCTACCGAGCCAACCAGAGGGGAGTCCTAAATTTCGTTACAACGAGGCATTGTGTAAAGCTAGGAACCCAATCGAACGACTTTATGGTGTCCTTAAATCAACTTGGAGGTGTTTATCGCAACAAAGAACTATGTTGTATGATCCCGGATTTGCAGGAAAAGTTGTGAACGCATGCGCTGTGTTACATAACGTTAACTTAGCCGCACAAAGAAACTGGACTGAGGATGAGTTAGCAGAGCCTGAATCAAGTGGCATTTTAGTAGCCCAAGACGCACCATCCTCAACAGCAAAACGAATACAAGAACGACTAATTGCAATTTTTTTACATAAATAAAAACCATAATATTATGAAAATGTTGTATTTTATTAATTGTAGAAACTTTGTATATAAATAAAAAAAATTAATTACCATATGTAATTCAGTCTTTTATTTATTTTTAAAGAAATAAAAATAATAATAAAACAAAAATAAAAAACTAAATACACTTAAATCTAAAATAATAAAAATAAAAAACTAAATACACTTAAATCTAAATAACAAAAATAAAAAATTAAATATGTACATTTAAATATAAAATAAAAAAACAACGTTTACTAATTCAGTCTTTAAGATTAAATCTTGTATTATATCACATTAGTAACTTAACTTAAACTAATGATTAGTTTAAGGCACCGAGTTAATTGCATTTGCTAATCTATTTAATGCATTGCCGACTGCACTCAGCCCCTCTCCCATAGTTTTTATGGCCTCTGCCATCATTTTGTTGTTCTCGACCATTGCTGCATTGGATTCAGCTAGCATCTGTTAAAAAAGCAAAGATATAATATTAAATGAATACCTTTACATTTACTTATTTATTTATTAACTTATTTACTTTTCTACTTATTTATTTTATAAATTGAAAACTTTACCTTTAAAGCGTCTGCTTGTTTGTTGGCGATTTCTACAAATTTGCTTTGACATCTTCCACATACTTTCTTTTCAAACTCCTTCGTGGCGTCCTTCTAGGCGTTTTGGGGGTCTGACACCGCATCACAGGCGTACTTGAAGATGAAGGTACATCAAGAATGAGCTCTTCATCTCCATCTTCAAGTCGCAGTTGCAGCTCCTAATGATGGAAAGAATTATTAAAAACGTATCTTAGAAAATTCACTTCACTACAACTTACCTCATCCATTGGCACATTCTCGAAAACTGACTCGTGCCCCTCGATGTAGTCGCTCCCAATGATGGCAATGACACGCCTTTCAAGCTCTGTGACCGGCTCCTGACTTATAGGCTTGTTCCCAGTCAGCGCTTGTTGCCTTTTCCGGTCACGAACTTTTAAGCTTGTACGGCTTTTCAAATCCCGCCATACCTAATATATTTAACAAACACTTTATAAACACTTCTAATATAAAAATAATGTTTACTTACCGTGTGCCATTGGTCAACAGACTTCACTGCTCCGCCAAGAGTATTAAGGAGTTCCTTCAACTCGCTCCACTTCTTGTCACATTCGAATTTCCCGTGGAGCTTTTGGAATTTTCCTCCTGCTAAACCCTCGTTTGCCAACATAAAATCGACCATTTGGTTGAGTTGTTCAGCTGAGGCGCGACGACTTCTCTTAGAAGCAGTTTTACTCGACATTCTAAAATTATTTATAAAATAAATTATTAACAAAAATTACAGAAATAAATATAAATTTTATTTAACTTACCTTGTGCATCAATGAATAAAAACGAAATGTTGATTTGTTTTTTTCTTATTCCTCTTTGTGCTTTTCGCTTATTTTAACAGAGATGCCACTTGATTATAATTTTAATTAATTGTCGACTATCGTTAAGGTGTAGTTAGTGAATCACTTAATCGTTAGTGCAAACAACAAAAGTTGTCGATAAAGTTAGCGATTGTCGGATCGTTAAAAGTTACTGAATCGCGCTACTGGCCTTACTGGCATAAAATCTCAAGCAAGTACTATACAAAAACGACGCAAGTAAGTACGTAACACACACATCAACGCATGTACATACACCACACATACATACACACTAACAAATACCATATTCAATCAAAATAGCGTTAGATACCGCAACTTAATTTGGCCAGTTTAAAACACGCACTGTGCTTGCTTAGAAAATTAGGCTTGACTCTATAGCAGTTCAGTTGATGTTACGTTTGTGGTGAAGATGCCAGATCGTTATCATCACTAATCGGTACGGCAAAAATTGTGGAGTTCATATTTAGACCCAATCTTAGTAGTCTTCATCTGTGTATGCTCCAAGGTATATAATATTCAAATCATTTCGGCATCTCTCGACACTGGCACACTAGTAGGCATTAAAGTTTGACTTTGTATCCCTTAAAAGTTTGACCACTCTACAAAATAGAATTTCTGGATAAATTTACCAACTTTTACAACGATTTAGCCGATTTTGAGGAAGTGTAAGCCAGTAGCAATCCCGAGGACAACGTGCATGCATTGGAAGTTCTTCGAGTACATTTAAACTATATTTGGACACACATTAAGCGAGCCTACCAGGATTGTCGGGACTTTAAACCATCTGAGGGGGAAAGAACAATAGATCATAAAAAATTGCGTGATAAATTTCACAAAGCTCTTGTTATCTATAAAAGTGCACTAGGTTCCATAAATGCGGAAATGGCAACGCTTATGCCCGAAAAGAACCCGACTGATAGAACCGAACGATCAGAAGATTTGCACCAAACAATCCTTGAAAAGCAGCCCCAATATTTCGTAACATTGCCCCGTGTAACACAGATGTTTTTTATGGAAGTTACAAAACGTGGCCCGTTTTTCAGCATCTGTTTTCCGCAATCTATGTCCAAAATCCCAGACTTAGGTAAGTTCAAAAACTTTACCATCTGACCCAAAAAACAGGGGGTGAAGACCGCGAAATTATTTCACGCATACCCTTAAGCCATGACGGTTTTGATTTAACATGGAAGAAATTGCTAGACCGTTACGACAATACACGAATGCAAGTTAATGAACACCTCAATATACTGTTCAACTTGCCCTCAGTTTCAACAGATTCTAGTTGTTCCCTTAAAACGCTGCAACGTGCAGTAAATGGCTGTCTACATACCTAAAAACATTACACATCGATACAAACAACTTATACTTTGTTCAACAAAATTGCCACGAAAATACCTAAAAGATTTTGAAAACACATTACAAGACAGCTCACAAATGCCCCGTGGAATGAATTCGATAAAATTTTGACACAAAGATTCAAGACTTTAGAATCTGTGGGAAACGTAACACAAATGTCTGAAAATTCTGACAATTTAGGACATGATAATCGAAAAGCAATTTCGAAAGACAAGCGGGTGAATACCATTCAAACGAACCTCAGTCAACCTCAAAAGGAAGGATACAAATTTTCTCACGTTAAGACACGTAATTCCACCACTTCTAACTGTCGAATATGTAAAGAATACCATTTTTTACGAGTATGCCCAATCTATTTGGATAAGAACGTCAACGATAGAATTCACTCAGTAAAAACAACAAATTCCTTCTACAATTGTCTCTCGGCTGAACACGGTGTAAAAAATTGCACAAGCAAATACAACTGCAGAATATGCAATCAACGACACCACACTCTATTGCATAAGGGTAATACATCCCACGATACATCACTTGAACACGAACACGAGATAAGACCTGATACCAGTCCACAAGCACCTAACACAAAAATACAGTCCACATCGAACATCGAAACATCAAATATCACAACATTGAGTCTTAGAGACGACAACCAATCCAGTCAACCTCAAGCTCAACGAGAAACTTTATTATTTACCGCCATAGTCGAGATTGAAGTAAACGGTCAACGGTATAACGCCAGAGCAATCATTGATCCTGGATCTCAATCCACCTTAATCTCCGAGAAGTTAAAAAATCGACTTCGATTGCCTACACAACGAAACCTAGTCCACATTTCCGGTTTAAGTCCACAAGTGACGGAAACTTCAACTAAAGCTTGCATTTTTGATCTTTGTTCTAGGGTGGACCCAAGTTTTAGATTAGAAGTTTGGGCACCAGTACTCAAACGCTCCCATCTAATTTGCCACCCAGAAACCTTCACCTAAATATGATGAGTGAAATCTCGAAGCTACAATTAGCAGACCCACTGTTCCATATCAGTCAACCCATCGAAATGCTGATAGGACTAGACATCGGTCCTTACATCTACGACATAGGTGTCCCGATGCAGTCTAGCGGAACTCTCTTAACGCAAAAAACAGTCTTTGGTTGGATAGTAGGGTGCCCAATAAATCAATCGACTCAAATTCATGTAGCATTTCGTTACACTCAGAAAAAAAGGTCCTATTAATTCGCCAAAAGGGTCCCTATTAATTTAATAGGGAGAAAATTTGGCCCAAATCAGATTAAAACAATAGGAATTTAATAGTCTTGTACTATTGAAACATTTATTTTGAAACTATTATATATCAATGGGAGAAACAATTAAAGTAATGTGACCACCATATTAACAATCAGGGAAAACACAGTATCAAATTAATATGGTGTCCCTATTAATTTTCAATGGGACATTTCACATTATATCTGCCATAAGATATGCTATTATTTTAATAGTTTATACAAAACCCAATGACAATCCCATTGATTTAATAGTATAAACATACTAAGTTTAAATATTAATGTGAAAAACTATTAAAATAATGTGACCACCATATTAGAAATCACTTAAAATACCGTAATTTATGTGCTGCTACTGTACAACTGTCCTATGTGCATCTACTGTACTCAGCTGCTCGTTTTGACATTCCCAATACACCTTACACCAATATGACAAACGTCAATGTGTGCGATTCAGTTCGTTGTGTTTGCGTTCACTTCACATCACAAGCCGGGCGGAATAGTAATTCAGTTTCAGAGTTCAGATCTGTTCAGTCACACCACAAAAAATTAGTCGGGTCGTGATCTTGAATAAGTTAAACGTGGTGAATTAAATCAATTAATTATAAAGTCTTTTATAATTTATGACTGTGAACTGTGTTGAGAGTTTTATCAATCGTGCTTGAAAAAAGTGTGTGAGTTTCGCAGAGTATAAGAAATTTACCCTAGTTTTTTTTGTATGCAGATTTACTGAATTCAATTTTATCCCTCTTCCTACCCAACTACTAGTCAAAAAAAAAAACATTTGTGTAGTGAATTAAATAAATTAAATAAATAAATAAATTTTGAGCCTTAACAAAACAAGTGTAGCTGAAAAAAGTGGGAATACACTATTCATTTAATATGGGAAAACGTTAAGAAATCTAGCGTAAAACTAACAGTGTTCCTATTGATTTAATAATATGTCATATTAAATGAATAGTATATTCAGTTAATATGTAAAGACGTCAAACAACTAGCGTTAAAATTAACAGTGTTCCTATTGATTTAATAATATGCCATATTAAATGAACAGTATATTGCACAGTAATACAGTAAGTATATCCATTTAATATGGGAAAACGTTAGATAACTATCGGTAAAATTAACAGTGTTCCTATTGATTTAATAATATGTCATATTAAATGAATGGTATATTCAGTTAATATGCAAAAACGTTATAGAAACTAGCGGTAAAATTAACAGTGTTCCTATTGATTTAATAATATGCCATATTAAATGAACAGTATATTCGGGGTAAAACACGTGTGTGTGAATAATATGGTGTGTTATTAAATCAGTAGGATCACCGTTACTGTTACCGATAGTTTTCTTTACGTTTTTTCATATAAAATAATGTAAATAAATAAATACACTCCCATTACATCCCAAGAAGGGCTAGAGGGAGAGCTTCTCGCAGTCAGTGAGCTAGTGCGCCTTATATTTTTATCACTCACTTACTAGGACCTACTGTTTATATACCGATTCCGAACGGATTAAGTTTGTTAAAATTTATTTGAGAAGCTTTTTCATGGCAGTGATACTCGATAGTGTAGCCGTCAAAAGACGATGTCGAGCACGCTATCATTGCGCCACCGACGGTCTCTGATTAAAAGAATATAGTATTAATTTAATATGGTATACTATGAAATCAATAGGATAATTTTTTCATACTAAATGAATAATATATTATTAAATTAATATGATCACTGTTAATTTTACCGCTAGTTGTCGTAACGTTTCTCCACATTAAATTAATATACTACTCTTTTGATATGGTATATCATTAAATCAATAGTATGGTGTAGTTTTAAATTAATCATTATCCTATTAACTCAAAAAGTATATACAATATTTTACAAAATAATTTTTTGTTTGTTTTTCTTTTGTGTTTGACAAGTTTTCGGTGCCGAATATTTAATAAAATTGTTGACCGCACACTTAGCGTGAGCTGGTGGTGCTCATAACCAAACAGTGAGTTGTACTTTTAAATTTTTTCTATGCAGATTTAATATAAACTCAACAATTATAAATTTATTTGAGCATACAAACATACAAGAATACATTATTTATTGAGACTTCCCTATTTAATATGATGCCGAGTTAATTCAATAGGATAAGAATTCAGAATTTGCATAGTAAAATATTATCTAGCAACTCCCGCGAGCATAGTAGTTTAAATTAAAATGATATAAAATAATGAATCCCAACAATGCACTCGCTGCAATTAGTCTGGACGACTTTCAAAACGTTCCGAAAGGTGATGCTTCTCTGAACAAGCCGACAAGTACTGATGTTGACGATCTTCAGGATTTAATATGCAACCGATTTGGATTCTGTGAAACAATTTACAAGCGTATTGTTGGTAAGAATGGTTTCGAGTTTTATTTTATATATCCATAACTGTTTTATATCGAATATTATAGATCATGGTTTCGATATTGAAAGCCTTGTGGTTGCCACAGAATCGGACATCAAGGAATTATTTTCAGTTCCACTTTTAGGAACCAGGGCTAAGTTCAGATATCATTTGAACATCTGGAGGAAAGATGCAAGTGTTTCATTTAGTCTTGTTGCAATTTATGTTGTGTAACTTTGTTATATGTCATTATTTTTCAGGTAAGCACATTATCTGTTTGAAACTCTTGCAGGTAATGGATCGATTCCAATTTGGTAATAAATGACTGTACTTCAAGTTCTCCGTCGTCTTCCAGTGGACTCGAAAATAATCCGTACACAGATTCGAAACTTCTTGAGCTTTTGAACGCGCCAGAAAAAGGCGTTGCAGTTTTAAATCAATACAAATCTAAAAGTGTGCTAGATGAAAGTAGCAAAGATTTTTCACCGTCAGTTATAGTCGACAGCTACTCGAATAATAATAAAGTAATGTCAATGCAGGATATAGTCAGTGCAACTAATGCAATCATATCTATTTTTCCTTCAGAAAAGAAAGTGAGGCTTTCCTTATTTTTCTACCATTATTATTTATTTTGCTTTTACTAATATATTCCATATGATTACATTTATCAAATTTATACATTAATACATTTTCTTTTAAAATTACTATTTAAAAAAACGAGGACGCGGACTGAATCCAACTGGTAAGCTTCACGATAAAGCGGTCAATGCTCGTGTCAAAGTTAGAAATTTAAAAAAAACGCAGAATTAACGAGAGTATGTATTAATGAATGTCAATTTACTCATTGCTTGTAATAACAGAGTATAATTTCAAGGTCCTTCCCAAAATATATCATTACCACAATTAGAATCTAATATTAGTGAGAGTGATGTGAATACAGAAGCCATTATCTGGCTAACACACAATAATGAGCCAAGGGCTACCGTAGAATCTAAATGGACCTCGGTGTTACACATCAGACAACTAGATATAAAAACAGCAGATACTCAGACAATATTAAAAAAATTACCACTTTTTAAACATAGTCTTGGACATGCCTTGGTAAGTAATTATTATATATATTTCTTTTGCGTACTTCATACCTTTTTGTTTTACTTATTTGCAGGTTGAAATAGATTATAATATTGCTTTCAAAGACAACTCATCTAAATTATTTTCACTGTGGCCATCATTTTCAACTAAAATCGTACCTTACTTTTTTAAGCAAATTAAAGACAAATCTTAAATTAACTTAATAAAGGAATTGGAAAACAATATTGATAAAAGTAAGTTCGAATACATTTTATTTAAAAAAAAACATATTTTTAAAATTTTCGTCCGTAGATTCGCGAGATTACAAATTATTTTTACTTCTTCATGCTGTACTGAAACCACCAATACTTGCAATCTGGAAAAAAGACGTTGAAAGAACAAAGTGGAAACCATCAATAAGTGATTCTCAGGAAGCCTGCATCATTTATTGTCAGTCTGCCAGTCAGTACATGTCGAAAATTGACCAAATAAAACAAGTGACTGGAAAAGGGATCAACGTTCCAGCCGGTGATGATTGTCATTGGAGATGGAAGCGCTGATTTGAAAAGATGTTTTTGTTACTATGATGGTATATTATATAAATTTAATACTTTTTTGAAATGCTTGGATGTAACTTTCAAACTGTTTCACGTAATGAACTTTGAATATCCTAAAGAAGCACAAAATGTATATAATTTCATAGAAACTTTTTTCTACAATTTCAAAACAGAAATTAATTGCAACGTAAACACTATTTTACAGATGTTAAGAGAGGTATAATTTTTGTCAAAATGAAATGTTTTTTATGTCGTGAGAAGTCCGAAATTTATTTTTCATCCAACGCTATAATTAAACACATGAAAACGTCTCATATTTTAGAGCATATTACAAAATTCATATGTATAGAGGATGGTTGTTTTCAGCACTTTCAAAATTTATATTTTATATAATTAAATTTATATATATTGTTAGGGTTCATGAAAAAATTTAAACGATTCTGATGAAAATACAGTAACAGAATGTAGTGAAAGCCATAACAATATAGATAATATTAAAATTAATATAAATAATAATAATAATACAACAATTCAAAGAAATTTGTTGATAATCAGAATAATATAACTAGAACTAACAGTACTATACAGTCTACGGAAGCTCAGTTAACATCTGTATCTGGTAACTTAACTGGACTGACTTTTGCATTATCTTTACACAACCATCAAAATTTCAATGGGAAAAATGTTTTGGAAATCATTAAGCAAGTGGAAGATGAACTAACTAATCCGATAATTGATATTATATCTAAAAAAAATTTACCGCTTATTGAAAATCCCCAAAACAAATTACTTGCCACAAATATTTTGGATCAACTAATGGCCCCATTTCAATATATTAAATCGGAATACAAATTTCTTCAAGAATTTGAATCGAAAGAATTGTTTAAAAAACCATCGTTTTATACGATTAATGAAGAAGTTTGCGAAATTATTGTTAATAATTCCCCCACGATCGATTCTAATAAAGTTACAGGTGTAATAATGCCCCTTGAATTTCAAATAACAAAGTATTTTGAAAGCTCAAATATATTGCAACAAACATTTGAGAATACTGAAATATTAAACAAATGTGCTGCGGGTAGTTATGGTAGCTTAATAAATGGAACTATTTGGAAAAAAAGATCGAAAGTTTTGAAGGAAAATTATCAATTCCTTATATCTTGTTTTTTGATGATTTTTGTGTCGATAATCCTCTGGCCGTCGGTGGTGCAATGGTTAGTGTGCGCGGCTCTTGTACATGAGATCCTGGGTTCAAACCCTGCTCTGACCACCTTCAAATTTCTTTCGGCGGCGGTCACCTCGCATAGTGACGGCGACACTTTCGAGTATATAGCCATGAAAAAGCTTCTCAAAAATACCGTTCGGAATCGGTGTAAAACTGTAGGTCCCATTCAGTGAGTGAAAACTGGAAAGCGCACAGCTCAGTGGTTGTGAGAAGTTCTCCCCGGTCACTTCATGGGATGTAATTGGAAACCATTTATTTATTTAATCCTCTGGGTTCGCGTGCTAAAGAACAGTCAATTTGTGGTGTATACTATACATTTCCAACTATTCCACAACATCAATTATCCAAGTTAAGCAATATATTTGTTGCTGGATTTTTTAAAACGAAAGACCGAACTTTGTATGGGAATTGTTTTTCAATTAAACCTTTTATAAACCGTATTCAAAATTTAGAAAAACTGGGTATAGAAATTGAAGTTCTTGGTAAAATTTATCACATCAGTCCACATCGAACATCGAAACATCAAATATCACAACATTGAGTCTTAGAGACGACAACCAATCCAGTCAACCTCAAGCTCAACGAGAAACTTTATTATTTACCGCCATAGTCGAGATTGAAGTAAGCGATCAACGGTATAACGCCAGAGCAATCATTGATCCTTGGATCTCAATCCACCTTAATCTCCGAGAAGTTAAAAAATCGACTTCGATTGCCTACACAACGAAACCTAGTCCACATTTCCGGTTTAAGTCCACAAGTGACGGAAACTTCAACTAAAGCTTGCATTTTTGATCTTTGTTCTAGGGTGGACCCAAGTTTTAGATTAGAAGTTTGGGCACCAGTACTCAAACGCTCCCATCTAATTTTCCACCCAGAAACCTTGACCTAAATATGATGAGTGAAATCTCGAAGCTACAATTAGCAGACCCACTGTTCCATATCAGTGAACCCATCGAAATGCTGATAGGACTAGACATCGGTCCTTACATCTACGACATAGGTGTCCCGATGCAGTCTATCGGAACTCTCTTAAAGCAAAAAACAGTCTTTGGTTGGATAGTAGGGTGCCCAATAAATCAATCGACTCAAAATTCATGTAGCATTTCGTTACACTCAGAAAAAAAGGTCCTATTAATTCGCCAAAAGGGTCCCTATTAATTTAATAGGGAGAAAATTTGGCCCAAATCAGTGTAGTATATGCATGAATTCAAATACACTGTAGTGTAAATATAAAAGAATAGTCACAGTGCAAACATTTGATTTCATTCAAATACACAGCAGTGTGAAACATAATAGCATAAAATACATTGTAATTTACATTGTAAATATTTCGTATGATAAGCTACATGTATGTCAGTATGTGCACATATGAAAGAAGTCCAAGTGTTTCGGATTTCTAAAGCTAGCGCAAAGTGGCGCCGCTTATAACGTAAACAAAAACAACAGTCAATGACTCGAACAAAAATAGAGATCATTCTAAACACAAACATCAAAACAATCAGTCGTTTTTATTTGAGAGTCAAGGCGACACATATTACATGGCGATCCTGCCCACATGACGAGCCCTGCTGAGGAGAAGATGACGAGTCCTGCTGAGAAGAAGATGTGCTACTAAGAATTCTGTCCATAAGAAGAAGAGGTCCTGCTGGTGATAACTTTAAGTACATATAAGTATATAACAAGACCAGAAAGTGCATGGGCATGTCTGGCAAAAATTGAAAATTGTTAAGATAAGACCAGAAAGTGCGTGGGCATGTCTGGCAAACAAAAAATAAGGACATTTGTTAAAAAACAAAGACAAGGAATAGGAATAGGAACGTAAAGAAAAATATATTAAACCAATTGCTTTACGATAGACAAAAAAAGAATTTTTTTTTTACATGTTTTCCAGAGTGGCCGTCAGCTTGCAGGCCAAGTCACAATTTGAAACAATCACATATGGAGATGCAAAATTTGCGAAAATTATGGTTTCCTTTCTCTCTGCATCACAGAGTATATGATCTACGACAATTCTTTCGTTTTATTTTTCATTTGGTTTCTGTCTCATTATTGACAGGTATACAACAGTAGATAGGGAATGAGAGTTCAAAAGTTGTGCAGGAAAAACAATTAAATTGTTAGGAATTAAGAAAAAACATTTTTCATGATTTTATATGAAAAAGGTAATTAAAATCAAATGGAAATCAATTAAGGTTAAAAACTGTAAAAATATCTACATGGGAAACACTTCAAATCAAAATAAAACCCATAAGGTTTAAAAACTGTGAAAATAATGAGTGAAAAAAACAATTAAATCCAGAAAAAATCAATTAAGATGGAAAACTAAGAAACTAATGGGAGAAAAAAAAGCTATTAAACTCATACCGTCGGTGGTGCAATGGTCGGCTCTTGTACATGAGATCCTGGGTTCGAACCCTGCTCTGACCACCTTCAAGTTTCTTTCGGCGGCGGTCACCTCGCATAGTGACGGCGACACTATCGAGTATATAGCCATGAAAAAGCTTCTCAAAATACCGTTCGGAATCGGTGTAAAACTGTAGGTCCCAATCAGTGAGTGAAAACTGGAAAGCGCACAGATCAGTGATTGTGAGAAGTTCTCCCCGGTCCCTTCATGGGATGTAATGGGAAACCATTTATTTAGTTAAACTCATACCAAAAATAATTTGGATTGACAACTAAGAATATGTGTGGGGATGAGGAGTAAATAAATATATTGGGTGAAGGTCATTTGTGTTATGTTTTAATATGGACTGCAGTGTGTACGACCTAGCATAAGAATATGACATTATAAAGTGTGCATCGCAGACAGTCTTTTCTTTATACTGCATGTTACATATGGAACGCAGACAGACTGTTATGGTATGTTGTTGTAGTTTAGTTATCAATATGTTTCTCCTATGGTGGATGTCATGGGCTATTGTACTGCATGTTACATATGGAACGCAGGCAGCCTGTTATGGTATGTTGTTGTAGTTTAGTTATCAATATGTTTCTCCTATGGTGGATGTCATGGGCTATTGTACTGCATGTTACATATGGAACGCAGACAGACTGTTATGGTATGTTGTTGTAGTTTAGTTATCAATATGTTTCTCCTATGGTGGATGTCATGGGCTATTGTACTGCATGTAATATTTACTGCATGTAAATTTTTCCCTACTCCCACTATTTTCTTAGTTTTCCATCTTAATTGCTATTTTTTTCGATTTTAATTACCCTTTTCATACAAAATCATATTAAATGATATTTAAATGAAACTAAGGGAATTTATTTTCGGCAGTAATTTATGAAGTGGACATTGCGCACAGACAGACAGAGAGAGATGGACTTATTATGTTGGATGATACATATAACACATGCATCGTAGCCAGATAGACTTTTCTTCTGCAATATGTTGTTGTTATAGTTTTGTTAAGCCAATTTGAATTTTATAATATACAAAATTTGCTATAAATTATCAACTTATTGGATGAATCTTTGTAGTAATTATGACAGAGATAATCGTCTATATAACTGAAACATTTTTGAATTGTTTTTTTTTTTGAATTGTGAACTGTTGAGATTTGTAGTACTACTATCTAATTTACATGAAACTTGTTTAATGCAAAATAATTGAGATAAGTTATGTCGTTAATGATCGACATATTTCTTAAAATATATATTTATTATGACCATTCTTCCGGTCCTTGCATTACTATACATTATCAATAATCATATAAAAGATGAACAGAATCTTGGTTTTCCATCCAGTATTCAATTCACCATATTAGTAATTGTTCCTAAAATTGTTCAAGATGTCCACCACTTTTATATGCTTTACTTGAGGAAAAAAGTATAAAAATGAAAACCTGTTCAGGAAACATTTACAAATCCATGAACCCTGCCCAATATGCAATACAGAGCTAATAAAAAGAACTGATTTGGAAGCGCATGTGGCATTTCATATGGGGATTGGACCTGAGAAGCCGACTACTTCGATGCAACTACAAAGGAAGCAGCCAATGCCAAAGCCTTCTGCAAAGAAGGTGTTCCTGGAAGAATCTATGGAACAATGGGGGAGCTGCAGAAGCCATCAACTTCCCAGATGGCAAAATTGAAGCAGCAATCGCCTGAAGAAAAGGGGGCTAGTTTAGATGAAATTATCCCTGCACAAATAGACTTTAATACACAATTAAAGTCTATATTAGATGAACAAATTTTAAATTTATTTAAAAATAAAGAAAATGAAGATGAGGAAATTTGTTACAACCAAATGGGATATTATAATGATTTCATGAACGGTGAAATTGGTGATGAAATCATTAAAGATGTAGAATTAAATGATCAGTTATTTGATGAATTGGGTGACCAATACATTAGAGATGTTGATTTAACTATATATTAACATAATATAGAAATTTTAAACAAAATAAAATTAAAATAATGAAATATAAATTTCCTGTATATTTAGTACAAATAAAAGAATATACAACAGATGGATTTTTTTAGTGTTGTTGTATTTCAAAATATGTTGTCCTAAGGAGTATACAAATTTGTTTCCACTTTAGTTTAACTTTACATTCCTTTTAAAGAAAATAATATCTAGGTAGTTGATTTCGATAATGGTGTTAAATTCGAAAACACAATATTTTCTTACAGAAAACACTTGCAACTGGAGTATTTCTACATTCATGAGTCATGAGATTCATGAGTGGCGAGGTAGTGGTAACACTATCAACATCGGCTACAACTAGGAAGCGAAAAAAGCTATGGAGTCGAATTCTACACCTAGTAAACGTCAGCAGCCAGAAATATGCCAAGGATCATGTGTATTATGTAAACAGAATTCATATAATTAAAAGTATATTCAGCTCCGATTCCCCAACGGAGATCATAACCTTAATATTGATAAATATTTAGAAGAAGGTTGTAAACTGTTCAAAAAATTATTGAATAATAGCTTAACAGACCATATTATATTTAAATTTAATATGGAGTTAACAGCACGTTCTAAGCTACCAGCACATCCACTAAAACCAGAAACGGATATGTACCACTTCACTGAAATGATATCGAGAGCAGATGATATTGATGGTGTATTAGAATTTCAAGTAGAAAGTATAAAAAGTAAAATGTCTGAGTTTCAAGAGAGACTCAGGTTGGACACTTCTTCAAGTAAAATGGCTAGATGTTAACATCAATAAAGCGTCACAATTGACGGGGTCTGAATACATCCCTACTCCAGAAAAGCTGACACATAAACGAGCATGTATAAATATCATCACTAAAGATGTATTTTGTTTCAAGTGGTGTGTAATAGCAGCCTTTCACAATGGAGATGGTCAAAAGCCAAATAAACCCTCACAATATGGAATCTGTATATATATTACGCTAAGGTATTTATAGTGTAATTATTGTAACCGCTTCTCCTCCTAAACTAAAGGTCGCCCAGTCAAGTGCGATACACCGTTGGAAACGTAGTGGTCTGAAGGGGTGCACTAAGCATTAAAATTTAGCAAAAGGTAATTCCAACAGTGATTTAAACCGGATTTAATTAATCCTTAATCCCTCCATCTACCGGCGGTAGTGGCATCATTTGAACTGGTGAATTTACATTGGTGGTGAAATGGCAAATGTTGTCATCGGTTTCTGTCTCAACAAAATGTAATTTCAACTCACCAAAAACAGGCAATACTTTGTGGGGAGTTTCTGTGAGTGATTTGATTTTAGATTACCGATTTCTTTTTAAATTCTTTATCTTAACTTCGCCACTTGTTATTCATTTTTGCATGTGCGATCACATACACACATACACATACAAGAGTAAAACTGGTTTTGTTTATTTTATTGCTGTTGGTTAAGCAGAGGGAGGGGGAGGGGGAAAAGCAAATAAAAACAGGTTTAGCGCAGAGATTTTCAATGTTCTCTGTTTTTTTTATGTATATAATTAATTTTTGCATGCGCGAGCACATACACACGTACAAGAGTAAAACTGGTTTTGTTTATTTTATTGCTGTTGGTTAAGCAGAGGGAGGGGGAGGGGGAAAAGCAAATAAAAACAAGTTTAGCGCAGAGATTTTCAATGTTCTCTGTTTATCTATATATATACATATTACGCTAAGGTATTTATAGTGTAATTATTGTAACCGCTTCTGCTCCTAAACTAAAGGTCGCACAGTGTAGAGAAATTTTGAATTTGTCATGTGATGAAAAATTCAAAAATGAAGAAATTACAAAACATTAAACATTGAAGTTATGTTCAAATGTAAAAATGTAATGTAATTGAAAATTAATGTTAAAATCTAAAGAAATTCTAACATGCAGAAATTTACACAACATTAAACATTCAAAGAAAGTAACGTCTAATGTTATGTAAATGAAAAATAAAATAATAATAATATGGTGTTAAAATGTTATTTACAGAAATTAACAGAAACGGGGGTTTTCCTGCTGAAACGGGGTTCGTTCAAAAATAACCGAAGTGACTTTTGAAACCCAGAAATGATTTGAAAATTCATTACAGTCCAAGACTCCAAAATTTCTTGCCGCAATGCCACTTTATGCCTTTCATCCGTATGCATCATTGGAATTCAATGCGTCTAATCTGCAAGTGCAGAGATTGTCTTTGGCTGGAATTGCCAGCTTACTCAATTTTGACGAAAGTGGGGAAATGAAGGAATTGATTTTCAATGAGATGACGATGGATTCCTTATTTATCTAAGAGAAAACTGTTTCGTTAAAAATTTACCTCCACAGATTTCCTCCTATTCCTTCACCAAGTCTAGGCTGCACTGGCAATATTCATGTTCGACTAGAGCTCATCGGGGCGGAAGTGTATTTTTTTAAAAGTTCTTGCCAGGACTTTGGCTTTTCCTCATTTTGGCGGTACAATAAAGTTTTGAATCCTTGCCAGCTGGGTGATTAACCTTTGGAATCATAAAATAAAGCTCGTAGAGCCTAATTACATCTACTGGGTGAACAAAATTTAAACTGATACAACTTTTTACACACTCTGAAACGGATTAGAACCTTCCGGACTACTCTTCGACTGGTCTTATGTCGGCTCCGGGAAATTCTTTACCCACCCTTTAAGAGATCATATGATCTCACCTTTGACGCCACGTTCCGAATTAATTTTCGGGCGTCCCAAAAATAGTTTGGATTGTTCTTACCTTGATTTCACCATGTTTGCATGGAGATATCGTACCGCACCACTACCTACCTTAAAAATTCTTTAGCCATTCATTTTGAAAACACTCAATTTTATCGTTATAAATTGTTATTGGAATGGCTTTTATTAACTAGGTCTTAAAATTATAACATTTGGTGCTTAATTTGAGTTATTACTATTACTTAACTTGAATAAATTTAACTTTAACTTGAACTGAAACTTTACTTTACTTTACTTGACTCAAAAACTTTACTTGATCCAAAAACTTTACTCGACTAAAAACTGTAACTCAACTAAAACTTTAACTTTACTAAAACTTTAACTCAACTAAAACTTTAACTTGACCAAAACTTTAACTTGACTGAAACTTTAACTTGACTGAAACTTTAACTTGACTGAAAATGACACATCCGAACGTATATTCGCCAAAAAGACTAAACTCGCAACTTCTAGGACCGCAGTTCGCACAAGCAAGCAACTTTGGAATTGTCTAAAGGAACTGAACTCGCAGGGTATAAAAACCCCCAGCTTACGTCTGCTGAAGTTGAAAAATGAACCTTGAGAAAACTCTAACCGGAAGATACGAGACCGCCACTAAACAAATAGTTGGGTCAATATTAGCTTTAATAAAACGAAATGAACTGATGCTAGATGCACTTCGGCTTACGTCTGCCTCAGCACAAAAGATTCGGCACACAGCTTACGTCTGCTGTGCCCGATAAACGGAACGATACTAAACTGGAAATAAATTCGGCGCACAACTTACGTCTGATGTGCCCGATAAACGGAACTGAACTAGAAATTCGGCGCACAGCTTACATCTGCTATGCCCGATAAACGGAACTAAACTATAAATTCGGCACACAGCTTACATCTGCTATGCCCGATAAACTGAACTAAACTATAAATTCGGCGCACAGCTTACATCTGCTATGGCCGATAAACTGAACGAGACTAAATTTGATATTTAATTTGGATGGCTTGATGGCCATGAAATTGAAAACTATGATCTAAATTCTATTCGTCGGTTGATTACCGGAAAATTCTTACTTCTACTAATTTTGTTCCCGTTAAGGGTTATTTTGCTTCTTCTATTTTCAAAATAGGAATTCCTAATACTAAACAATGGGATGAAACCCAAATAGATTGGTCATAAACTCTTTACACTTAATTCTGATAGATTTGAAAAGTTAGACATTTTGCCTTTTTGACGATGGTCGCCCTAATATTATTCTATGACTGCACCCGGCGAAAACTGTTCCCACTTTAATCTTTTAGTTGGAATCAGCAGTTGTTCGTCTTACTTAGGTAACAGTCAGATAGTTTTTCTCCTTATAACTAAAAAGCTGTGTTTCCACAGTATATCTTTAGGCGCAAGCGCAAATGTGTAACTAGATAGAAGATAACAAAAAGGTTATCTATTGGCAATTAAATGTAATTGTAGAAATGACATATATGATTATATATTATGAAATAGAATAGAAATTACTTTAAAATTTACTACCAGTTTTACTTAAATTCAAAAAAATATAATGGTAAACACAACTTTAGCTGTAAAAAAGGTTATATGAAATAGTACAGTTCAGATATTCAAAATATAATGTAAGTGTGTAATATAATAAACTTTAGTAAAAGAAGACCAAAAATAACTATCTCTCGGATTTTGTTTCTAGACCCTCTGTAGAGTATCAAGACTTGATCGTTTAGTCGTTGTTGTAGGTATATTTTATAAATAGTTGTTTTTGGTGTTTCTTGTATGTAGAATTATCAGGTTTATTCATTCAAATTTGGTATTTTGTTTATAGTCTCATGGACTTATTGGCCGATTTTCCTTTTCCTTGTCCTATAAGGAAGACATTGGTGTGTATGTTTGGGTTTATTTCCAAAAATGTAATAAATTGTAATTGTAAAATGTAATAATTGTTTGTAGTAAGTAACTGCAAATTCTGGTAAGTGTTTATTTTTTGAATTCTTACTTGAACTTGTTGTTGTGGGATGGTTAAGCGCCGTAAGCGGCGGGGCCAGAGTGGCAGTGGCGGCAGCGCTGCTGCTATGTCTGGCTCGATGACGGACGGAGAGTCATCGACGTCTTCAGCGGTTCCCAAACGGGTTCTGCTGGGGTCGCCAGAAGTAGTGAAGGGTAGGTCAAAGCCGGTTGACGCTGACTTTGACAGTAGCTCGGGTGTTGTTGGTGTGCCTTCTAAAGGCAGCCCGAAGAGGGGCACAAGTGGTGCCCAGGCAGGTAGAGAAGGGGGTGCTGCTGTTAGTAGCAGCGCCAAGTTGGTTGCTGGCACCAGTGGTGTCGGTGGAAAGGATTTGGCAGAAGAGATGAGGTCTACCATTAGTAGGGTAGGTGAGGTACTGCGTGCTGCTGGTACGCCGAAAGGTGTGTCGAAGGGTCCGCTGCCAACTGTACCTGTTGGTACGGCAGCCCCCGCCAGCAGCGATGGTGGTCGTGGCCGTAGCCGCGTAGGTCCCAGTGGACTGGGTGACGTCGGTGCCGCTGTAGAGCGGACACAGGCGGTCACCCGTAGGTTGGTCTCCGATTTAATGGAGGCCAATGTTAGTAAGGAGTTGGTTGCGAGGGTCCTCGGTTACTCTTCGGAGTTCGAGGCACTCGTGGTAGGTCTGCTAGCTCAAAACGAGCGCCTTCGGGGCCGTCTTGATGCTAAGCCCAGGGAGAGCAGTAGGAGTGCCGTTCGACCCGCGGTTCCCACCGCGCCGGCAACGTTCCTCGCACCGGCTCCAGTGGCGACTGCCCCTGTAGCTGTGGGAGGAGGTTGTTCGGTAGTCACTGCACCGGTTGTGAAGCCCGTCGAGATTTGGTCCTTGGTGGTGCGGGGCCGTCAGGGCCAAACTGCCAAGCATGTGGCTAGCAAGGTGGTGAGTGAGGTGGAGAGCGGGTCCATGAGATCAGGGCGCTTCGTGGTGGTGGCGTATTAATACGCACACCATCTGTAGCGGAGCGTGCGGGTATTGCCAAGAATACCAAGTTTGAGGAGGCTGGGCTCACCGTTACGGTGCCTGATAGCTCGGTTGTGCGGGTTGTTGTCCAGGGGGTCGACTCGAAGATCACTCATGACGAGTTCATGGGTGATGTTTTCGAGAAAAACCTCAAGGACAGGATCTCGCTTGAGGAGTTTAAGAGTGGTGTCCGGCTCACTAGTCGGCCGTGGGATAGTTCCAAGACCGGAACAACGAACGTTGTCTTGGAAGGGCGGGCTTCGGCCCTTGAGCCCTTGCTGGCATCACGTCGTTGTTACGTGAAGTGGTTTTCATTCCGCGTACGACCGTTTGATCCGGTGCCAAGCTGTTTCAGGTGTTTGTCGTTTGATCACTACGTTAGGGAGTGCAGATGGAAAGAGAATGCCTGTTCTCGGTGTGGACAGCAGGGTCACTGTGCAAGGGATTGCGGTAACGCAATTCACTGCAGAAACTGCGCTTTCCAGGGGAGACCCTCGGCTCATCGTATAATGACTGAGGACTGTCCCATGTATAGCGTTATGCTGGCTAGAGCGAGGGCTAGACATTAAGTATGGGACACACAATCTTACAAATAAATTGTGGTAGGGCAATGTCGGCAATGTGCGAGGTAGGAGAGGTAATAGTAGAACGACAGTGTAGTTTCGCTCTCATTCAGGAAGCTGCTAGTGGCCCTGGTGTCATTACAGGTTTGCCCGCGAGTATGCGGGTCTTCGCTGATTTGAGACTTAACTGCGCGGTGGTCGTGAATGACGGTAACGTAGAGTGTACCGTGGTTTCTAGGACCGACTTGGGGGTTTGCGTGTGTGTAGAAGGGGGTTTCGGACGGATATTTTTGTGTAGCAGTTACTGCAAGTTTTCTGAGCCTTTAGAGCCGTATTTGGCATACATGGACACGGTACTACTACTTGCGAGTAGTAACCCTCTCGTCCTAGGAATAGACGCTAACGCATCAAACCCGCTATGGTTTAGCAAAACACCCAGACTTTCGACTGGGTCGCAAAACCATTACCGGGGAGAGATGCTAAGTGAATGGATTGTTTCGGGCCGCCTTCATGCCTTGAATGAGCCGAGTGAGCAGTACACTTTTGATAATGGTAGAGGAGTTAGCGATATAGATGTGACGATTGCGAATAGCGCAGCTTTGAGTACGTTTCAGTTTAGTTGGAGGGTCAGACCGTCCGTAAGTGATCACAATTACATTGTAATTGATTTCACTTACGAACGGACTGAAGTTAGCAGCTTAGACATCGTGCGGTGGTGCACCAGGGATGTGAACTGGGATGAGTATGGTGAATTCATCGCAGCTGAGGCTAGCGAGATTCCAATAGAAGTCTTTCGTCGTAGGACCGTAGATGAGCAAGTCTCGTGTTTACGCGAAGTTGTTCATAGGGCTAACGACGATCTCCTTGAAAGGTGTCGCAAGAAAACTTTGAGAAGATTACGATGGTGGACACGTGAGTTGACACTAAAGCGGAGGAAAGTGCGCCGTCTCAGGAAACGTTTCCAGAGAGGCAAACGGAACGAAGCTAGTGATCTTGACCAGCTCATTTCAGCGTACAAAATTTGCCTCAGCGATTACAAGGATATGCTTGTAAACGTGAAAGAGGAAGATTGGCGACAGTTTGTTGCCTGCCATAGGAATGATCCTTGGGGTCATGTGTATAGAATCTGCCTTGGCAGAGGTAGGAGGACAGATCTCTCCGGGTTGACAGAGGGCGATGCCATTCTTACTTCCTGGAGTGATTGCGTCAAAGTTTTGCTGCGGGAGTTCTTTCCGAGAGCGGAGGCAGTGGCCTCTTCTTCTTCTTCTGGGGAAGTTGAGACTGTTGCACCCGAGCTGGAAAGATCAGAGATCGCAGAAAGCATGGCGTTAGTTAAGTCGCGAAAGTCACCTGGTATGGATGACATAGCTGGAGAGATGTGTAAAAGCGTCTGGAAGGCTATTCCGGAATACCTAGAGGCTCTGTATGGGCGGTGTGTACATGAGGGATATTTTCCACGCGAGTGGAAGGTAGCCCGTGTCATTGTACTCTTGAAGTCAATCGATAAGGACAGGAGTAATCCTCGTTCTTATCGGGGTATCAGTCTCTTACCAGTATTTGGAAAAGTACTGGAGAGGATTCTGGTGCAGAGACTAAATGAGAGAGTCGCTGACAGCATGTGCCGTTGGCAGTTCGGCTTTGTAAGGGGCCGAAGTGTCGAAGATGCCTCGGCGCACGTGAGGAGAACTGTTGTAGAGTGTACTCAGAAGTATCTTCTGGGTGTTTTCATCGACTTTAAAGGTGCGTTTGATTATCTGAGTTGGGCGAGCGTGGAAGAAAGACTAGCGGGGCTAGGGTGTCAGGAAGTAGCACTCTCGAGAAGTTACTTCTCTGACGGAAAAGCAGTGATAGTCGGGGCAAATAGTTCTGAGTGTGTTGATGTGGTCCGAGGATGTCCACAGGGTTCCATTTGTGGACCGTTTGTGTGGAATCTGATGATGGACTTGCTTTTGCATGAGCTTGAGGCCGAATGCAAGATATGTGCTTACGCTGATGACTTGCTTATCATGGTCGAGGGTAGTTCTCGTTCCGAGTTGGAACAGCTATCCTCGGCTATGATGAGTATTGTCACTCGGTGGGGCGAGCGTGTAGGAGTTAGTTTATCGGTGGAAAAGACAGTGACCATGTTGCTGAAGGGTAGTTTCAAGTCCCATTTTCCAATCGTGCGTTTAAATGGTGGTGGCACAATCCGTTACTCCACGCAGGTGAAGTACCTCGGAGTCACCATGGGAGAAAGGATGAACTTTTTGCCTCATATAGGGAGACTTCGCGAAAAACTGACGAGCGTTGTAGGAAAGGTTAGGCGTGTTATGAGGAGTGAGTGGGGTCTGAGTCGTCAAACAGGCAGGACCGTGTACAGGGGCCTTTTTGTTGCCATGGCAACATTTGGGTCTTCTGTTTGGTGCGAAACTGCTAGAAGCGTCTTCGGGCAACGTCGATTATTCTCTGTTCAGAGAGTAATGTTATTGGCATGTATGCCAGTATGTCGTACGGTGTCTACAGAGGCCCTACAAGTTTTGATGGGTGCCACTCCTCTTGATCTAGAGGTGATGCGTCGTAGCATGGACTTCAAAATCAAGAGGGGGTACGCACTGGGTGAGTCAGATTGGCTCATAGTTGGAGCAGAGAGCATGAGTAGAAGTGAGCGGCGGGCTCGGTTAGATGCGTTAGTCACATCTGAGTGGCAGGGCCGTTGGAATTCCAGTACCAACGGTCGAGTAACGTATAGATTTATACCGGATGTAGAATTCGTCGGGAAGAACCCTGAGTTTAGCTTCAACCTAAGCCTTGGTTTCATACTGACAGGTCACGGGTCGTTAAATGCATTCTTGCACAGAATGAGACTTGCGGATCGGGAGTCGTGTGATTGCGAAGCGCCAATCGAAGATTGGCTCCATGTTTTGTGCGAGTGTCCCCTTTACGGGGCTTTTAGGGATTTAGTCGGCATGGGTGTCACCAGATCCGGTGGTGAGTGGTGTGTGAGTAGTATGCTTCTGTCTCCGGATGCGTTGTGTGTTGCAACGCGGTTTGCCTCTCGTGTTTTCGCGAGTCGGCGCGCTAGGACGGTTTAGTTGTTGTTGTGGGTTTCACTGGTCTCTATCGGTGTCTCCCTTTTGTAGTGGTTAAACGTTTTTCGTGATCCTGGCTTTTTCAAGCTAGTTATTCAGCCGTTTAGGATCTCGTTGTCGGTACTGCTGAACCCTGCGAACACAGGGATTGCCAGTCCCGGACTTCGTCGGAGTCGAATTTGGAAGTGGATTAGCCGCGAGGTCTGACCAGAGGCCTGTTTCTGGTACCGTGTGCTGTTTGGGATTGACACGTGGAAGGTCTCGAACTCGTGCCCTTTCAGTTTGTGTCTTGTTGTTGTTGACCCACGGGGGCATCATCGGGCGAAGCCTGAAGATTGGCTGCCGGTCGCTGTTATTGACCGGAAGAGGTGGAAACAGCCTTGCTCCCACGGTGAGAAAGCTGCAGCCGTCTGACTGTAGTTATTAGACCGTTTATATTGCAATTTTTAGCATTTAAATGGCAATGTCACGTGATGTTGTTGTTAGTGTTGATATTGTAGAATTGTTTCACGATTGATGCTTTTGTCGCCGGGGGTGACCAGTCCCCTACTTAGTACAAAGTAAAAACTGGGAGCAGCTTCACTGCGAAACTCGGACCAGAGAGTATGCCTATCTGGTAGCACGGGTGGTGTTGGCCCCCTTGTGGGAGATCGTGCTGGCTGTGGTTGCCACCAAAATCGCTGGTAGAGGCTATGTAGTTGCCTTGTATATCAGTTACTTGTAACGAAGTATGCTAGGCAGGTGCATATCCTCGAAATATGGGATCCGTGGCCCTTATCACGGAAGAGGTTTGGATAGTACCTCACTCTTTACCAAGGAGGAGTAGCTCATGTACAGAGAGTTTACTCAATTGGTAGCTCGTGGACGGAAGAAAGAAGTCGCGCTGGCGGATATGCGAATACGGGGCGTTTGTTCTCCCACGTAATCGTGTATACCAATGGTGTAAGGCTTCCTATTCCTGATCTCTTGGCTGCCCCTCTATGCGGGGTAGCACGGATATCTCACGGGCGGCGCTAACAGTCGTATCAAACATGTTCTTGGTGGGGCGGTGCTCACCTGTGGTTAAGGACTTCACGTCGAGAATCACATTAAATCACGCGGACTCTGTCCTTTCATTATTGGTTTTCGTAGTGGCTCGAGCGCTCGTTCCCTATCGACTGACAGTTTTGTACTAATGTAATGGTGATACCAAATGTCAACCCTTTACAGTAGTAACAACACTTAAAACGTATCTTATATTAAGGGTTTATCTGATGACTTATTGCTAAAGCTTTTGCCGTTCTTATCATATGGTCGACGTTTTTGCGTAAGCCACAACTTTTAAAAGATTATCTCAATTCCGTACCCCTGTCCACCTCGGATTAAGGGGATGATTATTGTGGTGGCTTACAACCAAAATGTATGACGGCTCTTACGCCTTTCAATAACTTAATATAATAGTGTTCAGAATGGAATAGGGAGACGTGTGAAATATAGTAACCGCCCTAATCACCACCGGATGGCCAGAATCGCAGGGGAAACTGGTGGACTGGATAACCCCATATAATAGGAATGAAACAGGGAGACTTACCACTGGCCTGTTGGGGCAGGGATGAATTTACTTATCTTCCGTTGTTTCTTTGGGCAATTCCTGTTGACTGTTGGTGTATTTGATTATCGACCAGGATACTGATGATATAGTGAGTCGTTTTTCCGCTGAGAGAATCTTTGGGTGAAGTGTTCTTCACCGTCCGGATACTGGTGGGATGCAATGGAGTGTCGTCTGCCAATGTTTTTATATTATTGCCGGCTGCTTTGTCGTAATTATTATTCGGCACCAGTTAAATACTTTGACTTTACACACTTTAATAATGATAATTTGCTGGCGTCGTCTGGCGTGGGTGTAGAATTTTAACGAATGAATGAATTTCTGCTTCTTCTTTTTCCTTCTCGCTACGTGACTTTAAATGCGCAGTTGGTTGATGTTAAACACAATAGAGGCATCAGGCGTTTGCGGTTGATTTATATTGTGTTTCTTTAAGGGCGCTGATTGTAGAATTTAAAGCAAACCATTGGACACGCGAAGTTACACAAAAGATGAAATTGAATCAACTTTTCGATTTCAGCAAAAATTTTTAGAAATTTGCGTGAGATTATGCCAAGTTATGGAAAATTACGCCACTCGTAGAAAAATTACGGAAATTGTGGCAAGCAATTATAGAAATTTACGAAAAATCTAGAAATTATAGAAATGGCAAAAATTATCGAAATTATAGAAATTTCAGAAATTATAGCAATTTCAGAAATTATAGCAATTATAGAAATTATAGCAATTATAGAAATTTACGAAAATTCTTGAAATTATAGTAATGGCAAAAATTATCGAAATTATAGAAATTTACGAGGGCCGCGACTTGGTGTTGTTTTCTTTCCTTTATTGTTATGTGCGCAATTTTAGCCTGGAGTAGAAAAAAAAACGCCAAGCATTAATCCAATTGTCCTTGTTTTTTCTTTTTTTTTCTCATAATGATGTAATCTTTTTGTTTCTTCTTTTTATATTTTTTGAAATGCTTGGATGTTACTTTCAAACTGTTTCACGTAATGAACTTTGAATATCCTAAAGAAGCACAAAATGTATATAATTTCATAGAAACTTTTTTCGACAATTTCAAAACAGAAATTAATTGCAACGTAAACACTATTTTACAGATGTTAAGAGAGGTATAATTTTTGTCAAAATGAAATGTTTTTTATGTCGGGAGAAGTCCGAAATTTATTTTTCATCCAACGCTATAATTAAACACATGAAAACTTCTCATATTTTAGAGCATATTAAAAAATGCATATGTATGGAGGATGGTTGTTTTCAGCACTTTCAAAATTTATATTCTTTTAAAAGACAAATTGTTATGGTTCATGAAAAAAATTTAAACGATTCGGACGACAATACAGTAACAGCATGTAGTGAAAGCCATAACAATATAGATAAAATTAAAATTAATATAAATAATAATACAACAATTCAAAGACAATTTGTTGATAAACAGAATAATATAACTAGAACTAACAGTTCTATACAGTCTACGGAAGCTTATTTAACATCTGTATCTGGTAACTTAACTGGACTGACTTTTGCATTATCTTTACACAACCATCAAAATTTCAATAGGAAAAATGTTTTGGAAATCATTAAGCAAGTGGAAGATGAACTAACTAATCCGATAATTGATATTATATCTAAAAAAAATTTACCGCTCATTGAAAATCCCCAAAACAAATTACTTGCCACAAATATTTTGGATCAACTAATGGCCCCATTTCAGTCTATTAAATCGGAATACTAATTTCTTCAAGAATTAGAATCGAAAGAATTGTTTAAAAAACCATCGTTTTATACGATTAATGAAGAAGTTTGCGAAATTATTGTTAATAATTAACCCACGATCGATTCTAATAAAGTTACAGTGTAATAATGCCCATTGAATTTCAAATAAAAAAGTATTTTGAATGCTCAAATATATTGCAACAAACATTTGAGAATACTGAAATATTAAACAAATGCGCTATTTGGAAAAAAAAAGATCGAAAGTTTTGAAGGAAAATTATCAATTCCCTATATCTTGTTTTTTGATGATTTTTGTGTCGATAATCCTCTGGCCGTCGGTGGTGCAATGGTTAGTGTGCGCGGCTCTTGTACATGAGATCCTGGGTTCAAACCCTGCTCTGACCACCTTTAAATTTCTTTCGGCGGCGGCCACGAAAAAGCTTCTCAAAAATACCGTTCGGAATCGGTGTAAAACTATAGGTCCCATTCAGTGAGTGAAAACTGGAAAGCGCACAGCTCAGTGGTTGTGAGAAATTCTCCCCGGTCCCTTCATTGGATGTAATGGGAAACCATTTATTTATTTAATCCTCTGGGTTCGCATCTAAAGAACAGTCAATTTGTGGTGTATACTATACATTTCCAAATATTCCACAACATCAATTATCCAAGTTAAGCAATATATTTGTTGCTGGATTTTTTAAAACGAAAGACCGAACTTTGTATGGGAATTGTTTTTCAATTAAACCTTTTATAAACCGTATTCAAAATTTAGAAAAACTGGGTATAGAAATTGAAGTTCTTTGTAAAATTTATCACATCCATTTTATTTTAGCTTTCGTTGTTGGGGATAACTTGGGTCTGAACACGTATTTAGGATTTTCTTCCAGCTTCAACTCAAACTATTATTGTAGAGCTTGTAAAAGGTCTAAATATGAAATGCAGTCGGAAATGTAGTATGAAATGCAATGCATACAACAGATGTTATGAGCAATAATGAAAAATTAACTGGAATTAAGGAAAACTGTGTTTCAATGATATTAAATCTTTTCATGTTACTAATAATTTTTACTTTGATATAATGCATGATCTCTTCGAAGGTATCTGTAGATATGACATTACAAAAATATTGGTACACTATATAGAAAAATCTAAATTAATAACACTAGATAATTTAAACTATAGAAAACAAATGTTTGACTATGGAGAAACAGAAATTGGGAGCATTTCTCCACCTTTTATTTTGTCGACGTTAAAATTATGTAATTTAAAAATGACTGCGAGGGAAACTATGACTTTTATCAATTACTTACCATTAATGATCCGAGATTTAATACCCAAAAATGATCAAATGTGGGAACTTTTAATAGTTTTGATTAAGATTATTGACTTAGTTATGTTGCCGCATATACATGAAATTGATTTAAAATCTCTAGAACATTTAGTGACAAAACATAATTCACTGTACATTAAATTATTCAATGAGCCATTGAAACCAAAGTTTCATTTCTTATTACATTACCCATCTGCAATTCGCAGGTGTGGACCATTGAAAAATTTGTGGTCATGCGCTTTGTAGCGTTGCACAAGCATAACAAAGATGCAGCCAAAGCTACCAATTTCAGAGTTAATCTTCCATTTACACTTGCTGTTAAAGCTGGGCTTAAATTTTCTCATTTACTTGTAACTCAAAAGTTTTTTGAAACTGATTTAATGTATGAAGAAAAAGATACATATATTTGTAATCTGCAATTAATATATAAGGATATAGTAAATACAATTCTATCAAATTTTCACTGTGTGGAAAAAGTTAAGTTCAGAGGAAAATTATACAGAAAAAAATTTTATTTAACAAAATCAAACACACATACCGTCTCACTTTTTGAAATCGAACAAATTATTTTACAAAATCCAAAATTAAATTTTATATGTCGACAGTGGCAAATAAGTCATTTTAGTGAGCATTACCAGGCATACATAGTACATACACACATTAATACATTTACTTTACATGATGTCGAAGAATTTGACGGTCCTCCAATACATTTACATCTTCTAAAAGATGGAAAAAAAGCTTTCAGGCTGAAAAAAATCAAAACCTTTGTAATTAAACAACAAATAATGTAAGTGTATATCAAATGTACTATAATAAATATAATAATTTTTTATGTAAATAAATTTTTGTTTGATTAAAGCATTAAAGTTTTTGAAAATTGCAGAATGCTTTACGGCATAAAAAATAATATGACAATCCAATTGTAACAATAGTATTTTGCTGAGTTTTAATATGATTTTCTTATTATTTTTATAGGAGCTCACATTAGTTCCTAATGAGGTTCGCCGAATTAAATCAATACGGTCAACTTTAAATATAATAGTACATACTATTAACGATTAATTCGGTGTACTATTAATTGAAAACTATAAAGTGTTAAAATAATAGTAGAAAACGGCTACTGATTCAATAGTTTCAATATTATTAAATTAAAGTGATCAATCCCATCACTAGAAACAATAGTACATACTATTAAAGTTTAATACGGTGTACTATTTATTTAATCAGATTAAAATGTAGAATTAATAATATACTACATTTAATATTATATGACAATCCTTTTAAAAGAATAGTGGATTCACTAGTATTTTGCAGAATTTTAATATGATTTTCTTATTATTTTTATAGGAGCTCACATTAGTTTCCAATGAGGTTCGCTGAATTAAATCAATACGGGCCACTTTAAATATAATAGTACATACTATTAACGATTAATTCGGTGTACTATTGATTAAAAACTATAAAGTATTTAAATAATAGTAGAAACCGACTATTAATCCAATAGTTTCAATATTATTAATATAAAGTGAAAAATCCCATTGACTAAAACCAATAGTAAAAAACTATTAAAATAAAAATTTTTTCAATTAATTTCATGGGATTTTTTTTCTGAGTGTACATAACTCTGTGGCCCTTGACAAAGTCCTCACACAATTTTGGGAGGTGGAGGAGACCCCAAAAACTGTGTTGAGGTAGATATGTTGTTACCCTACCGTTTGAAAAATTTTATGAAATCGGTCATTCGTGCAATATTGCAATTGCACAATTTCTCAGAATGGAAAAAAGCTCAGTTCCAAGCCAGACATTAAATATCAATACGATCAAGCAATTCTCGAATATTTAACGATGGGACACATGAAGAAACTTCCTACACGAGATATCTACAAACATCCAAACTATTATCTGCCGCATCACGCAGTAATTAAACCTGACCGTGTAACCACTAAACTTAGAGTGGTTTTCAATGCATCTTGCCCGTCTTCTAACAAGAAAAGCCTAAACGACCTTCTGCATCCAGGACCTATTCTGCAGCAGGATCTTGTCGTAAAGACCTTAAACTGGAGATTTTTTCGTCTTGTGTTTAACGCTGACATCACAAAAATGTACTGGCAAATATTAGTAAAGTAGACACAAACACAATATCAACGAATATTATTTCGAAAATCTTCTTGTGAACCTGTAGAAGACTTTGAACTCCAAACCGTGACCTTCGGAGTGAATTGCGCACCATTTCTTGCAATTAGAGCACTTTTACAACTAGCCGAAGACGTAAACATCTCACATCCGCTAGCTGCACAAATTCTGGAACATAATATGTACGTTGACGTATTGGCTGGAGGTTTTACGGTACAAAAAGCAATTAAGGCTGGAAAACAATTAACTCAGACCTTAGAATCATCAGGATTTAAGCTCATGAAATGGACCTGCAATGACCGAAAAATCACTGAAAACAAACTATTATCAGTCGATTGTCTACACATCTCTGAAAATTTAGGAACGAAAACTCTGAGCATTAAATGGAACATTTCTCAAGATTCACTCTCTTTTCCCCAACCTATCATACAGTACACATTAACATATACGAAACGAGAGGTTTTATCAACTATCGCCAGGCTTTTCGACCCTTGTGCGCCTGTCATCGTTGTAGCCAAACTTATCATGCAGCAGATTTGGTTAGATAGAGTTGATTGGGATGATGTTCTAACTCCTCTTTCATTCAAAATTTGGAACACGTTTATAAAAAACTGCTCAGTGATTCAGAGTATTAAAATTCCGCGGTGGATTCGATATACACCGACATGTGCTGTAGAAATCCACGGGTTCTGTGATTCGTCGGAAAAGGCCTTGTCTGCGACATTCAAGACCAAGGTCAGGTATATACCAATCTACTGGTTGCCAAGACCCGAGTGGCTCCCCTTAAAAAGATCTCCTTACCCAGACTTGAACTCTGTGGTGCCGTGTTACTAGCCACGCTAGCTTCATCAATATTGCCGAACCTACAAATAACTACATTTTCGATATCTGTCTGCCGTCCCGTACAAACCTTGTTTTTGGTTGTGCTCTGCATCCCGTTCAATGTTTAATGTTAAACAAAAATATCCAGTCCACGGCGTTAAGTCACGAATCGCAAATTGTAAAATCGGTCGTGTTTAATAAATATATAATAATTTGAACAAAATCAGAATAGAAAAAAAAATTTAAAACTTTTCATAAAAATTCCCGTAAGGGATATGATGAAACTTTTCATAACCACAATCCAAATAGTGAAAACATAATACAAAACCAAAACATCATTACAATATCAAAGTACAATCAAATAAAACAACAGCAGCAATAAACACCACCAAAACGATCCAAACACAAGTAAAATAACATAAACCAATAAGAACAACAACAACAACAATCGACACCAAATGCTCGCGACACCACTCCGTTCCCAACGCAACATGTTCGATCACACGAATCAGTATGTTGCTATAGTCCCCTCCCCTACCACCCTTTACAGGACGGAATGAACGGTTCTTACTTGTGTTGTCTGCCCTTCAATGTTGAAGGCATAACACTGCTCATTGAAGGAACAACAACAACACTAGTACTTGCTGTTTGTGTTTAGGGCAGCTTTTGTTTTGTTTGACTGTTTCTTGCTGATGTTGTGATGGTGGGTAAATTATCTTTAAACTTTTCTACGAGGGCTGACGGTGAATTTTTCGAAGTATATGCTCACGTTCAAATTCATCGGCCAAATATTTTAGCTCTTTCTGAAACCCAGGTTTGTGAAGATTCTGTGTGTTTTCAAACACTTTTGACCTTTTTCTAACTTCACACCCTGACAAGTATGAAGTTAACATCCTTGCACCTCTTGGTAATTCGGATCACTGCCTTGTTTCTGCCTGCTTTTCGTACTGTGATCTTCACGTCGCTTCAACGGCTGCCATGAAGCGTTCCACATTCATGTACGAAAAAGCTCGTTGGGATGAGCTCAACGAATTTTATAGGAAGTTCAACTGGAAACTAATTTTTCTAGACGATGATGTCAATGCTGCGGCAGAAATGGTGGAAAACATTACTTTAACGGGAATGAAAATATTCATTCCATCAAAGAAAATTTCGATTAAACCTTCTGATAAATATTGGTTTAACCAGGCAAGCAAAGAATCTGTCAGATCCAAAGAGGAAGCTTTCAGTAATTGGAAATTGAATAAAAATCCAACTACTGATATGCTGCACAAGTTAGCTAGATGAAATTGTGCCAAGGTACTACGACGAGCAGACTTCCTGCATCAACAGCGTCTTCGCGCCAAAGTTCTTTCTTCTCCCAGGGGAAGTAAGAGCTTTTGGTCATTTGTCAAGAGCATTAAGAACAATAAAAGTTCTTCATCTATCCCAACCTTAATTAAAAAAAAATAAGTTATACTTACCCGGTTGATAAAGCTAACCTTTTTGCCGAAATATTTGCAGAAAACTCCTCTCTGCCGATTAGCTCTCAACCACTCCCCGTCATCGCATATATATCTAGCTCCATGCCTGAGATATTTTTTCGTACGCGAGGAGTTTAAAAGGTCCTTCAGGAGCTCAACGTAGGAAAGTCTCCGGGTCCGGATGGAATTCCGGCACTAGTTTTGAGCAAATGTTCATCGAACCTTGCCCGTCCACTGCGCAACCTTTTCAGCCTGTCATACCGAACAGGTAGTTTCCCTACTCGCTGGAAGGTTGCAAATGTCCAGCCGATCCCCAAGAAAGGAGAGGCTACTAATCCCGACAACTACCGGCCAGTTGCGATATGCTCTACGCTCGCAAAGGTGATGGAGACCATGGTAAATTACCATTTGGTGAGTTACCTGTAAGTTAACAGTCATCGCCAGTATGGGTTTCGCAGAAACCGTTCAACTGGCGACCTGATGGCGTTCCTCACGGAACAGTGGAATCGGTCCGTGCATAGACTGGCTGAGAGCCAAATAGTGGCCTTAGATATTTCTAAAGCATTTGATAGAGTTTGGCACCAGGCACTCATATCAAAAGTTAATGCTTTTGGTTTAGGTAGAAACTTCTCTCGATTTATTTCGAGTTTTCTCAGAGACCGTACCATACGAGTTGTAATAGACGGTATTTCTTCCGATGAGTATGCAATAAATGCGGGAGTACCTCAAGGCTCTGTGCTTTCTCCCTCTCTTTTTCTTATTTTCATCAACGACATTCTGGATCGGACTACCAATCCCATCTATTCCTTCGCTGATGATAGTAATTTATGTCACTCATATTCGTTCGATCGTCGACCCAATCTTTCCGTAGTACAAGGAAAGAGACAGACAATGAATGACAAGCTTAATCATGACTTGCATCTGATTATGATTAGTGAGTGGGTTATTGAAAACCGAGTTGAATTTGATGCACGCAAAACACAGTGTTGCAGAATATCGCACAAGCACACTGGTGACTCGACCCTGCCAATGATTTCAATGGGTGGTTTAGATGTTGGTGAATCGGAAGCTCTTGATGTTCTGGGCATGAAGATACATTCCACATTCATTGGAATAAGCACATTTTCAACGTGTCGAAAGAAGCATTCCAGTGCCTGGGCTTTTTAAATTGGTGTAAAAGATTTTTCACCCCACCCGATCTCCTCAATATCTACACCACGTTCATTCGCCCGAAAATGGAATTCAACTTTCATATTTGTGCTGGTTCACCTTGGAGCTTCTAGACCGCCTGCAAAAGAGAGCGTTGAAGCTGATAGGCGACAGCAGCGTATCCAGCACTGTTGCCTCCTTGGAGCATCGACGAAATATTAGCTATGTCTCGGTATTTTATAGGCATTTCCAGGGAAAGTGTTCCGCCGAGTTACACGGCCTCATTCCAGAAGTTAGGGTATTTAACCGTACGACGCGGTTTTCAAGTGGAACTCATCCCTTTTCTGTTTCCTGGACGTTGGATCGAACTGCGCATTACAGAAACAATACATTCTTCAGCCGAACAGTCCGTATGTGGAATAAGCTTCCGGCAAGTGTATTCCCCACTTCTTACAACATCAGCAAGTTTAAGTCAAATATTAACAGGTACTTCTCTCTCTTTCCCCGTACTCCTATCCTATTCTCCTAAGTCCAATGCAATGCACTGCATTTATAGGGGACATCCCCTGAGTGTTGGTCTTCGCAAAAAAAAACCAATATGATCCGGCTAATGCCTGAAATACCTTCGTTGGAAATCGGGTGTCGGAAGTGGCTGATAAAATTGGAATAACAAATTGAAACCATGTTGACTCACAAAATAATCAGCCGACATCGCGGATGTTCATCCAGTGAATTGGAAACTAACACTTTGTGGTGGCATGGACCTTCGTTCCTGAAATTACATAGATCTCAATGGCCACAACAAAAAGTTTTTACCGACACCAACATGGAATCGAAAATTATAAAATCCTTCGTCACGACTACATTTGATGATCAACTTATTAAATTTTCAAAGTTATCTAAAGCATGCAGAACACTAGCTTACGCATTTAGAAAACACGGGAGCCAAGAGGAGTCAATTGCGAGTCTCTTCAATAGACATGAGTTCTGAAGAAATCAAATTCATCAAAAACCGTTTAATTATGTTGACTCAAAAACATTAGTTCGCGGAAGAATATCATTTACTGTCAAATGGTTCAAGAATATCCGCTAGCAGTTCACTTCTGACCCTAAATCCATTTATCGATTCTGCGGGATCAATACGGGCAAATGGCCGTCTCATACAATCACCAGTGTTGACCTATAATGACCGTCATCCGATTCTGTTACCATATGATTCACGACTAACTCAATTACTAGTTGAACACACTCATAGTATTACTTTGCACGGCGGCAATCAGCTCATGACACGAGTCCTTCGCACTGAATTCTGGATATTCAGACTAAGACCACTAGTCGTAAAGATTATCAATCACTGTAAAACTGACACAATATGTTTTAAAAAAACATACGCAGAATCAAATCATTTCTTATCTGTCTCCTGAACGAACCACGATATCCAGACCCTTCACAAATACGGGAGTGGACTTTGCAGGCCCCTTTAATATTCGAAATTTTACGGGCAGCGCTTGTTTGGTTACAAAAGATTATATTTGTATATTCGTATGCTTTTCGACCAAAGCGGTGCATTTAGAAGCCACCAGTGACCTTTCGACCCAAGCTTTCCCCGCAACGTTCTACCGCTTTAATGGAAGGCTAGGATGTCCTACCACCATTTATTCAGATAATGGCATCAACTTTGTCGGAGCAGCGGAACTCATCAAAAAATATCGTCTTCAATTCATGAAAACTCTTCAAGCCTCTCTGATTAATGTTTACAGCCATCAAAATGTCAAATGGAAATTTCCTTTCCTCCTCTTGCTCCGCACATGGGTGGGCTTTGCGAGGCAGGAGCAAAATCGTTCAAGACCCATTTACGAAAATTTGTCCCCAATATGAATTTTACCAATATTAGCTCCAGCTGAACCAGACATTTCCGATGAAAATGTAACAATCGCCACTCGCTGGAAACGTCTAAAGATTGTTACACAACACTTCTGCCAAAGAAGGAAGACGGCGTATTTAAACGAACTACATCGTCGCTACAAGTAGAAATACCAGAATGAAAATGTAAAAATGCATGACCTTGTCGTTATAAAAGAGGACAAACTTCCTCAAAATTAAAAAAATTTGGCTTTCTGTTCTTATGTTTGGGGAATGTCAATGTCGAAGCAGAAGTTTAAAACCAGTCACTCATTAACTGTCGAAGAATTAAAACAATAAACGTAATTACACATGTAAACAGAAATTTTCGTTTCTATTCAAAAGGCTAATCAAATAAACAACCATGCCGTCGGTGGTGCAATGGTTAGTGTGCGCGCCTCTTGTACTTGAGATTCTGGATTCGATCTGACAACCTCAAATTTCTTTCGAAGGCGGTCACCTCGCATAGTGACGGCTGCACTATCGAGTATTTAGCCATGACAAGGCTTCTCAAAATACCGTTCGGAACCGGTGTAAAACTGAAGGTCCCAATCAGCGAGTATAAATCTAGAAAGTGCACCGCTTACTGGTTGTGAGAAGCCCTCCCCGATTCCTTCATGGAATGTAATGGGAAACTATTTATTTTTTATTCAAATAAACATTGGTCCTCGCGAGCCAGATGGAGTGAAAAACCAGAAAACAAAAGAACAAAGACCTGAAACGGTAAACAGTTGCAAACAAACACTGTTCAGAATACAAAAAAAACTATTTAATACGACCTGTTTCCAAAGTTTGGGCATTAGGTGACCGTTATAACGGCATTCAATATATGCAATAGCAACAACAGAGACGCTGTTTATACCGACACGCATCAATCACCGAATCTCCACCAGACCTTATTGGCATAAAATCTCTAGCTAGTACTCTGAAAAACGACGCAAGTAAGTACGTAACACACACTTCAACGCATGTACATACACCGCACACACATACACACTAACAAATACACATATTCAATTCAAATAGCGTTAGATTTGGCCAGTTTAAAACACGCACTGTGCTTGCTTAGAATATTAGGCTTGACCCTATAGCTGTTCAGTTGATGTTACGTTTGTGGCGAAGATGCCAGATCGTTATCATCACTAATCGGTACGGCGAAAATTGTGGAGTTCATATTTAGACCCAATCTTAGTAGTCTTCATCTGTGTATGCTCCAAGATATATAATATTCAAATCATTTCGGCATCTTTCGACACTGGCACACTAGTAGGCATTAAATTTTGACTTTGTCTCCCTTAAAAGTTTGACCACTCTTCAAAATAGAATTTCTGGATAAATTTACCAACTTTTACAACGATTTAGCCGATTTGGAGGAAGTGCAAGCCAGTAGCAAGCCCGAGGACAACGTGCATGCATTGGAAGTTCTTCGAGTACATTTAGACTATATTTGGACACAAATAAGGCGAGCCTACGAGTATTGTCGGGACTTTAAACCATCTGAGGTGGAAAGAACAATAGATCATAAAAAATTGCGTGATAAATTTCACAAAGCTCTTGTTATCTATAAAAGTGCACTAGGTTCCATAAATGCGGACATGGCAACGCTTATGCCCGAAAAGAACCCGACTGAAAGAATCGAACGATCAGAAGATTTGCACCAAACAATCCTTGAAAAGCAGCCCCAATATTTCATAAAATTGCCCCCTGTGACACAGATGTTTTTTATGGAAGTTACAAAACGTGGCCCACTTTTCGGGATCTGTTTTCCGCAATCTATGTCCAAAATCCCAGACTTAGGAAAGTTGAAAAACTTTACCATCTGACCCAAAAAACAGGGGGTGAAGACCGCGAAATTATTTCACACATACCCTTAAGCCATGAGGGTTTTGATTTAGCATGGAAGAACTTGCTAGACCGTTACGACAATACACGAATGCAAGTTAATGAACACCTCAATATACTTGCCCTCAGTTTCAACAGATTCTAGTTGTTCTCTTAAAACGCTGCAACGTGCAGTAAATGGCTGTCTAAAATACCTAAATACATTACACATCGATACAAACAACTTGGACCCAATTCTTATATTTCTTTGTTCAACAAAATTGCCACGAAAATACCTAAAAGATTTTGGAAACACATTGCAAGACAGCTCTCAAATGCCCCCATGGAATGAATTCGATAAAATTTTGACACAAAGATTCAAGACTTTAGAATCTGTGAGAAACGTAACACAAATGTCTGCAAATTCTGACAATTTAGGACATGATAATCGGAAAGCAATTCCGAAAGACAACTGGGTGAATACCTTTCAAACGAACCTCAGTCAACCTCAAACGGAAGGATACAAATTTTCTCACGTTAAGGCACGTAATCCCACCACTTCTAACTGTCGACTATGTATGTAAAGAATATCATTTTTAACGAGTATGCCCAACCTTTTTGGATAAGAACGTCAACGATAGACTTCACTCAGGAAAAACAACAAATTCTCGGCTGAACACAGTGTAAAAAATTGCACAAGCAAATACAACTGCAGAATATGCAATCAACGACACCACACTCTATTGCATAAGGGTAATACATCCCAGGATACATCACTTGAACACGAACACGATATTAGATCTGATACCAGTCCACAAGCACCTAACACAAAAATACAGTCCACATCGAACATCACAACATTGAGTCTTAGAGACGACAACCAATCCAGTCAACCTCAAGGTCAACGAGAAACTTTATTATTTACCGCCATAGTCGAGATTGAAGTAAACGGTCAATGGTATGACGCCAGAGCAATCATTGATCCTGAATCTCAATCCACCTTAATCTCCGAGAAGTTAAAAAATCGACTTCGATTGCCTACACAACGAAACCTAGTCCACATTTCCGGTTTAAGTCCACAAGTGACGGAAACTTCCACTAAAGCTTGCATTTCTGATCTTTGTTCTAGGGTGGACCCCAGTTTTAGATTAGAAGTTTGGGCACCAGTACTCAAACGCTCCCATCTAATTTGCCATCCAGAAACCTTGACCTAAGTATGATGAGTGAAATCTCGAAGCTACAATTAGCAGACCCACTGTTCCATATCAGTCAACCCATCGAAATGCAGATAGGACTATACATCGGTCTTACATCTATGACATAGGTGTCCCGATGCGGTCTATCGGAACTCTCTTAACGCAAAAAACAGTCTTTGGTTGGATAGTAGGGTGCCCAATAAATCAATCGACTCAAAATTCATCTAGCATTTCATTACAAAACTCTGTGGCCCTTGACAAAGTCCTCACACAATTTTGGTAGGTGGAGGAGACCCCAAAAACTGTGTTGAGGTCAGAAGAAGACACATTTTGCGAAAAAAAACTACAGAACAACAACCTTTAGAAACACCTCCGGCAGATATGTTGTTACCCTACCGTTTAAAAAATTTGATCAAAGCGGGCATTCGTGCAATATCGCAGTTGCACAATTTCTCAGAATGGAAAAAAAGCTCAGTTCCAAGCCAGACATTAAATATCAATACGATCAAGCAATTCTCGAATATTTAACGATGGGACACATGAAGAAACTTCCTACACCAGATATCTACATACATCCAAATTATTATCTGCCGCATCACGCAGTAATTAAACCTGACCGTGTAACCACTAAACTTAGAGTGGTTTTCAATGCATCTTGCCCGTCTTCTAACAAGAAAAGCCTAAACGACCTTCTGCATCCAGGACCTATTCTGCAGCAGGATCTTGTCGTACAACCTTAAAATGGAGATTTTCCCGTCTTGTGTTTAACGCTGACATAACAAAAATGTAAAGTAAAGTAAACACAAACACAGTATCAACGAATATTATTTCGAAAATCTTCTGTTGAACCTGTAGAAGACTTTGAACTCCAAACCGTGACCTTCGGAGTGAATTGCGCAACATTTCTTGCAATTAGAACACTTTTACAACTAGCCGAAGCTGTAAAAATCTCACATCCGCTAGCTGCACAAATTCTGGAACAAAATATGTACGTTAACGACGGGAGGTTTCACGGTACAAGAAGCAATTAAGGCTCGAAGACAATTAACTCAGACCTTAGAATCTGCAGGATTGAGCTCATGAAAGGGACCTACAATGACCGAAAAATCATTGAAGATTTACCTGAACACAAACTATTATCAGTGGATTGTGGCATTAAAGGGAACATTTCTCAAGATTCATTCTCTTTTCCGCAACCAATCATACAGTACACTTCAACACATACGAAACGAGAGGTTTTATCAACTATCGCCAGGCTTTTCGACCCATGTGACTGGCTGGCGCCTGTCATCGTTGTAGCCAAACTTATCATGCAGCAGATTTGGTTAGATAAAGTTGATTGGGATGATGTTCTAACTCCTCTTACATTCAAAATTTGGAAGACGTGTATAAAAAATTGCTCAGTGATTCAGAGTATTAAAATTCCGCGGTGGATTCGATATACACCGACATGTGCTGTAGAAATCCACGGCTTCTGTGATTCATCGGAAAAGGCCTTGTCTGCGACACTTTATATTCGAATTCAAGACCAAGATCAGGTATATACCAATCTACTGGTTGCCAAGCCCCGAGTGGCTCCCCTTAAAAATATCTGCTTACCCAGACTTGAACTCTGTGGTGCCGTGTTACTAGCCACGCTAGCTTCATCAATATTGCCGAACCTACAAATAACAACATTTTCGATATCTGTCTGCCGTCCCGTACAAACGTGTTTTTTTTGTGCTCTGCGTCCCGATCAATGTTTAATGTTTAACGAAAAAAATTTCTAGTCCACGTCGTTAAGTCACGAATCGCAAATTTTAAAATCGGTCGTGTTTAATAAATATATAATAATTTGAACAAAATCAGAATAGAAAAAAAAATTAAAACATTTCATAACCACAATCCAAACAGTGAAAACATAATACAAACCCAAAACATCATTACAATATCAAAGTGCAATCAAATAAAACAACAGCAGCATTAAACACCACCAAAACGATCCAAACAGAAGTACAATAACATAAAGTACAATACCATAAACAATAATCGACACCAAACGCTCGCGACACCACTCCGTTCCCAACGCAACGTGTTCGATCACACGAATCAGTGTGTTGCTATAGTCCCCTCCCCTTTCCCTCTCCTCTACGGCATAAACGGTTCTTACTTGTGTTGTCTCTCCCTTCAATGTTCAAGGCATAACACTGCTCATTGAAGGAACAACATCAACACTAGTACTTACTGTTTGTGTTTAGGGCAGCTTTTGTTTTGTTTGACTGTTTCTTGTTGATGTTGTGATGGTGGGTAAATTATCTTTAAACTTTTCTACGAGGGCTGACGGTGAATTTTTTCGCAGTATATGCTCACGTTCAAATTCATCGGCCAAATATTTTAGCTCTTTCTGAGACCCAGGTTTGTGAAGATTCTGTGTGTTTCAGTTCGTGCAACATTTGGACATTACAAATCCTGAATTTACCTGCCTTTGGCTTATATTTCGGGTTAATCAACACATCGGCTTCCTTTATAGAACCCCCAACCAAGAAAGGGAGGCTTCCCTTAATGGCTTCGACGCCCTTTCTGATTCAATAACCAAAATTTTAGAGAAGTGTCCGGCTAGTGAAATTGCCATTGCTGGTGATTTTAACATCCACAATAATTTCCGGCTTACCCATTCGAACCGTACAACTCCGGAGGGTCAATACGTTGAGCTTTTCGCTGCACATAATCACCTAGTGCAAATGGTAAATTCCCCAACTCACATCCCGTGCGTTGAAGGTCAATTTTCAAACACTTTTGACCTTTTTCTAACTTCACACCCTGACAAGTATGAAGTTAACATCCTTGCACCTTCACGTCGATTCAACGCCGGCCATGAAGCGTTCCATATTCATGTACGAAAAAGCTCGTTGGGATGAGCTCAACGAATTTTATAGGAAGTTCAACTGGAAACTATGTTTTCTAGACGATGATGTCAATGCTGCGGCAGAAATGGTGGAAAACATTATTTTAACGGGAATGAAAATATTCAATCCATCAAAGAAAATTTCGATTAAACCTTCTGATAAATATTGGTTTAACCAGGCATGCAAAGATCAGATCCTAAGAGGAAGCTTTCAGTAATTGGAAATTGAATAAAAATCGAACTACTGATATTCTGCGCAAGTTAGCTAGATGAAATTGTGCCAAGGTACTACGACGAGCAGAGTTCCTTCATCAACAGCGTCTTTGCACCAAAGTTCTTTCTTCTCCCAGGGGAAGTAAGAGCTTTTGGTCATTTGTCAAGAGAATTAAGAACAATAAAAGTTCTTCATCTATCCCAACCTTAATTAAAAATGACATAAGTTATACTTACCCGGTTGATATAGCTAACCTTTTTGCCGAAATATTTGCAGAAAACTCCTCTCTGCCGATTAGCTCTCAACCACTCCCCGTCATCGCATACATATCTAGCTCCATGCCTGAGATATTTGTTCGTACGCGCGGAGTTCAAAAGGTCCTTAAGGAGCTCAACGTAGGAAAGTCTCCGGGTCCAGATGGAATTCTGGCACTAGTTTTGAGCAAATGTTCTTCGAACCTTGCCCGTCCACTGCGCAACCTTTTCAGCCTGTCATACCGAACAGGCATTTTCCCTACTCGCTGGAAGGTTGCAAATGTCCAGCCGATCCCCAAAAAAGGAGAGGCTACTAATCCCGATAAGTACCGGCCAGTTGCGATATGTTCTACGCTGTAATAAAAATGCGAGGAGTTGTGGCTATTTTAATCGCTTATGGAGTAGCGATATGTTTGTTTATTTAATGCATCAATTAAAGAGCATTGTAGCAAAAACTGACTTGACTGAATTCGTACAATGGTCTTATATACTATTTGGAATACATTATTAGTTCTATCTAGTTTCTATATGGTGACACATATTCATTGATTCTCCTTAGTGGTTAAACGGTTCATATATCGTGAATGCTCAATCGGTCAGACAGAAGGAGTCGAATTACTCGTTCACTGGTACAATGTACTTTGCTGACCTATACCTCGATATGAATAGTGACAATGTAAATGAACACGCCAACAACCAAAGAGTATATGAATGAATGTAGATATGTGTTAAGTGGTATCGCATACGTTCTAGCATATGCGATATACGAATCACACTACACCTCCCTTTTTAAAAAGAATAATTTATTATTCTATTATTAGTAATACAATGTATAGTAGTTAAATTGTTAAAGTGTAGAAATAATAAAATAATTATCAGAATCCGGATCTCATTAATGTAATATTTATATTTTACAATTATTACTTAACAAATAGTTTTAATCTATTTTTGTTTATTTTTAATGTTTTGTTCTTTATCTTATCTTCTAATACAATGTTGTTATTTTTAAGAATCTCCTTAACCATAAATGGACCTAAATATCTATTGTCTAATTTATGACCTATTTCATTTCTAACTAACACTAGATCTCCTATATTAATTTTCATATCCTTAATATTTCTATCATATTGTTCTTTTTGTTTTTCTTTCTCCTTATCTATTAATAACCTTGCTCTTTTATAAGCGTTTTCCAATCTAAATTTAACTTCCTTACTATAATCTTCTATATTATAGATCGGGTCTACAGTATCTATGCTATTGAAATCTGTGAATCCGTATGGGATTCGTCCAAATACAAGCTCGTAAGGGCAATAGCCATGCACCACAGACGGTGACGTATTGAAACAATATGTAAAATATCTTAGCCATTCATCCCAATCATTCCGGTCTACCGATATGTATGATCGTACATACTCGTTAAACGTACGGTGACTTCGTTCGACAGTGCCTACAGTTTGGTGGTGGTGAGCTGTTGATGTTATGTTATCAATTTTCAGATACTTGCAAAGATCCGTCATTACCGAGTTTTTATACTCCGTACCCATGTCCGTAATGAACGTCTTCATTGGACCGTAGGTGAGTATAAAAGAGTCGAATATCGCCTTTGCGACTGTTCTTGCACTTTTATTCGGTATTGGTATTGTTACCAAGTATTTTGTTAAGTTACATATTAGAGTGACTGCATATTCATTTCCACTTTCTGTTCTTGGTAGTGGACCAACGGTATCTACCAACACGGTGTCAAACGCTTTATTTGGTGTGTGGGTGATCACCATTGGTGCCTTCGTATGTCTTGTTATTTTTGCTTTTTGACATTTCTGACATGACTTGACGTACTTCGATATGTCCTTAGTCATGTTTGGCCAGTAGAAATGTCTTTTTATTTTATTTAACGTTCTCGTTATTCCGCAGTGTCCACCTTCCACTGGATCATCATGATATCTTTCCAAGGTTCTTCTTATGTCAGAGCTTTCTTTTATTTTTGTCACCTTTGGTAGTAGCGCTACTTTTACCCATTTTAATTTGTTATTGCCCATTTCTTTAAATTCATTTATTGAGACAAATTCGAAAATTTTCTCTGTAGGTGCCATTTGTAATATATCAATTTTTTGTATGCTGACCTCCTTTTGAAGTCTTGGGAAAAATTGTCCTAAATCAATTTTCCCATTAGTGTACAAATCCTTGATATTAATATTCATTAATTTTCTCTTGCCATGCTTAATATAGCAATGGTCAATAGTCATCTTTAATTTTGGTTTTCTTTTGACGTCTGTATTATTGATGACTTCGTATACGTTGGGCTTTCTTTCAATTTTACTCTCCTCTTTGCTACTGACTTCCTTGTTATCTGTTTTGGTGGTTGATCTGGTTGTCATTCTGTGTATCTTAGCTACGTTCAGGTTCAGCTCTTTCAAATCATCTATCGTTATGCGAGACAAAGCATCCGCTACATAATTCTCCTTGCCCCTAAGGTATTCTATAGTGAAATCATATTCTTCTAGATCAAGCCGCATTCTCGTCAATTTCGAACTAGGGTTTTTCATTGAGAAAAGATAAGACAGAGGTCTATGGTCCGTTCTGACCAAAAATGGTGTACCATATATGTATGGTCTGAAGTGAGTTATGGCCCAATGAATAGCGGTGAGCTCTTGCTCAATTGTAGATTTGTTACTTTCTCCCTTTGTGAAAGATTTCGAAGCATATGCCACTGGCAGCTGTTTTCCATCATATTCCTGACCTAACATCGCCCCGCAGGCCTGTTTACTTGCGTCAGTGGTTATGCAAAATGGTTTCGTGAAATCCGGGTACTGTAAAAGTGTGGGTTTCATAAGTTGCTCTTTCAAATGTTCGAATGCTCTTTGGCATTCTTCAGTCCAACTGAACGGAACACTCTTCTTTGTAAACCTTGTTATGTGCCGAGAATAATCAGCAAAATTCTTAATGAACCTCCTGTAATAGTTACAGAAAGCTACAAACCGTCTTGCCTCATCGGCGGTGGTCGGTACCGGATAATTCTTGATAGCCTCATACTTCTTGTCATCAGGCAATATGCCCCTATCGGTACATTTATGCCCCAGATAAGTGACCTCATGCATGAAGAAACAGCATTTTTCGGGATGTAATTTCAGATTGTATTTCCGGCATAGCTTGAAGACATCTGCTAAATTATTTAACATATGTTTCTCCGAACAGCCCAATACTACCAAATCATCCATGTATAAAAATGCTTGTGAAGGTTTTAAACCTGAAAAAGCAATCGTCATCATGCGTTGGAATGAATTGGGTGCTATCTTAAGACCGTAAGGTAATCGTTTGAAACGGTATGACCCATTGTCTGTTGAAAACGAAGTTATGTCTCTGGAATCTTCATCAAGTTCTATCTGGTGAAAACCAGACATTAAATCCAGACATGAGAAATACTTCGCTCGGCCTAACTGGTCGAGTATGTCTTCGATTCTCGGAAGGGGAATTTATCCGCTATCAATTTTTTATTCACTTGACGATAGTCGACGACCAATCGCCATGCTTTTCCGCTAGCTCCTGGTAGCGGTTTCTTTGGTACCAATAGGAGTGGACTGTTGTACTCCGATACTGATGGTTCTACTATACCATCTCTCACTAATTTATGGACTTGTCTATTTACCTCTTCTTTATGAGCATGCGGTATTCTATAGTTCTTGATATACGTTGGGTTATCGTCTCTCAGTCTTATGCGTTGTTTGTAAAAATTATTGGCCGATATAACTTCCGATCCTAGCGCGAATATGTCACAAAATTCAGTGCACAGCGTCGTTAGGGGTTTCTCAAAAGCTTTTGGGAAGTTCTTAGTGAGTAATTTCATAATCTCATCCCTTCTCTTTTCGTCATGATCATTGACACTCGTCATTTCCCAATTGTCGAGATCATCAGTCAGAATGTCCCCATCATGCATAACAGTGTCATGAGTATTCGTATTCAAAATTCGGACAAACGCGTCCCTACATTTTACTATTGTCCCTGAAATGAAAACTCCTGGTCTGGGTTCCTGGCTCAACACTAGCAATTCCTCCATTGGTGAGTCAATAGTTATTCTCCGCACCACCTGTGACCTAGCTGGGATTACTATACTATTACTACCACAAGTGTGCGTCATTCGTACGGCTATATCGGGGAAACCGTGTGGTCTCATTATAAACCAATCTTGATCTCTCTGAAAGTCCAGAATGCAATTGAATTCCTTAGTGAAATCCATACCCAGTAGTCCGTCGCATGGTATGGGAAAATTGTCTTGTACCACATGAAAATCATGCGTCACTAAATAGTTCTCAGCTCCAATTTCCATTCTCGCGCATCCCAATGAACTTATCGCTCCTTGACCTATTCCGCTAATATTCTGCCCTTATTCACCGTTATCGTGCCTATGGTATTCGCCTTGATAAGGGATATGTCAGCACCTGTGTCCACTAATAGTGTGACTTTTGGACCATTTTCTCCTATACTAAATTCTACAAATATGCTAAAACTGAGGTTCAACGTATGTATTCTTGTCTCTATTGGCTTAGGGGCAGGTTCTGGTTTTCCGAACCAGTTTGATCATTTGTCATCGCACGGACGCTATTGTTGTAGTGGTTTCCACGATAGTTACCGCGACCACCTCTACCGCCTCGGTAGTTTCCTCCACTGTGGTTATTTTGATAACCATTCTGGTTATTATTATAGTTACTCCTACCACTGTTTCTTTGACTTCGGTTATTACCTCCTCGGTTATAACTTCCTCGTCCTCGCTGGAATCGTCCCTGGTTATTACTCCGATACTGTCTTTTAAAATGAAGTATGGTGTTCTCTGACCCTGTTGTCTCAGTACATGCATTAACAAATTTCGAGACTGCCTCATTCATCGTGTGGAATTGACCCGCACGCATAACAAGCTTCACTTCGTTCAGTTTACAATTCTTGGTCATCGCCTTAACTGCAGTTTGCGTACTGTACTTTCCGGCCAGCTCCAATGGCAGCCCATCACCAATATATGCATTCTCTAATGCTCTTGTCATATCTTCTATTTCCTTGGTATACTCATTGGCTGACTTGTTGTTCTGCTATATATTCATAATCTTGGCCGTCAGGACCTCGACTGATTCTCCTTTTACAGAGGTCTGCAATTTGTTGATTACTTGTTCAAGCGTTGCCTCATTGCCTATAATATTTCTTGCTGTACCTCGCAGCTTTGTTTTTACCAAAGTAACAGCAATAGCATCATGCGTTTCTTTTATGGTCCCCACCAATTGTAGCGCGTCCAGAAAACTTTTTAGGTTTTCAGGCCTGCCATCGAAATCAGGTATGAGTCTCGAGGCTGTGTTTATAAATTCTATCGCTGTTAAAGGCATTTTACGATCTTGTACTTGTACTTCTTTATCTGAGTCGGTATCTGCATCCGACTGGTCTTCTCCTATGGGTGATAGTTTCTTGAATGATTCTGGTGTAAGAACTCTATATAAGTCTATTGTAACCGGTTCACTTACTGTATGAGGAACCTCCAGATTTATCTGATATTTTGAAAATATTTTTACTAGCTTATCTCTGGTTTCCCAATAAAACCCTAAACCTTCTTCTTCATGTTCTTTAGTCAAACGTCCTGAGTGTTGATGTAACAAATTCCTAATTGCTTCAAAAGTAACTATCAATGTGCCTAAATGTTTCCTGACCGTTTCTGGTCTTATAAATGTGTTCTTATTTATGCACTTATAAGCTTTACTGAATTTCTCCCGTTCTGATACAAAAATCGTTCTAATCAATTCCCATGTCTCGATCTAGAACTAAAAATTCTCACAATTAAATATCCTTTCATATTTCTTTATTTACGCTCAAAACTTGTTTTTTATTTTTTTTCAACCTCATTGATTACGTTTGCCTTGGGGTCTTTAATCTTTGTATTCTGACCCCCCATTTCAATGTAAATTTGCTTTGCGTTCTTTCAATAAAATAAAATAATGAAAATGTATATTATCTATTGATGTTCGTTTCTTTATTGTCCCTAAGGTGAACACGGGCGAACTCGCCTCCGTTCCTTACAGGTGCATGAGATTCATGCACTCCGTGCTTAAACTAGCTGCTATTAATGTATTAGTTATTAATGTTGCTGCTGCTGTTGTTGTTGCTTATATTTCTGCCATGCCTCCATCTGGGCCTCGATGCAGTCTATCTTCTTCCAGATTTCTGTGGCCACCTCCCAGGATGGTGGAACTTTGTCGTTGATTATTCTTAAGAGTCTTGCTCGCTCCCTGCGCCTTGTTACGAGGAAACCGCCTCGTCTCTTTGGTGGACACACTTTGGTTACGTGTGCTAAAACCCGTTGTGGCTTCGCCTTGGCTTGGCGGCTCTTGTATTCCTGTATTGTTATTGGTTTAGGACCCTGTCCTTTTCCAGGTTCATCCTTCAGGTGTCCTCTGGTCCTTAGTTATTAATTCGGACCACTGTCTCGGTCGCCATGTAATAAAAATGCGAGGAGTTGTGGCTATTTTAATCGCTTATGGAGTAGCGATAATGCATCAATTAAAGAGCATTGTAGCAAAAACTGACTTGACTGAATTCGTACAATGGTCTTATATACTATTTGGAATACATTATTAGTTCTATCTAGTTTCTATATGGTGACACATATTCATTGATTCTCCTTAGTGGTTAAACGGTTCATATATCGTGAATGCTCAATCGGTCAGACAGAAGGAGTCGAATTACTCGTTCACTGGTACAATGTACTTTGCTGACCTATACCTCGATATGAATAGTGACAATGTAAATGAACACGCCAACAACCAAAGAGTATATGAATGAATGTAGATATGTGTTAAGTAGTATCGCATACGTTCTAGCATATGCGATATACGAATCACACTACAACGCTCTCAAAGGTGATGGAGACCATGGTAAATTACCATTTGGTGAGTTACCTGGAAGTTAACAGTCTACTCAGTGATCGTCAGTATGGGTTTCGCAGAAACCGTTCAACTGGCGACCTGATGGCGATCCTCACGGAACAGTGGAATTGGTCCGTGCATAGACTGGCTGAGAGCAAAATAGTGGGCTTAGATATTTCTAAAGCATTTGATAGAGTTTGGCACCAGGCACTCATATCAAAGGTTAATGCTTTTGGTTTAGGGAGAAACTTCTCTCGATTTATTTCGAGTTTTCTCAGAGACCGTACCATACGAGTTGTAATAGACGGTATCTCTTCCGATGAGTATACAATTAATGCGTGAGTACCTCAAGGCTCTGTGCTTTCTCCCTCTTTTTCTTATTTTCATCAACGACCTTCTGGATCGGACTACCAATCCCATCTATTCCTTCGCTGATGATAGTAATTTATGTCACTCATATTCGCTCGATCGTCGACCCAATCTTTCCGTAGTGACAAACAATGAATGACGCGCTTAATCATGACTTGCATCTGATTATGATTAGTGAGTGGGGCAGGGAAAACCGAGTCGAATTTAATGCACGAAAAACACAGTGTTGCAGAATATCGCACAAGCACACTGGTGACTCGACCCTGCCAATGATTTCAATGGGTGGTTTAGATGTTGGTGAATCGGAAGCTCTTGATGTTCTGGGCATGAAGATACATTCCACATTCGGTGGAATAAGCACATTTTCAACATGTCGAAGGAAGCATTCAAGTGCCTGGGGTTTTTAAAGTGGTGTAAAAAATTTTTCACCCCACCCGATCTCCTCAATTTCTACACCACGTACATTCGGCCGAAAATGGAATTCAACTTTCATATTTGGGCTGGTCCACTTTGGAGCTTCTAGACCGCCTGCGAAAGAGAGCGTTGAAGCTGATAGGCGACAGCAGCGTATCCAGCACTGTTGCCTCCTTGGAGCATCGACAAAATATTAGCTGTGTCTCGGTATTTTATAGGTATTTCCATGGAAAGTGTTCCGCCGAGTTACATGACCTCATTCCAGAAGTTAGTTTATTTAACCGTACGACGCGGTTTTCAAGTAGAACTCATCCCTTTTCCGTTTCCTGGCCGTTGGATCGAACTGCGCATTACAGAAACAATTCGTTCTAACAGTCCGTATGTGGAATAAGCTTCCGGCAAGTGTATTCCCCACAGCAAGTTTAAGTCAAATATTAACAGGTACTTCTCTCTCTTCCCCCCTACTCCTATCCCATTTTCCTAAGTCCAATGCAATGCACTGCATTTATAGGGGACATCCCCTGAGTGTCGGTCTTCGCAAAAAAACCCCAATACGATCCTTTTTATTGGACTGACTCATCCATTGTGTTAGCATGGTTAAGAAAGCCGGCTAATGCCTGAAATACCTTCGTTGGAAATCGGGTGTCGGAAGTGGCTGATAAAATTGAAATACCAAATTGGAACCATGTTGGCTCACAAAATAATCCAGCCGGATGTTCATCCATTGAATTGTGGTGGCACTAACACTTTGTGGTGGCATGGACCTTCGTTCCTGAAATTACATAGTTCTCAATGGCCACAACAAAAAGTTTTTCCCGACACCATCATGGAATCGAAAATTTTAAAATCCTTCGTCACGACTACATTTGATGATGCCCTTATTAAATTTTCAAAGTTATCTAAAGCATGCAGAACACTAGCTTACGCATTTAGATTTTGGAGAAACACGGAAGCCAAGAGGAGTCAATTGAGAGTCTCTTCAATAGACATAAGTTCTGAAAAAATCAAATTCATCAAAAATCGTTTAGAATATCATTTACTGTCAAATGGTTCAAGAATATCTGCTAGCAGTTCTCTTCTGACCCTAAATCCATTTATCGATTCTGCGGGATCAATACGGGCAAATGGGCGTGTCATACAATCACCAGTGTTGACCTATAATGAACGTCATCCGATTCTGTTACCATATGATTCACGACTAACTCAATTACTAGTTGAACACACTCATAGTATTACATTGCACGGCGGCAATCAGCTCATGATACGAGTCCTTCGCACTGAATTCTCGATATTCAGACTAAGACCACTAGTCAAAAAGATTATCAATCACTGTAAAACTGACACAATATATTTTAGAAAAACATACTGAGAATCAAATCATGGCTTATCTGCCTCCTGAACGAACCACGATATCCAGACCCTTCACAAATACAGGAGTGGACTTTGCAGGCCCCTTTAATATTCGAAATTTTACGGGCAGCGCTTGTTTGGTTACAAAAGGTTATATTTGTATATTCGTATGCTTTTCGACCAAAGCGGTGCATTTAGAAGCCACTAGTGACCTTTCGACCCAAGCTTTCCCCGCAACGTTCTACCGCTTTAATGGAAGGCTAGGATGTCCTACCACCATTTATTCAGATAATTGCATCAACTTTGTCCGAGCAGCGGAACTCATCAAAAAGATCGTGTTCAATTCATGAAAACTCTTCAAGCCTCTGTAATTAATGTTTACAGCCATCAAAATGTCAAATGGAAATTTATGCCTCCTTTTGCCCCGTACATGGGTGGGCTTCGTTCAAGACCCATTTACGAAAATTTGTCCCCAATATGAATTTTACCAATATTAGCTCCAGCTGAACCAGACATTTCCGATGAAAATGTAACAATCGCTAATCGCTGGAAACGTCTAAAGATTGTTACACAACACTTCTGCCAAAGATGGAAGACGGAGTATTTAAACGAACTACATCGTCGCTACAAGTAGAAATACCAGAATGAAAATGTAAAAATGCATGACCTTGTCGTTATAAAATAGGACAAACTTCCTCAAAATGATTCGAAATTGGGAAGAATTACGGGATTATACCCAGGATCTGATGATAATACCAGAGTAGTGGGGATTATGACTTCTAATGGAAAACTACGACGACCTATAACAAAGATCATTCCCTTGTTCGCCAACTAACTACCACTTCACACTCACATAATATTCTTAAAATTCTTAAAATGTTATTCTTCCACAGATATGTCAACCAACAACGGACCACCAACTGGATCAAATCGACCCCGTAATTGGAAATATTCATGTGAAATATGTAAAATGGATCATCCCATAAAGTCGTGGAAACGATTTCTCGATTTTCCACTTTACGAGAGGTATGAAATTATCTGTGAATATTTTTACTGTCTAAACTGCTTGGCCTGTTCACATACAAAAGCCCAGTGTCGGCATTATACACCCCAACGAGAAGAATTGGTCACGCCAAAACGCCCACAATCACTAAATGTTAAACCAGCAGACTCGATCTTAATCCCCTCATCCAGAAAAACTCGAATTTACACGCAAGGTCACTACCCATTTTAACTGGGCAAAAGCATTTATTCCAACGGCTATAATCCAAATCGCCCAAAAAAAACGAGCCTGGAGCATGGCAGATATGTCGTGTTGTCATAAATAAAGCTACTACATTTTCCAGAGTGGCTGTCAGCTTGCAGGCCAAGTTACAATTTGAAACAATCACATATGGAGTTGCAAAATTTGCGAAAATTATGGTTTCCTTTCTCTCTGCATCACAGAGTATACGATCTACGACAATTCTTTCGTTTTATTTCATTTGGTTTCTGTCTCATTATTGACAGGTATACAACAACAACAAATCTTCATGTAATTATCGCTGACATATCCATATATACAAGAATACATGTAGCGGAATCCCATGTACGTTGTTGTTGCATTTTGGCTTTCTGTTCTTATGTTTGGGGAATGTCAATGACGAAGCAGAAGTTTAAAACAAGTCACTCATTAACTGTCGAAGAATTAAAACAATAAACGTAATTACATATGAAAACAAAGTGAACTAAAAATTAAAACGTGAATTCAAATAAACAAAAAATTTCGTTTCTATTCAAAAGGCTATTCAAATAAACAACCATGCCGTCGGTGGTGCAATGGTTAGTGTGCGCGCCTCTTGTACTTGATATCCTGGATTCGAACCCTGCTTTGATCACCTTAAATTTCTTTCGAAGTCGGTCACCTCGCATAGTGACGGCGGCACTATCGAGTATTTAGCCATGACAAGGCTTCTCAAAATACCGTTCGGAACCGGTGTGAAACTGTAGGTCCCAATCAGCGAGTATAAATCCAGAAAGGCCACCGCTTACTGGTTGTGAGAAGCCCTCCCCGATTCCTTCATGGAATGTAATGGGAAACTATTTATTTTTTATTCAAATAAACGTTGGACCTCGCGAGCCAGATGGAGTGAAAAACAAGAAAACCAAAAAATTTTTCAAAGACCTGAAACGTTGCAAACAAGCATTGTACAGAATACAAAAAAAACTATTTAATACGACCTGTTTCCCAAGTTTGGGCATTAGGTGACCGTTATAACGGCATTCAATATATGCAATAGCAACAACAGAGACGCTGTTTATACCGACACGCATCAATCACCGAATCTCCACCAGGCCTTATTGGCATAAAATCTCAACCTAGTACTATGAAAAACGACGCAAGTAAGTACGTAATACACACTTCAACGCATGTACATACACCGCACACACATACACACTGACAAATACACACATTCAATTAAAATAGCGTTAGATACGGCAACTTAATTTGGCCAGTTTAAAACACGCACTGTGCTTGCTTAGAATATTAGGCTTGACCCTATAGCAGTTCAGTTGATGTTACGTTTGTGGCGAAGATGCCAGATCGTTATCATCACTAATCGGTACGGCGAAAATTGTGGAGTTCATATTTAGACCCAATCATAGTAGTCTTCATCTGTGTATGCTCCAAGATATATAATATTCAAATCATTTCGGCATTAAAGTTTGACTTTGTATCCCTTAAAAGTTTGACCACTCTTCAAAATAGAATTTCTGGATAAATTTACAAACTTTTACAACGATTTAGCCGATTTGGAGGAAGTTCAAGCCAGTAGCAAGCCCGAGGACAACGTGGATGCATTGGAAGTTCTTCGAGTACATTTAGACTATATTTGGACACAAATAAGGCGAGCCTACGAGATTGTCGGGACTTTAAACCATCTGAGGGAGAAAGAACAATATATCATAAAAAATTGCGTGATAAAGTTCACAAAGCTCTTGTTATGTATAAAAGTGCATTAGGTTCCATAAATGCGGAAATGGCAACGCTTATGCCCGAAAAGAACCCGACTGAAAGAACCGAACGATCAGAAGATTTGCACCAAACAATCCTTGAAAAGCAGCCCCAATATTTCATAAAATTGCCCCCTCTGACACAGATGTTTTTTATGGAAGTTACAAAACGTGGCCCACTTTCCGGGATCTGTTTTCCGCAATCTATGTCCAAAATCCCAGACTTAGGAAAGTTGAAAAACTTTACCATCTGAGCCAAAAAACAGGGGGTGAAGACCGCGAAATTATTTCACACATACCCTTAAGCCATGAGGGTTTTGATTTAGCATGGAAGAACTTGCTAGACCGTTACGACAATACACGAATGCAAGTTAATGAACACCTCAATATACTGTTCAACTTGCCATCAGTTTCAACAGATTCTAGTTGTTCTCTTAAAACGCTGCAACGTGCAGTAAATGGCTGTCTACAATCCCTAAAAACATTAAATATCTATACAAACAACTGCGACCCAATCCTTATATTTCGTTGTTCAACAAAATTGCCACGAAAAAACCTAAAAGATTTTGAAAACACATTACAAGTCATCTCTCAAATGCCCCCATGGAATGAATTCGATAAATTTTTGACACAAAGATTCAAGACTTTAGAATCTGTGGGAAACGTAACACAAATGTCTGCCAATTCTGACAATTTAGCACATGATAATCGAAAAGCAAATTCGAAAGACAAGCTGGTGAACACCTTTCAAACGAACCTCAGTCAACCTCAAAAGGAAGGATAAAAATTTTCTCACGTTAAGACACGTAATTCTACCACTTCTAACGGCCGACTGTGTCGAAGAATATCATTTTTTACGCGTTGCTAAACCGTTTGGGATAAGAACGTCAACGATAGACTTCACTCAGGAAAAACAACAAATTCCTGCTAAAATTGTCTCTCGGCTGAACACGGTGCAACAAATTGCACAAGCAAATACAAGTGCAGAATATGCAATCAACGATACCACACTCTATTGCATAAGGGTAATACATCCCAGGATACACCACCTGAACACGAACACGAGATAAGATCTGATACCAGTCCACAAGCACCTAACACAAAAATACAGTCCACATCGAACATCACAACATTGCGTCTTAGAGACGACAACCAATCCAGTCACCCTCAAGGTCAACGAGAAACTTTATTTTTTACCGCCATAGTCGAGATGGAAGTAAACGGTCAACGGTATGACGCCAGCGCAATCATTAATCCTGGCTCTCAATCCACCTTAATCTCCGAGAAGTTAAAATATCGACTTCGATTGCCTACACAACGAAACCTAGTCCAAATTTCCGGTTTAAGTCCACAAGTGACGGAAACTTCAACTAAAGCTTGCATTTTTGATCTTTGTTCTAGGGTCGACCCCAGTTTTAGATTAGAAGTTTGGGCACCAGTACTCAAACGCTCCCATCTAATTTGCCATCCAGAAACCTTGACCTAAGTATGATGAGTGAAATCTCGAAGCCACAATTAGCAGACCCACTGTTCCATATCAGTCAACCCATCGAAATGCTGATAGGACTAGACATCGGTCCTTACATCTAAAACAGTCTTTGGTTGGATAGTAAGGTGCCCAATAAATCAATCGACTCAAAATTCATCTATCATTTCATTACATAACTCTGTGGCCCTTGACAAAGTCCTCACACAATTTTGGTAGGTGGAGGAGACCCCAAAAACTGTGTTGAGGTCAGAAGAAGACACGTTTTGCGAAAAAAAACTACAGAAAAACAACCTTTAGAAACACCTCCGGCAGATATGTTGTTACCCTACCGTTTAAAAAATTTGATGAAATCGGTCATTCGTGCAAGATTGCAATTGCACAATTTTTCAGAATGGAAAAAAAGCTCAGTTCCAAGCCAGACATTAAATATCAATACGATCAAGCAATTCTCGAATATTTAACGATGGGACACATGAAGAAACTGCCTACACCAGATATCTACAAACATCCAAATTATTATCTGCCGCATCACGCAGTAATTAAACCTGACCGTGTAACCACTAAACTTAGAGTGGTTTTCAATGCATCTTGCCCGTCTTCTAACAAGAAAAGCCTAAGCGACCTTCTGCATCCAGTACCTCGTTTCTGTAGTTCTCGAATCGAAAAAGTTTTCACATTAAGCATGAAACAAAAAATTCCATCGTTTCTCGATTTGTGAGTAAAAAGTGTTTCTGAATATCAATGCGAAAAGAGACGTTTTTATTGAAATATTCCAGGAAAGCTGTCAAGTAGCAAAAAAAATATAAACAAGCAAAATAAGCTAGTGCGAAAAAGAACAACAAACCGCTTAAATTCGCTTAGCTCCCCATATAAATTGGCCGAAATATTAGTTTGGCAGGGAATGCTCAAAATAAGCTTGTTTTTTTAATTCCTGATAAACTAAGTTTTCGACGACTTTGTATGGCGAGCCGCTTAAAATCGCTTAGCTCCCCATATAAAGTGGTCGAAAAAATAGTTTAACAGGGGAAAAAAACAAATCTCGCACCGTTTTAATTTCTGAGTATTTTTTACGTTTAAAATTTAAAATTTTTCGACTCCCTACTTTTTAGAAACAGTTTTTCTCGCATTTTTCCAATAAGCATGGAAAAAGCAGTACGTCACAGGAAGTTTTCGCAAAGTAAATATTGTAGAAACAGTCACATGTGAGAAGCGATTTTTTGTACCGATTCGTAGCGTTTTTGTTTCAATTCACATGTTTCATGTGAAAACTTTTTCGATTCGAGAACTACAGAAACGAGGTACAGGACCTATTCTGCAGCAGGATCTTGTCGTACAGACCTTAAAATGGAGAGTTTTCCGTCTTGTGTTTAACGCTGGCATAACAAAAATGTAAAGTAAAGTAGACACAAACACAGTATCAATGAATATTATTTCGAAAATCTTCTGTTGAACCTGTAGAAGACTTTGAACTCCAAACCGTAACCTTCGGAGTGAATTGCGCACCATTTCTTGCAATTAGAACACTTTTACAACTAGCCGAAGACGTAAAAATCTCACATCCGCTAGCTGCACAAATTCTGGAACAAAATATGTACGTTGACGACGGGAGGTTTCACGGTACAAGAAGCAATTAAGGCTCGAAAACAATTAACTCAGACCTTAGAATCAGCAGGATTGAGCTCATGAAATGGACCTACAATGACCGAAAAATCATTGAAGATTTACCTGAACACAAACTATTATCAGTGGATTGTCTACACATCCCTGAAAATTTTGGAACGAAAACTCTGGGCATTAAAGGGAACATTTCTCAAGATTCATTCTCTTTTCCGCAACCAATCATACAGTACACTTCAATATATACGAAACGAGAGGTTTTATCAACTATCGCCAGGCTTTTCGACCCATGTGGCTGGCTGGGGCCTGTCATCGTTGTAGCCAAACTTATCATGCAGCAGATTTGGTTAGATAGAGTTGATTGGGATGATGTTCTAACTCCTCTTACATTCAAAATTTGGAAGACGTTTATAAAAAATTGCTCAGTGATTCAGAGTATTAAAATTACGCGGTGGATTCGATATACACCGACATGTGCTGTAGAAATCCACGGCTTCTGTGATTCATCGGAAAAGGCCTTGTCTGCGACCCTTTATATTCGAATTCAAGACCAAGGTCAGGTATATACCAATCTACTGGTTGCCAAGCCCCGAGTGGCTCCCCTTAAAAAGATCTCCTTACCCAGACTTGAACTCTGTGGTGCCGTGTTACTAGCCACGCTAGCTTGTTTAACGAAAAAAATTTCTAGTCCACGTCGTTAAGTCACGAATCGCAAATTTTAAAATCGGTCGTGTTTAATAAATATTCATATAATAATTTTAACAAAATCAGAATAGAAAAAAAAAATTAAAACATTTCATAACAGTGAAAACATAATACAAAACCAAAACATCATTACAATATCAAAGTGCAATCAAATAAAACAACAGCAGCATTAAACACCACCAAAACGATCCAAACACAAGTACAATAATATAAAGTACAATACCATAAACAATAATCGACACCAAACGCTCGCGACACCATTCCGTTCCCAACGCAACATGTTCGATCACACGAATCAGTGTCTCCTGTACGGCATAAAGGGTTCTTACTTGTGTTGTCTGTCCCTTCAATGTTCAAGGCATAACACTGCTCATTGAAGGAGCAACAACAACGCTAGTACTTACTGTTTGTGTTTAGGGCAGCTTTTGTTTTGTTTGACTGTTTCTTGTTGATGTTGCGATGGTGGGTAAATTATCTTTAAACTTTTCTACGAGGGTTGACGGTGAATTTTTTCGCAGTATATGCTCACGTTCAAATTCATCGGCCAAATATTTTAGCTCTTTCTGAGACCCAGGTTTGTGAAGATTCTGTGTGTTTCAGTTCATGCAACATTTGGACATTACAGATCCTGAATTTACCTGCCTTTGCCTTAAATTTCGGGTTAATCAACACGTGGCGCATTTCGATTTCCTTTATAGAAGCCCCAACCAAGAAAGGGAGGCTTCCCTTAATGGCTTCTTCTTCGATTTTAGAGAAGTGTCCGGCTAGTGAAATTGCCATTGCTGGTGATTTTAACATCCACAATAATTTCCGGCTTACCCATTCGAACCGTACAACTCCGGAGGGTCAATACGTTGAGCTTTTCGCTGCACACAATCACCTAGTGCAAATGGTAAATTCCCCAACTCACATCCCGTGCGTTGAAGGGCAATTTTCAAACACTTTTGACCTTTTTCTAACTTCACACCCTGACAAGTATGAAGTTAACATCCTTGCACCTCTTGGTATTTCGGATCACTGCCTTGTTTCTGCCTCCTTTTCGTACTGTGATCTTCACGTCGATTCAACGCCGGCCATGAAGCGTTCCATATTCATGTACGAAAAAGCTCGTTGGGATGAGCTCAACGAATTTTATAGGAAGTTCAACTGGAAACTATGTTTTCTAGACGATGATGTCAATGCTGCGGCAGAAATGGTGGAAAACATTATTTTAACGGTAATGAAAATATTCATTCCATCAAAGAAAATTTCGATTAAACCTTCTGATAAATATTGGTTTAACCAGGCATGCAAAGATCAGATCCTAAGAGGAAGCTTTCAGTAATTGGAAATTGAATAAAAATCCAACTACTGATATGCTGCGCAAGTTAGCTAGATGAAATTGTGCCAAGGTACTACGACGAGCAGAGTTCCTGCATTAACAGCGTCTTTGCGCCAAAGTTCTTTCTTCTCCCAGGGGAAGTAAGAGCTTTTGGTCATTTGTCAAGAGAATTAAGAACAATAAAACTTCTTCATCTATCCCAACCTTAATTAAAAATGACATAAATTATACTTACCCGGTTGATAAAGCTAACCTTTTTGCCGAGATATTTGCAGAAAACTCCTCTCTGCCGATTAGCTCTCAACCACTCCCCGTCATCGCATACATATCTAGCTCCATGCCAGAGATATTTTTGCGTACGCGGGGTGTTTTAAAGGTCCTTAAGGAGCTCAACGTAGGAAAGTCTCCGGGTCCGGATGGAATTCTGGCACTAGTTTTGAGCAAATGTTCTTCGAATCTTGCCCGTCCACTGCGCAAACTTTTCATCCTGTCATACCGAACAGGCATTTTCCCTACTCGCTGGAAGGTTGCAAATGTCCAGCCGATCCCCAAAAAGGAGAGGCTACTAATCCCGATAAGTACCGGCCAGTTGCGATATGTTCTACGCTCTCAAAGGTGATGGAGACCATGGTAAATTACCATTTGGTGAGTTACCTGGAAGTTAACAGTCAGTATGGGTTTCGCAGAAACCGTTCAACTGGCGACCTGATGGCGTTCCTCACGGAACAGTGGAATCGGTCCGTGCATAGACTGGCTGAGAGCAAAATAGTGGGCTTAGATATTTCTAAAGCATTTGATAGAGTTTGGCACCAGGCACTCATATCAAAGGTCAATGCTTTTAGTTTAGGGAGAAACTTCTCTCGATTTATTTCGAGTTTTCTCAGAGACCGTACCATACGAGTTGTAATAGACGGTATCTCTTCCGATATGTATACAGTTAATGCGGGAGTACCTCAAGGCTCTGTGCTTTCTCCCTCTCTTTTTCTTATTTTCATCAACGACCTTCTGGATCGGACTACCAATCCCATCTATTCCTTCGCTGATGATAGTAATTTATGTCACTCATATTCGTTCGATCGTCGACCCAATCTTTCCATAGTGACAAACAGAGACAAACAATGAATGACGCGCTTAATCATGACTTGCATCTGATTATGATTAGTGAGTGGGGCAGGGAAAACCGAGTCGAATTTAATGCACGCAAAACACAGTGTTGCAGAATATCGCAAAGCACACTGGTGACTCGACCCTGCCAATGATTTCAATGGGTGGTTTAGTTAGCATCGACAAAATATTAGCTGTGTCTCGGTATTTTATAGGTATTTCCATGGAAAGTGTTCCGCCGAGTTACATGGCCTCATTCCAGAAGTTAGGGTATTTAACCGTACGACGCGGTTTTCAAGTGGAACTCATCCCTTTTCTGTTTCCTGGCCGTTGGATCGAACTGCGCGTTACAGAAACAATTCGTTCTTCAGCCGAACAGTCCGTATGTGGAATAAGCTTCCGGCAAGTGTATTCCCCACAGCAAGTTTAAGTCAAATATTAACAGGTACTTCTCTCTCTTCCCCCCTACTCCTATCCCATTTTCCTAAGTCTAATGCAATGCACTGCATTTATAGGGGACATCCCCTGAGTGTTGGTCTTCGCAAAAACACCCTAATACGATCCTTTTTATTGGACTGACTCATTCATTGTGTTAGAATGGTTAAGAAAACCGGCTAATGCCTGAAATACCTTCGTTGGAAATCGGGTGTCGGAAGTGGCTGATAAAATTGGAATAACAAATTGGAACTATGTTGACTCACAAAATAAACCAGCCGACATCGCGACTCGCGGATGTTCATCCAGTGAATTGGAAACTAACACTTTGTGGTGGCATGGACCTTCGTTCCTGAAATTACATAGATCTCAATGGCCACAACAAAAAGTTTTTCCCGACACCATCATGGAATCGAAATTTAAAAATCCTTCGTCACGACTACATTTGATGATCCCCTTATTACATTTTCAAAGTTATCTAAAGCATGCAGAACACTAGCTTACGCATTTAGATTTTGGAGAAACACGGGAGCCAGGAGGAGTCAATTGCGAGTCTCTTCAATAGACATAAGTTCTGAAGAAATCAAATTCATCAAAAACCGTTTAATTATGTTGACTCAAAAACATTATTTCGCGGAAGAATATCATTTACTGTCAAATGGTTCAAGAATATCTACTAGCAGTTCACTTCTGACCCTAAATCCATTTATCGATTCTGCGGGATCAATACGGGCAAATGGGCGTGTCATACAATCACCAGTGTTGACCTATAATGAACATCATCCGATTCTGTTATCATATGATTCACGACTAACTCAATTACTAGTTGAACACACTCATAGTATTACATTACATGGCGGCAATCAGCTCATGATACGAGTCCTTCGCACTGAATTCTCGATATTCAGACTAAGACCACTAGTCAAAAAGATTATCAATCACTGTAAAACTGACACAATATATTTTAAAAAAACATACTGAGAATCAAATCATGGCTTATCTACCTCCTGATTGAACCACGATATCCAGACCCTTCACAAATATAGGAGTGGACTTTGCAGGCCCCTTTAATATTCGAAATTTTACGGGCAGCGCTTGTTTGGTTACAAAAGGTTATATTTGTATATTCGTATGCTTTTCGACCAAAGCGGTGCATTTAGAAGCGACTAGTGACATTTCGACCCAAGCTTTCCCCGCAACGTTCTACCGCTTTAATGGAAGGCTAGGGTGTCCTACCACCATTTATTCAGATAATGGCATCAACTTTGTCGGAGCAGCGGAAATCATCAAAAAAGATCGTCTTCAATTCATTAAAACTCTTCAAGCCTCTGTAATTAATGTTTACAGCCATCAAAATGTCAAATGGAAATTTATACCTCCTTTTGCCCAGCACATGGGTGGGCTTCGTTCAAGACCCATTTACGAAAATTTGTCCCCAATATGAATTTTACCAATATTAGCTCCAGCTGAACCAGACATTTCCGATGAAAATGTAACAATCGCTAATCGCTGGAAACGTCTAAAGATTGTTACACAACACTTCTGCCAAAAATGGAAGACGGAGTATTTAAACGAACTACATCGTCGCTACAAGTAGAAATACCAGAATGAAAATGTAAAAATGCATGACCTTGTCGTTATAAAATAGGACAAACTTCCTCAAAATGATTGGAAATTGGGAAGAATTACGGAATTATACCCAGGATCTGATGATAATACCAGAGTAGTGGAGATTATGACTTCTAATGGAAAAATACGACGACCTATAACAAAGATCATTCCCTTGTTCGCCAACTAACTACCACTTCACACTCACATAATATTCTTAAAATTCTTAAAATGTTATTCTTCCACAGATATGTCAACCAACAACGGACCACCAACTGACTCAAATCGACCCCGTAATTGGAAATATTCATGTGAAATATGTAAAATGGATCATCCCATAAAGTCGTGGAAACGATTTCTCGATTTTCCACCTTACGAGAGGTATGAAAATATCTGTGAATATTTTTACTGTCTAAACTGCTTGGCAAGTTCACATACAAAAGCCCAGTGTCGGCATTATACACCCCAACGAGAAGAATTGGTCACGCCAAAACGCCCACAATCACTAAATGTTAAACCAGCAGACTCGATCTTAATCCCCTCATCCAGAAAAACTCGAATTTACTGGCAAGGTCACTACCCCTTTTAACTGGGCAAAAGCATTTATTCCAACGGCTATAATCCAAATCGCCAAAAAAAAACGAGCCTGGAGCATGGCAGATAAGTCGTGTTGTCATAAATAAAGCTACTACATTTTCCAGAGTGGCTGTCAGCTTGCAGGCCAAGTTACAATTTGAAACAATCACATATGGAGTTGCAAAATTTGCGAAAATTATGGTTTCCTTTCTCTCTGCATCACAGAGTATATGATCTACGACAATTCTTTCGTTTTATTTCATTTGGTTTCTGTCTCATTATTGACAGGTATACAACAACAAATCTTCATGTAATTATCGCTGACATATCCATATATACAAGAATACATGTAGCGGAATCCCATGTACGTTGTTGTTGCATTTTGGCTTTCTGTTCTTATGTTTGGGGAATGTCAATGTCGAAGCAGAAGTTTAAAACCAGTCACTCATTAACTGTCGAAGAATTAAAACAATAAACGTAATTACATATGAAAACAAAGTGAACTAAAAATTAAAACGTGAATTCAAATAAACAAAAAATTTCGTTTCTATTCAAAAGGCTATTCAAATAAACATCCATGCCGTCGGTGGTACAATGGTTAGTGTGCGCGCCTCTTGTACTTGAGATCCTGGATTCGAACCCTGCTTTGACCACCTTAAATTTCTTTCGACGGCGGTCACCTCGCATAGTGACGGCAGCACTATCGAGTATTTAGCCATGACAAGGCTTCTCAAAATACCGTTCGGAACCGGTGTAAAACTGAAGGTCCCAATCAGCGAGTATAAATCTAGAAAGTGCACCGCTTACTGGTTGTGAGAAGCCCTCCCCGATTCCTTCATGGAATGTAATGGGAAACTATTTATTTTTTATTCAAATAAACATTGGACCTCGCGAGCCAGACGGAGTGAAAAACAAGAAAACCAAAAAATTTTTCAAAGACCGGAAACGTTGCAAACAAACACTGTACAGAATACAAAAAAAACTATTTAATACGACCTGTTTCCAAAGTTTGGGCATTAGGTGACCGTTATAACGGCATTCAATATATGCAATAGCAACAACAGAGACGCTGTTTATACCGACACGCATCAATCACCGAATCTCCACCAGACCTTATTGGCATAAAATCTCTAGCTATTACTCTGAAAAACGACGCAAGTAAGTACGTAACACACACTTCAACGCATGTACATACACCGCACACACATACACACTAACAAATACACATATTCAATTCAAATAGCGTTAGATTTGGCCAGTTTAAAACACGCACTGTGCTTGCTTAGAATATTAGGCTTGATCCTATAGCTGTTCAGTTGATGTTACGTTTGTGGCGAAGATGCCAGATCGTTATCATCACTAATCGGTACGGCGAAAATTGTGGAGTTCATATTTAGACCCAATCTTAGTAGTCTTCATCTGTGTATGCTCCAAGATATATAATATTCAAATCATTTCGGCATCTCTCGACACTGGCACACTAGTAGGCATTAAAGTTTGACTTTGTATCCCTTAAAAGTTTGACCATTCTTCAAAATAGAATTTCTGGATAAATTTACAAACTTTTACAACGATTTAGCCGATTTGGAGGAAGTTCAAGCCAGTAGCAAGCCCGAGGACAACGTGCATGCATTGGAAGTTCTTCGAGTACATTTAGACTATATTTGGACACAAATAAGGCGAGCCTACGAGTATTGTCGGGACTTTAAACCATCTGAGGGGGAAAAAACAATATATCATAAAAAATTGCGTGATAAAGTTCACAAAGCTCTTGTTATCTACAAAAGTGCATTAGGTTCCATAAATGCGGAAATGGCAACGCTTATGCCCGAAAAGAACCCGACTGAAAGAACCGAACGATCAGAAGATTTGCACCAAACAATCCTTGAAAAGCAGCCCCAATATTTCATAAAATTGCCCCCTGTGATACAGATGTTTTTTATGGAAGTTACAAAACGTGGCCCACTTTTCGGGATCTGTTTTCCGCAATCTATGTCCAAAATCCCAGACTTAGGAAAGTTGAAAAACTTTACCATCTGACCCAAAAAACAGACCGCGAAATTATTTCACACATACCCTTAAGCCATGAGGGTTTTGATTTAGCATGGAAGTACTTGCTAGACCGTTACGACAATACACGAATGCAAGTTAATGAACACCTCAATATTCTTTTCAACTTGCCCTCAGTTTCAACAGATTCTAGTTGTTCTCTTAAAACGCTGCAACGTGCAGTAAATGGCTGTCTACAATCCCTAAAAACATTAAATATCGATACAAACAACTGGGACCCAATTCTTATATTTCTTTGTTCAACAAAATTGCCACGAAAATACCTAAAAGATTTTGAAAACACATTACAAGTCATCTCGCAAATGCCCCCATGGAATGAATTCGATAAATTTTTGACACAAAGATTCAAGACTTTAGAATCTGTGGGAAACGTAACACAAATGTCTGCAAATTCTGACAATTTAGCACATGATAATCGAAAAGCAAATTCGAAAGACAAGCTGGTGAACACCTTTCAAACGAACCTCAGTCAACCTCAAAAGGAAGGATAAAAATTGTCTCACGTTAAGACACGTAATTCTACCACTTCTAACTGTCGACTATGTAAAGAATACCATTTTTTACGCGTTGCCCAACCTTTTGGGATAAGAACGTCAACGATAGACTTCACTCAGGAAAAACAACAAATTCCTGCTACAATTGTCTCTCGGCTGAACACGGTGCAACAAATTGCACAAGCAAATACAAGTGCAGAATATGCAATCAACGATACCACACTCTATTGCATAAGGGTAATACATCCCAGGATACATCACTTGAACACGAACACGAGATAAGATCTGATACCAGTCCACAAGCACCTAACACAAAAATACAGTCCACATCGAACATCGAAACATCAACTATCACAACATTGAGTCTTAGAGACGACAACCAATCCAGTCAACCTCAAGGTCAACGAGAAACTTTATTATTTACCGCCATAGTCGAGATTGAAGTAAACGGTCAACGGTATGACGCCAGAGCAATCATTGATCCTGGATCTCAATCCACCTTAATCTCCGAGAAGTTCAAAATCGACTGCGATTGCCTACAAAACGAAACCTAGTCCACATTTCCGGTTTAAGTCCACAAACTTCAACTAAAGCTTGCATTTTTGATCTTTGTTCTAGGGACGACCCCAGTTTTAGATTAGAAGTTTGGGCACCAGTACTCAAACACTCCCATCTAATTTGCCATCCAGAAATCTTGACCTAAGTATGATGAGTGAAATCTCGAAGCTACAATTAGCAGTCAACCCATCGAAATGCTGATAGGACTAGACATCGGTCCTTACATCTATGACATAGGGGTCCCGATGCGGTCTATCGGAACTCTCTTAACGCAAAAAACAGTCTTTAGTTGGATAGTGGGGGGCCCAATAAATCAATCGACTCAAAATTCATCTATCATTTCATTACATAACTCTGTGGCCCTTGACAAAGTCCTCACACAATTTTGGTAGGTGGAGGAGACCCCAAATACTGTGTTGAGGTCAGAAGAAGACACATTTTGCGAAAAAAACTACAGAACAACAACCTTTAGAACAGCTCCGGCAGATATGTTGTTACCCTACCGTTTAAAAAATTTGATGAAATCGGTCATTCGTGCAATATTGCAATTGCATAATTTCTCAGAATGGGAAAAAAGCTCAGTTCCAAGCCAGACATTAAATATCAATACGATCAACCAATGTGGTCGTCGGTGGTGCAATGGTTAGTGTGCGCGGCTCTTGTACATGAGATCCTGGGTTCGAACCCGGCTCTGACCACCTTCAAATTTTCTTTCGGCGGCGGTCACCTCGCATAGTAACGGCGACACTATCGAGTATCTAGCCATGAAAAAGCTTCTCAAAATACCGTTCGGAATCGGTGTAAAACTGTAGGTCCCAATCAGTGAGTGAAAACTGGAAAGCGCACAGCTCAGTGATTGTGAGAAGTTCTCCCCAGTCCCTTTATGGGATGTAATGGGAAACTATTTATATTTTTTTTTACGATCAAGCAATTCTCGAATATTTAGCGATGGGACACATGAAGAAACTTCCTACACCAGATATCTACAAACATCCAAATTATTATCTGCCGCATCACGCAGTAACTAAACCTGACCGTGTAACCACTAAACTTTGAGTGGTTTTCAATGCATCTTGCCCGTCTTCTAACAAGAAAAGCCTAAACGACCTTCTGCATCCAGGACCTATTCTGCAGCAGGATCTTCTCGTACAGACCTTAAAATGGAAATTTTTCCGTCTTGTGTTTAACGCTGACATAACAAAAATGTAAAGTAAAGTAGACAAAAACACAGTATAAATGAATATTATTTCGAAAATCTTCTGTTGAACCTGTAGAAGACTTTGAACTCCACACCGTGACCTTCGGAGTGAAGTGCGCACCATTCTGGAACAAAATATGTACGTTGACGACGGGAGGTTTCACGGTACAAGAAGCAATTAAGGCTCGAAAACAATTAACTCAGACCTTAGAATCAGCAGGATTGAGCTCATGAAATGGACCTACAATGACCGAAAAATCATTGAAGATTTACCTGAACACAAACTATTATCAGTGGATTGTGGCATTAAAGGGAACATTTCTCAAGATTCATTCTCTTTTCCGCAACCAATCATACAGTACACTTCAACATATACGAAACGAGAGGTTTTATCAACTATCGCCAGGCTTTTCGACCCATGTGGCTGGCTGGCGCCTGTCATCGTTGTAGCCAAACTTGTCATGCAGCAGATTTGGTTAGATAGAGTTGATTGGGATGATGTTCTAACTCCTCTTTCATTCAAAATTTGGAAGACGTTTATAAAAAATTGCTCAGTGATTCAGAGTATTAAAATTCCGCGGTGGATTCGATATACACCAACATGTGCTGTAGAAATCCACAGCTTCTTTGATTCATCGGAAAAGGCCTTGTCTGCGACACTTAATATTCGAATTCAAGACCAAGGTCAGGTATATACCAATCTACTGGTTGCCAAGCCCCGAGTGGCTCCCCTTAAAAAGATCTCCTTACCCAGACTTGAACTCTGTGGTGCCGTGTTACTAGCCACGCTAGCTTCATCAATATTGCCGAACCTACAAATAACAACATTTTCGATATCTGTCTGCCGTCTCGTACAAACGTGTTTTTGGTTGTGGTCTGCATCCCGATCAATGTTTAATGTTTAACGAAAAAAATTTCTAGTCCTCGTCGTTAAGTCACGAATCGCCAATTTTAAAATCGGTCGTGTTTAATAAATATATAATAATTTGAACAAAATCAGAATAGAAAAAAAATTAAAACATTTCATAACCACAATCCAAACAGTGAAAACATAATACACAACCAAAACATCATTACAGTATCAAAGTGCAATCAAATAAAACAACAGCAGCATTAAAAACCACCAAAACGATCCAAACACAAGTACAATAACATAAAGTACAATACCATAAACAATAATCGACACCAAACGCTCGCGACACCACTCCGTTCCTAACGCAACATGTTCGATCACACGAATCAGTGTGTTGCTATAGTCCCCTCCCCTTTCCCTCTCCTATACGGCATAAACGGTTCTTACTTGTGTTGTCTGTTCCTTCAATGTTCAAGGCATAACACTGCTCATTGAAGGAACAACAACAACACTAGTACTTACTGTTTGTGTTTAGGGCAGCTTTTGTTTTGTTTGACTGTTTCTTGTTGATGTTGTGATGGTGGGTAAATTATCTTTAAACTTTTCTACGAGGGTTGACGGTGAATTTTTTCGCAGTATATGCTCACGTTCAAATTCATCGGCCAAATATTTTAGCTCTTTCTGAGACCCAGGTTTGTGAAGATTCTGTGTGTTTCAGTTCATGCAATATTTGGACATTACAGATCCTGAATTTACTTGCCTTTGGCTTAAATTTCGGGTTAATCAACACGTGACGCATTTCGGCTTCCTTTATAGAAGCCCCAACCAAGAAAGGGAGGCTTCCCTTAATGGCTTCGACGCCCTTTCTGACTCAATAACCAAAATTTTAGAGAAGTGTCCGGCTAGTGAAATTGTCATTGCTGGTGATTTTAACATCCACAATAATTTTCGGTTTACCCATTCGAACCGTACAACTCCGGAGGGTCAATACGTTGAGCTTTTCGCGGCACACAATCACCTAGTGCAAATGGTAAATTCCCGAACTCACATCCCGTGCGTTGAAGGGCAATTTTCAAACACTTTTGACCTTTTTCTAACTTCACACCCTGACAAGTATGAAGTTAACATCCTTGCACCTCTTGGTATTTCGGATCACTGCCTTGTTTCTGCCTCCTTTTCGTACTGTGATCTTCACGTCGATTCAACGCCGGCCATGAAGCGTTCCATATTCATGTACGAAAAAGCTCGATGGGATGAGCTCAACGAATTTTATAGGAAGTTCAACTGGAAACTATGTTTTCTAGACGATGATGTCAATGCTGCGGCAGAAATGGTGGAAAACATTATTTTAACGGGAATGAAAATATTCATTCCATCAAAGAAAATTTCGATTAAACCTTCTGATAAATATTGGTTTAACCAGGCATGCAAAGAAGCTGTCACATCCTAAGAGGAAGCTTTTAGTAATTGGAAATTGAATAAAAATCCAACTACTGATATGCTGCGCAAGTTAGCTAGATGAAATTGTGCCAAGGTACTACGACGAGCAGAGTTCCTGCATCAACAGCGTTTTTGCGCCAGAGTTCTTTCTTCTCCCAGGGGAAGTAAGAGCTTTTGGTCATTTGTCAAGAGAATTAAGAACAATATCTATCCCAACCTTAATTAAAAATGACATAAGTTATACATACCCGGCTGATAAAGCTAACCTTTTTGCCGAAATATTTGCAGAAAACTCCTCTCTGCCGATTAGCTCTCAACCACTCCCCGTCATCGCATATATATCTAGCTCCATGCCTGAGATATTTTTTCGTACGCGCCGAGTTTAAAAGGTCCTTAAGGAGCTCAACGTAGGAAAGTCTCTGGGTCCCGATGGAATTCCGGCACTAGTTTTGAGCAAATGTTCTTCGAACGTTGCCCGTCCACTGCGCAAACTTTTCAGCCTGTCATACCGAACAGGTATTTTCCCTACTCGCTGAAAGGTTGCAAATGTCCAGCCGATCCCCAAAAAAGGAGAGGCTACTAATCCCGATAACTACCGGCCAGTTGCGATATGTTCTACGCTCTCAAAGGTGATGGAGACCATGGTAAATTACCATTTGGTGAGTTACCTGGAAGTTAACAGTCTACTCAGTGATCGTCAGTATGGGTTTCGCAGAAACCGTTCAACTGGCGACCTGATGGCGTTCCTCACGGAACAGTGGAATCGGTCCGTGCATAGACTGGCTGAGAGCAAAATAGTGGGCTTAGATATTTCTAAAGCATTTGATAGAGTTTGGCACCAGGCACTCATATCAAAGGTTAATGCTTTTGGTTTAGGGAGAAACTTCTCTCGATTTATTTCGAGTTTTCTCAGAGACCGTACCATACGAGTTGTAATAGACGGTATCTCTTCCGATGAGTATACAATTAATGCGGGAGTACCTCAAGGCTCTGTGCTTTCTCCCTCTCCTTTTCTTATTTTCATCAACGACCTTCTGGATCGGACTACCAATCCCATCTATTCCTTCGCTGATGATAGTAATTTATGTCACTCATATTCGTTCGATCGTCGACCCAATCTTTCCATAGTGACAAACAGAGACAAACAATGAATGACACGCTTAATCATGACTTGCATCTGATTATGATTAGTGAGTGGGGCAGGGAAAACCGAGTCGAATTTAATGCACGCAAAACACAGTGTTGCAGAATATCGCACAAGCACACTGGTGACTCGACCCTGCCAATGATTTCAATGGGTGGCTTAGATGTTGGTGAATCGGAAGCTCTTGATGATATAGGCTCTGTGCTTTCTCCCTCTCCTTTTCTTATTTTCATCAACGACCTTCTGGATCGGACTACCAATCCCATCTATTCCTTCGCTGATGATAGTAATTTATGTCACTCATATTCGTTCGATCGTCGACCCAATCTTTCCATAGTGACAAACAGAGACAAACAATGAATGACACGCTTAATCATGACTTGCATCTGATTATGATTAGTGAGTGGGGCAGGGAAAACCGAGTCGAATTTAATGCACGCAAAACACAGTGTTGCAGAATATCGCACAAGCACACTGGTGACTCGACCCTGCCAATGATTTCAATGGGTGGCTTAGATGTTGGTGAATCGGAAGCTCTTGATGATATAGGCATGAAGATACATTCCACATTCGTTGGAATAAGCACATTTTCAACATGTCGAAAGAAGCATTCAAGTGCCTGGGGTTTTTAAAGTGGTGTAAAAAAATTTTCACCCCACCCGATCTCCTCAATTTCTACACCGCGTACATTCGGCCGAAAATGGAATTCAACTTTCATATTTGGGCTGGTCCACCTTGGAGCTTCTAGACCGCCTGCAAAAGAGAGCGTTGAAGCTGATAGGCGACAGCAGCGTATCCAGCACTGTTGCCTCCTTGGAGCATCGACGAAATATTAGCTGTGTCTCGGGATTTTATAGGTATTTCCATGGAAAGTATTCCGCCGAGTTACATGGCCTCATTCCAGAAGTTAGGGTATTTAACCGTGCGACGCGGTTTTCAAGTGGAACTCATCCCTTTTCTGTTTCCTGGCCGTGGGATCGAACTGCGCATTACAGAAACAATTCGTTCTTCAGCCGCACAGTCCGTATGTGGAATAAGCTTCCGGCAAGTGTATTCCCCACAGCAAGTTTAAGTCAAATATTAACAGGTACTTCTCTCTCTTCCCCCCTACTCCTATCCCATTTTCCTAAGTCAAATGCAATGCACTGCATTTATAGGGGACATCCCCTGAGTGTTGGTCTTCGCAAAAAAACCCCAATACGATCCTTTTTATTGGACTGACTCATCCATTGTGTTAGAATGGTTAAGAAAACCGGCTAATGCCTGAAATACCTTCGTTGGAAATCGGGTGTCGGAAGTGGCTGATAAAATTGGAATAACTATGTTGACTCACAAAATAATCCAGCCGACATCGCGACTCGCGGATGTTCATCCAGACCTTCGTTCCTGAAATTACATAGATCTCAATGGCCACAACAAAAAGTTACTCCCGACACCATCATGGAATCGAAAATTTTAAAATCCTTCGTCACGACTACATTTGATGATCCCCTTATTAAATTTTCAAAGTTATCTAAAGCATGCAGAACACTAACTTACGCATTTAGATTTTGGAGAAACACGGGAGCCAAGAGGAGTCAATTGCGAGTCTCTTCAATAGGCATAAGTTCTGAAAAAATCAAATTCATAAAAAACCGTTTAATTATGTTGACTCAAAAACATTATTTCGCGGAAGAATATCATTTACTGTCAAATATTTCAAGAACATCTGCTAGCAGTTCACTTCTGACCCTAAATCCATTTATCGATTCTGCGGGATCAATACGGGCAAATGGGCGTGTCATACAATCACCAGTGTTGACTTATAATGAACGTCATCCGATTCTGTTACCATATGATTCACGACTAACTCAATTACTAGTTGAACACACTCATAGTATTACATTGCATGGCGGCAATCAGCTCATGATACGAGTCCTTCGCACTGAATTCTCGATATTCAGACTAAGACCACTAGTCAAAAAGATTATCAATCACTGTAAAACTGACACAATATATTTTAAAAAAACATACTGAGAATCAAATCATGGCTTATCTACCTCCTGATTGAACCACGATATCCAGACCCTTCACAAATACAGGAGTGGACTTTGCAGGCCCCTTTAATATTCGAAATTTTACGGGCAGCGCTTGTTTGGTTACAAAAGGTTATATTTGTATATTCGTATGCTTTTCGACCAAAGCGGTGCATTTAGAAGCCACTAGTGACCTTTCGACCCGAGCTTTCCCCGCAACGTTCTACCGCTTTAATGGAAGGCTAGGGTGTCCTACCACCATTTATTCAGATAATGGCATCAACTTTGTCGGAGCAGCGGAACTCATCAAAAAAGATCGTCTTCAATTCATGAAAACTCTTCAAGCCTCTCTGATTAATGTTTACAGCCATCAAAATGTCAAATGGAAATTTATACCTCCTTTTGCCCCGCACATGGGTGGGCTTCGTTCAAGACCCATTTACGAAAATTTGTCCCCAATATGAATTTTACCAATATTAGCTCCAGCTGAACCAGACATTTCCGATGAAAATGTAACAATCGCTAATCGCTGGAAACGTCTAAAGATTGTTACACAACACTTCTGCCAAAGATGGAAGACGGAGTATTTAAACGAACTACGTCGTCGCTACAAGTAGAAATACCAGAATGAAAATGTAAAAATGCATGACCTTGTCGTTATAAAATAGGACAAACTTCCTCAAAATGATTGGAAATTGGGAAGAATTACGGGATTATACCCAGGATCTGATGATAATACCAGAGTAGTGGAGATTATGACTTCTAATGGAAAAATACGACGACCTATAACAAAGATCATTCCCTTGTTCGCCAACTAACTACCACTTCACACTCACATAATATTCTTAAAATTCTTAAAATGTTATTCTTCCACAGATATGTCAACCAACAACGGACCACCAGCTGGATCAAATCGACCCCGTAATTGGAAATATTCATGTGAAATATGTAAAATGGATCATCCCATAAAGTCGTGGAAACGATTTCTCGATTTTCCACCTTCCGAGAGGTATGAAATAATCTGTGAATATTTTTACTGTCTAAACTGCTTGGCAAGTTCACATACAAAAGCCCAGTGTCGGCATTATACACCCCAACGAGAAGAATTGGTCATGCCAAAACGCCCACAATCACTAAATGTTAAACCAGCAGCCTCGATCTTAATCCCCTCGTCCAGAAAAACTCGAATTTACTGGCAAGGTCACTACCCCTTTTAACTGGGCAAAAGCATTTATTCCAACGGCTATAATCCAAATCGCCAAAAAAAAAACGAGCCTGGAGCATGGCAGATATGTCGTGTTGTCATAAATAAAGCTACTACATTTTCCAGAGTGGCTGTCAGCTTGCAGGCCAAGTTACAATTTGAAACAATCACATATGGAGTTGCAAAATTTGCGAAAATTATGGTTTCCTTTCTCTCTGCATCACAGAGTATATGATCTACGACAATTCTTTCGTTTTATTTCATTTGGTTTCTGTCTCATTATTGACAGGTATACAACAACAAATCTTCATGTAATTATCGCTGACATATTCATATATACAAGAATACATGTAGCGGAATCCCATGTACGATGTTGTTGCATTTTGGCTTTCTGTTCTTATGTTTGGGGAATGTCAATGTCGAAGCAGAAGTTTAAAACCAGTCACTCATTAACTGTCGAAGAATTAAAACAATAAACGTAATTACATATGAAAACAAAGTGAACTAAAAATTAAAACGTGAATTCAAATAAACAAAAAATTTCGTTTCTATTCAAAAGGCTATTCAAATAAACAACCATGCCGTCGGTGGTGCAATGGTTAGTGTGCGCGCCTCTTGTACTTGAGATCCTGGATTCGAACCCTGCTTTGACCACCTTAAATTTCTTTCGACGGCGGTCACCTCGCATAGTGACGGCGGCACTATCGAGTATTTAGCCATGACAAGGCTTCTCAAAATACCGTTCGGAACCGGTGTGAAACTGTAGGTCCCAATCAGCGAGTATAAATCTAGAAAGCCCACCGCTTACTGGTTGTGAGAAGCCCTCCCCGATTCCTTCATGGAATGTAATGGGAAACTATTTATTTTTTATTCAAATAAACATTGGACCTCGCGAGCCAGATGGAGTGAAAAACAAGAAAACCAAAAAATTTTTCAAAGACCTGAAACGTTGCAAACAAACATTGTACAGAATACAAAAAAAACTATTTAATACGACCTGTTTCCAAAGTTTGGGCATTAGGTGACCGTTATAACGGCATTCAATATATGCAATAGCAACAACAGAGACGCTGTTTATACCGACACGCATCAATCACCGAATCTCCACCAGGCCTTATTGGCATAAAATCTCAAGCTAGTACTATGAAAAACGACGCAAGTAAGTACGTTATACTCACTTCAACGCATGTACATACACCGCACACACATACACACTGACAACTACACACATTCAATTAAAATAGCGTTAGATACGGCAACTTAATTTGGCCAGTTTAAAACACGCACTGTGCTTGCTTAGAATGTTAGACTTGACCCTATAGCAGTTCAGTTGATGTTACGTTTGTGGCGAAGATGCCAGATCGTTATCATCACTAATCGGTACGGTGAAAATTGTGGAGTTCATATTTAGACCCAATCTTAGTAGTCTTCATCTGTGTATGCTCCAAGATATATAATATTCAAATCATTTCGGCATCTCTCGACACTGGCCCACTAGTAGGCATTAAAGATTGACTTTGTATCCCTTAAAAGTTTGACCACTTTTCAAAATAGAATTTCTGGATAAATTTACAAACTTTTACAACGATTTAGCCGATTTGGAGGAAGTTCAAGCCAGTAGCAAGCCCGAGGACAACGTGCATGCATTGGAAGTTCTTCGAGTACATTTAGACTATATTTGGACACAAATAAGGCTAGCCTACGAGTATTGTCGGGACTTTAAACCATCTGAGGGGAAAAGAACAATATATCATAAAAAATTGCGAGATAAAGTTCACAAAGCTCTTGTTATCTATAAAAGTGCATTAGGTTGCATAAATGCGGAAATGGCAACGCTTATGCCCGAAAAGAACCCGACTGAAAGAAACGAACGATCAGAAGATTTGCACCAAACAATCCTTGAAAAGCAGCACCAATATTTCATAAAATTGCCCCCTGTGACACAGATGTTTTTTATGGAAGTTACAAAACGTGGCCCACTTTTCGGGATCTGTTTTCCGCAATCTATGTCCAAAATCCCAGACTTAGGAAAGTTGAAAAACTTTACCGTCTGACCCAAAAAGCAGGGGGTGAAGACCGCGAATTTATTTCACACATATCCTTAAGCCATGAGGGTTTTGAGTTAGCATGGAAGAACTTGCTAGACCGTTACGACAATACACGAATGTAAGTTAATGAACACCTCAATATACTGTTCAACTTGCCATCAGTTTCAACAGATTCTAGTTGTTCTCTTAAAACGCTGCAACGTGCAGTAAATGGCTGTCTACAATCCCTAAAAACATTAAATATCGATACAAACAACTGGGACCCAATTCTTATATTTCTTTGTTCAACAAAATTGCCACGAAAATACCTAAAAGATTTTGAAAACACATTACAAGTCATCTCTCAAATGCCCCCATGGAATGAATTCGATAAATTTTTGACACAAAGATTCAAGACTTTAGACTCTGTCGGAAACGTAGCGCAAATGGCTGGAAATTCTGAAAATTTAGCACATGATAATCGAAAAGCAAGTTCGAAAGACAAGCTGGTGAACACCTTTCAAACGAACCTCAGTCAACCTCAAAAGGAAGGATACAAATTTTCTCACGTTAAGACACGTAATTCTACCACTTCTAACTGTCGACTATGTAAAGAATACCATTTTTTACGCGTATGCTAAACCTTTTTGGATAAGAACGTCAACGATAGACTTCACTCAGGAAAAACAACAAATTCCTGCTACAATTGTCTCTCGGCTGAACACGGTGCAACAAATTGCACAAGCCAATACAAGTGCAGAATATGCAATCAACGACACCACACTCTACATAAGGGTAATACATCCCAGGATACATCACTTGAACACGAACACGAGATAAGATCTGATACCAGTCCACAAGCACCCAACATCAAAAATCACAACATTGAGACTTGGACAACCAATTAAGTCAACCTCAAGGTCAACAAGAAACTTTATAAATTTAGTTGTCTTAGATCCTAGTTATGTTTAAAGTTGTAGTTTCCTTTAAGGCTGTAAGAGATCATGTTTTCTCCGGTTAGTGAAAAAAATGTAAATGCCGCGGGTGGGATTCGAACTCACATTCGCTGGACGATCGTTTCGATGTTTGTGAAACATCATCTTCAGCAGCGTGTAGCCCGTTAAGCCACTGCGGTGTGTATTTACACAAGTCACTAACTGAAGACATTTATCGATTGTGTACAGAGTGATTGTGTGCAGAAGTTTGGAAAGAACTATTTATAGAATGGACTATTCTAATTGTAGTTGTCTCGTTCTGTTTTGGTTTGGCCCTACCATATGTTTCAAATTTAGTTGTCTTAGATCCTCGTTATGTTTAAAGTTGTAGTTTCCTTTAAGGCTGTAAGAGATCGTGTTTTCTCCGGTTAGCGAAAAAATGTAAATACCGCGGGTGGGATTCGAACTCATATTCACTCGACGATTGATTCGGTGTTTGTGAAGCATCGTCTTCAGCAGCGTCTAGCCCGTTAAGCCACTGCGGTGTGTATTTACTAAAGCATAGAACGAGTTAGCTTGATTTCTTACCAAAAAAAAACATTTCAAAATACGTACAGTACTTGCAAACATTTGTTACTAGACCATTGGTCTATCCTCGCGCTACAATAACATGAACACTATTCTATTCCACTTGCTGCCTTCTGTGTCAGTGTGGCAATGAAACATTGAAGGAATTTGTGCGTCCTGAAATAATTTTGCGAGAATATAAATATACAATATAATAGAGTTAACTGATGTAAGTATTATTTTAGTGAGAGATAAGATCTGATACCAGTCCACAAGCACCTAACACAAAAATACGGTCCACATCGAAACATCAAATATCACAACATTGAGTCTTAGAGACGACAAACAATCCAGTCAACCTCAAGGTCAACGAGAAACTTTATTATTTACCGCCATAGTCGAGATTGAAGTAAACGGTCAGCGGTTAAAAAACCGACTTCGATTGCCTACACAACGAAACCTAGTCCACATTTCCGGTTTAAGTCCACAAGTGACGGAAACTTCAGCTAAAGCTTGCATTTTTAATCTTTGTTCTAGCGTGGACCCCAGTTTTAGATTAGAAGTTTGGGCACCAGTACTCAAACCGTACCGGTTCCCATTACATCCCATGAAGGGATTGGAGAGAGCTTCTCACAACCAGTGGAGCTGTGCGCTTTCTAATTTTTCACTCACTGATTGGGACCTACAGTTTCTCATGTACAAGAGGCGCGCACAGTACCCATTGCACCACCGACGGCCACCCAGTACTCAAACGCTCCCATTTAATTTGCCATCCAGAAACCTTGACCTAAATATGATGAGTGAAATCTCGGAGCTACAATTAGCAGACCCACTGTTCCATGTCAGTCAACCCATCGAAATGCTGATAGGACTAGACATCGGTCCTTACATCTATGACATAGGTGTCCCGATGCGGTCTATCGGAACCCTCTTAACGCAAAAACAATCTTTGGTTGGATAGTAAGGTGCCCAATAAATCAATCGACTCAAAATTCATCTAGCATTTCATTACATAACTCTGTGGCCCTTGACAAACTCCTCACACAATTTTGGTAGGTGGAGGAGACCCCAAAAACTGTGTTGAGGTAAGAAGAATACACATTTTGCGCAAAAAAAATACAGAACAACAACCTTTAGAAACACCTCCGGGAGATATTTTGTTACCCTACCGTTTAAAAAATTTGATGAAATCGGTCATTCGTGCAATATTGCAATTGCACAATTTCTCAGAATGGAAAAAAAGCTCAGTTCCAAGCCAGACATTAAATATCAATACGATCAAGCAATTCTCGAATATTTAACGATGGGACACATGAAGAAACTTCCTACACCAGATATCTACAAACATCCAAATTATTAAATTATTATTATATTATAATTAAACCTGACCGTGTAACCACTAAACTTAGAGTGGTTTTCAATGCATCTTGCCCGTCTTCTAACAAGAAAAGCCTAAACGACCTTCTGCATCCAGGACCTATTCTGCAGCAGGATCTCGTCGTACAGACCTTAAAATGGAGATTTTTCCGTCTTGTGGTTAACGCTGACATAACAAAAATGTAAAGAAAAGTAGACACAAACACAATATCAGCGAATATTATTTCGAAAATCTTCTTTTGAATCTGTAGAAGATTTTGAACTCCAAACCGTGACCTTCGGAGAGAATTGCGCACCATTTCTTGCAATTAGAACACTTTTACAACTAGCCGAAGACGAAAAAATCTCACATCCGCTAGCTGCACAAATTCTGGAACAAAATATGTACGTTAACGACGTATTGGCGGGAGGTTTTACGGTACAAGAAGCAATTAAGGCTCGAAAACAATTAACTCAGACCTTAGAATCAGCAGGATTGAGCTCATGAAATGGACCTACCTGAACACAAACTATTATCAGTGGATTGTCTACACATCCCTGAAAATTTACGAACGAAAACTCTGGGCATTAAAAGGAAGATTTCTCAAGATTCATTCTCATTTCCGCAACCAATCATACAGTACACTTCAACATATACGAAACGAGAGGTTTTATCAACTATCGCCAGGCTTTTCGACCCATGTGGCTGGCTGGCGCCTGTCATCTTTGTAGCCAAACTTATCATGCAGCAGATTTGGTTAGATAGAGTTGATTGGGATGATGTTCTAACTCCTCTTACATTCAAAATTTGGAAGACGTTTATAAAAAATTGCTCAGTGATTCATTGTATTAAAATTCCGAGGTGGATTCGATATACACCGAAATGTGCTGTAGAAATCCACGGCTTCTGTGATTCATCGGAAACCAAGGAAGACCAAGGTCATGTATATACATACCAATCTACTGGTTGCCAAGACCCGAGTGGCTCCCCTTAAAAAGATCTCCTTACCCAGACTTGAACTCTGTGGTGCCGTGTTACTACATACCGTGTTTCTTCCATTCTCAAAAATTCTTAAATTTTTTTTTATTTATGCCAAAAAAAAACATTTGCGACCAGTGTCTAAATGCCTGTTGTTGGTTCACAGTTACAACAAGTCCTACTACGTCAACGTCTACTAGTTCAGCCATCAGCCATATCGGTGACGTTTCGCAGTAATTGGAGAAAAAAGCAAAAACTTCGCAAACGACTTTACAAATATATTTGTATATTGTAATATCCTTAAATTCAACCCTATAGGGTATCAAAAAAACCTTACATTTATTAACTATGTGGCAACACTGTTTTCGCGATTCAAATAATGTTACAAGTTCAACCACGTGTTTCAAGTAATTTTTTTTGGAGAATCAAAATTGTAATAAGTATTATATTGCAATATTGTTAAATTAAAGTTTTATTAAATCTTTGTAGTATGGAAAACCAAGTCCAAGGTATGTAGTTGTTAACCAATATAATAACATTCGGAATTGTTTTGTTTTAGTCTTTGTTATTCCGTGTTTTCGTGGTGTAGTATATCAGAGATACATAACCTCGAATTACTTGTGTTTCGTGGTGTAAAAGTTATATGTGGCCTCGCGTGAGTAAAGTACTACACTCTTTGGTATGCAAATATGTACTGACTTTTATTGAAAACATGTTTTTGTCTTAAAGCTAACTTAAATAGCGCTACTTCTCCATCGCTAGAATTGAAGATACGTCTTAAATTCGTTAATCAATAACTTTCATTTCACCCCTTCCAGTAGAGAATTAATACTATTATTTAGTGTTATATTTCTTATTTCAATTGTTCCTTATAATATGATAATGTTAGTTAGGTATAACAATATCATCTTCATATTTAAGTTTTCTCTTAATATTAGAGGTATGTATATTATACAAATTATAGATCTTATATTTAGGTTTTTCTTTATGTCTTAAAGCTAGATAATTTTTTATGTATCCTTCATTTCTTTTTTCTATATAGTTTTCCCTATTTTGGTTCTTTTTTCCAATGTATTTCCATTTAGCATTCAAAATATTTCCATAGATTTTCGCTTTGTCACAGTTTCCAAGTTCAACATTTATAGGTTTTTCTTTGGTTACCGAATGGTATGAGTTATTGTAATACTCTATGGCTTTACTCATCTTATCCTTAATATTAAGTTCTTTACTTTCTACCCGTAACACTCTTATTTTCTCACAAATAGTGTTGTGTAGCCTCTCGATGTCTGCATTGCCGGTATGATTATTAGGTTTAACTAAATGTAAGTCTACATTTTCTCCTTTTAAGTATTCTTTTATATTTATGCTCTTAAATTCATTGTCACAAATTAGTTTATCGAATTGGCCCCTTTGAGATTTCTAAAGTCTTAGTTTTTCTATTATGGTCTGGTTGTTCCTATCCTCCAAATAATAAGCAGTAGAAATATTTTAAAAACGGTCAATAAATGTAAGAAAGTTAGATTTGGAATTAGTATAAATATCCATGTGTACAATTTGTTTTATGTCTGTAGGAGTTTCGGTTAAATGAAATTTAGCTTTAATAGGTTTTCGGTCAAATTTAGATTTACTGCATGTAGAGCAATTGTTGATAAATTTTTGTATCATGGATTTAAGTTTAGGTATATAAATAAGTTTTTTTAAGCCCATATAATTTTCCAGTTTCAATCTTGTGATAGTTCCGTATTTGCCTGTAAGCCTCTTCTTCTACTTCTACATCTGTGGCATATGAACATCGAACAAATTTCAAACTATTATCTCCATCGTAGAGTTCTATAATCTTATTCTGGAGTATGCTATATTGATTATCATCTAGGTCAGAATATATGCCTACCTTACCTTTAACTAAGTATTGTCTAAGTATATCTTCTAGACTGCTTTTTGACCGTAAGTCGATAGGGCTAATATAAATTTTCCTTTTCCCATGTTTCACATCTATATCTTTATGTTTTCCATCTGTGAGAATTATTTGGGTCTTAAACCTATTCACAACAGTATCCAAGATAGGGATGTGGTTGTGGAGATCTTCCATTTGTGAATAGATAGTTTCGATATCGTCCGAATCATTATTGTAGAGTGAATTTACTGAAGCGGTTATCATATTTATTTCGTTTGTTTTGGCGTTAATCCTGCTCAAAAAATCTTGAACTTGGTTTTCCTTGCCCTTGATATAATTAATAGTGACGTTGAATTCGCTTAGCTTAATAAGCCAACGATGTAATCGCTTAATAAGCCAACGATGTAATGACGTTGAATTCTCAAAGGTTGGTGGTCGGAAAGGATTTCAAACTTAGTACCATACAGATATGGACGGAAATCGTTTGTGCTCCATACAATGGCGAGTAGCTCCCTTTCAGTTGCCGAAAAATTACGTTCGTGGTCATTTAATGTCCGGCTTGCAAAGCAAATCGGATGACCATCTTGCTGCAAAACGGCCCCAAGGGCTTCACTGCTTGCATCAGTTACAAGTTGAAATCTTTTATCGAAATTGGGGTGTTTAAGTACCGGTGATTCGGTGAGAATTTTCTTTAACTTTTCGAACGAATGAATATAGTTTGGATCATTTATGTCTAATTTAACCCCTTTCTTCAGATATCTTATCATGGGGTATTCTACCTTCGAGTAATCCCTCATGAATTTCCGATAATATCCCGTAACGCTAAGGAACAATTTAATCTGCTTCAAAGACTTTGGCAACCGCAGATTCAATATAAGATCGACCTTAGCTTGATTTGGTTTTACACCTTCTGTCGTCAAAGTATGCCCCAAATATAAAGTTTCCCTGGCAAAAAATTTACATTTACTTATTTGAAGTTTCAAATTTGCCTCATTCAGTTTGCCCAATACTTTTTTAATATCGGATATATGCTCTTGAAAACTTGTAGAGAATATCAGTATGTCGTCAAGATAAACGACGCATATTTTGTTTATAAATTCAGATAAAATAGTATTTATCAACCTTTGGAAAATTGCAGGCGCATTCTTGAGACCGAATGGCATGCGAACGAACTCAAAATGACCGTAAGGTGTTGAAAATGCCGTCTTCGACCGGTCTTCTTGTTTAACAAGAATTTGGTGAAACCCTTTAGCCAAATCGATCGTACTGAAATACTGGGCACAGCCCAATTTATCCAGAATATCCTCAATATTCGGTATAGGGAACTTATCGTCAATAGTTATGATATTTAAGGTCCGATAATCGACTACAACCCTCCACTCTCGGTGATAATGCCTTGACGTAGCATATCGTCAACTTGGCGACAAATTTCCTTTGCATGTATCTGGGGATAACGATACAGTTTTGAATACACAGGTTTATCGGTTGAAGTGTTAATTTCATGTTGAACTATATCTGTATGTGTAAGTGATTCTCCTTCCCGAAAAATTGAGTCAGGGAAAAAATTTAGAATTTTCCGTAGTGCTTGTCGCTCTTCTGTATTCAAACCAAGAAATAAATGTTCGTAAATGGGGCTATCAGTATTCGTTTCCTCAAGAACATGAAATTCATTGTAGGAATAAGGTCGAGACTGTAAGAAATATATGACGTTCCCATTCAGAGTAATATTTTGCTTAAGCTAATCTATAACCCCATTCATAGGTGTCAAAATGTTTTGTCCGATTATCGCATCAAAACGCTTTCCCTTAAAATCTGCAAGTTTCCAGGACAGTGTTGCGTTTTCGTTGAATTCTATTGGAACATTTGTTATTACTTTAGTTTCGCAATAACCATAACATAATACTTTAGTATTATTATTCAAAGATGTAAACGTTATGGTTTCTGTGAGCGGTAGTCTCCTATATTGTGGTAATTTATCGACATGAAGTAATGATGTGGTGGAACCAGTATCGATCAATGCTATTAATTTATCATTATGAATGGTTAGCTCTATCAACGGTAATGATTTGGCGAGGCAATTGTAAGAAAATTTACATAGTCTTCATTGTTCGCCGTAGGGGAATGAGTTTGATTTTGTGTCTGCAAGTATTCAGTTTCCATTGGTACGTTATCATTATTGTTATTATTATACTGAGCAGATGGAACATTTGTTAAATTAAGACGACTATTAGCAGAAAATCTGTTCATATGTGAATTTACATTTCTATTTTGGAAGTTAGTGTTAGTTTGTGCAAAATGTGCATTGTTATGTTGACCTGTTGAATTTGGATACCGTGAATTGGTATTTGCAAAGCGTCTATTATTATTGTTTATATTTCTAAATTGTTTGTTATTATTTGTGTTATGGTTATTGCGAAACAAACCACTTTCTTCAAGTACATTGTACGCATCTCTAATATTTGTCGATTTAGAGTTTATAATGACTGAAGCAAGATTAACATCAATATTATTAATAAAAATACGCAAAATAAATTTATCAACAAGATGTGGCTCGTATTCGCATGGTTTCTCGGGATCGAATTCAAATGTTTCATTAATTTTAGAGCAAATATTACGAAGATACTTAAAATAATTTATAATATCGCTGTTTACAGCTACTTTTGCCCGTTTATAAAGCTCATCATAGGATTCTCGAACGCCGAAATTACTAATAAGAGCTTTTTTGACATCCTCCCACGATGGATTTTGTCCCAGTGTTCGTAAAACGTGGAGAGCAGCCCCCTGAATTTTGTTGATCACGACTCTTTGGTGAATATAGGCCTTCAGTGTAGGTTAGTCCGCTATTAATAATTGTACGGTCTCAACTTCTCGTGTGAATGATGATAAGGCATAGGAATTATCGCCCTTGAATACTTGGATTGTTTGAGCATCTTTAATAATATCACTCATTGTTAGTTGCAGCGCCATAGCTGAATTAGCAGAGTTAGAATTTGAAGAGTATAGAAAAAAGCAGAGGTGTCAGTGGGACTCCCGGTTGGAACGAAGTTCCTTTCGGTATATATTGTGTATTAAATAAGAGGCACAATTGCATAAATCAAAAGCGTTGGAGAGTGAGAGCCATATTCATAAAACTCATTTTAGGTTTATGAAAGGTTTATTTGGCAAATTTTGTATGGAAAAACGTAAAATAAACCTTTATTAAACCCAAAATAATTTTTATGCATTTGGGGTAATTGTTTGAAATTGAAATAAATGAAGGAATACAAAATGTTTATTACTAATATTTTTAAGAAATATAAATTAGTATTACTCGTAGTATTTACTGTACAAATATTTGCATGAAAGGGATTCTTGGAGAAACAAGCCGCTGCTCAATAAGATTCAATTTGGGCAAATGAGGACGAATTGTCGGAAATGAAAAACCATTGTACGCTGATAGTAGAGGAATTTTTCCTTTATCCATAGCCTGTTACATACTTTAACAGTAGTACCGCATACGTAATTGTAAAATAAATTAATTTATTTTGTAATATATAATCGTCTGCATGAAGTTAAACATTAGTAGATTTAGCATTAGACATATTTTCGATTTGTGGAGTACCTGTTCTGTTATTGTTGTTCATATCTTCAACTTCGATAAAAGGCGTGAAATGCACGACACGAAGATGTAAATGTATAAAACTTTGGGAGTCATTGACTCTGAAATGAAGGAATTGTCTTTCTTCTCTTTTGGTTATAGTGTTAACGTAATGATTATGAACACAAACATTCTGATTATATAATTTTGTAAATATGTCGATACAATCCTTTTCTCCATACTCTGTTTCACTGCTGAGTATTGTTCTTGCGCCGTCTGGATTAATGCACGAGTTCACTAAGGGTTAAGCAAGTAGCTGTTGCCGAATTTGTGAAGGCGACATTGATAGATTCATAATTTTTATAATAGAAAAAAAGAAACAATTTCCGTCTGAAGGAATCTCCGTGTCCTGGTAAAAAATAACATGTGGCTGTGCACAATTGCTACGCTGCTGATATGGAGCTTGAAATGAATCATTTAGCAGTATTTGTTCTGCATGGTCACATATTTGTATTTGTGAATTTGAATACTCGGGAGATCTTAAAATACCATACATACAAAAAATATCGGACATATATATCAAATTTATATGAGAATATACAGTAGAAAGACAAACAAATTAAAAATAATTTACTTACGCATCTGAATGACGTTTTGCAGGCAACGTATTTGATTGAATACTTTTATCTTGACATTTTCTTTTCCGGCGACATTCCTTCAAATTTTCAGTAAGACTAATATTGTTCTTGCTGATTTTTTTTCTCTTACGATATTCTTTACATCTTTGCGCATTTGTTGTTTTAGTTTTAAGTTCTGTATTTGGTACATATACGTATCTTAAATTTTAAAGACAGAAACAGTTATTGAAAAATTTCGAATTATAAATGTAATACATACATATATTTTTTAGCGGTTTGAATTGTATGGGCGCAGAAAAAGTATCTGTTATCCGCCCCTAAAATTAAAGCTTGTTATGTTTTATGAATACACGCAAAATATTAACCTCTAAAAGCAGGTCTTTTTCAACAATTTTGACTTTGGTAGCCTTTAGGGCCAAAATAGCAAAGGAGCAATAAACTTTGATCGATTCAGCGTCCAACGATACCATAATTATATATGTAGGTCTTACAGAAAGGAAGTTTTTAAAGATTTTAGTGATAAAATTGAATACTGTTGTCATTGATTTTTGCAGAATATTGCTGGGAAAAAGACTTGCCAGGACATGTTTTGACATGTATTCCATACCGTTGGATGCGCCTTTCATATGACACCAATATTGTACATATTGTCTTTAGTTAAACATAAAAAATCTTTTAAAAACTCAAAAAAATACCTTTTTTAAAAACGATCCAGCTCACCAGCTCAAACAAGCCAAGGTATATTTTAGGGGGTGGACAACAAACACTTTTTTGGCCCCATACAAAATGAGTCGCTCTAATATACATATTTAAAATAAAATTTTTATGATAGAATTGTAAAACCTGTGTCGTTATCGAAATGTTGTAAAACATTTTTGACATAATTATCTTCGTATAAAAAAATTTAATGTTTCCATAATCAGTTCTCAATACGCGTCGTTCGAGACCCAACCACACTTGAAATTCCAAACACATTTCAGTACAGCCTATTGTACATGATGTATTTCGAAAAACTTTGTACCTATAATGCCTGCAGTATAAACATTCGTACTTACCTGACTCCATCATCACTATCCTCAACTTGCACTATTTCACTTTCATAAATCATTTTATGTTATTTTATACAAAACTGCTGACAAAAATATTACTAAGTATAAGCAGCAAAGCAGTTCATTCATGAATATGATTTGAATAGAACTGACTTCAAATTATTGCAAAGTATAAATCCAAAAATGGTTTACAGTTACTTTGCTTGAGGTTAGCAAAAAAAAAAAACACTTACGCAAAGACGCTAGATTCTAGTGAGTGGATCATCATGCCACAAAACCACTGCGAGGCATATAAGTTCTAACACCAACACCCAGCGGCAAATTGTTATATGAAATATATGAAATAATCGATCACTTAGTATGAAAAAAACAACTTATCCAAACAAATGGAACACTAAACGGAATATTAACACAATTTCGCGCTAGGCATGTGCTCAAACATAGAAGCAGAGCGACCGAGCTCATTTGGTTGTTTGTGCTTGCCTCACAGAGTATTAGGTCTATAAAGATGTTGCACTCTTAACAAGTAAAGCAAACAGATGCTGTTGAAAGAGAAGAATAATACAATGTACATGTTTCTCTTAGCAAAGAGAAAACTTATGTCGCAATTTTTGGCCTAGCCCCCATTCAAAACGTCCAATATGGAACTTCGTTCCAAAAGTGTTGGATTGTTGTCTTTTCTTATTTTGTATGTTTTCTTTTTTAATATTGCCTTAGAGCTCAGAGAAAATACTCATTTAATTTTTCCGCTCAACTTGTCGATCTTTGTCTCTCTTTTTTTACCGGGCTTTTATTTATCATTTCTCTTTTTGGTACAGATATTTATTTTTTCCTTTGGGTGATTAGATGTAACGGCACACAAAAATAACCAGATTTCTGTAAAGTGTTGTTTGTTTCCTTTGTTTATTCCACATTGGTATTTTATTATTAAGCGCCAATTAAAAGTTAATGCAGTTTTTCATTTAACTTTAGTGAAACAAAAACTTTTTTTTACAATTTTGTTTTGTTTTTATTTATTTTATGTAGGTATTTTATTATAAAGCACCAATTAAGTTTATGCAGTTTTTCATTTAACTTTAGTCAAACTTTTTTTTTGTGTTCTCTGTTATCGACTGCGCCAGTAAAGTACTACACTCTTTGGTATGCAAATATGTACTGACTTTTATTGAAAACATGTTTTTGTCTTAAAGCTAACTTAAATAGCGTTACTCGTGCGCATGTAAGTTGAAACACGTTATTGTTCATTAAAGTGTCCTCTGTCACGTTGTGTTAGTGCGGTTTGCGCTTTTTGTGCACAAGTTACTTAAATTATTGTTTTTTCAGGTGAACACGTGTTTCGCCGTGCTGATATGTTAGCTATTTGGGATAGTAACGAACACGAAAAGGATGCTGTTTCGAATTGGGTACTCCAAAAAATTAATACGAATTTGAACGAAAACAAAATCAAAGAGATTAAGGAGCAAGTTCGTCGTTTTATCGGGTATGTAAAGAGATATCTACCAAAGTGCGGAAGACATTTGGACCGGTTTATGAATGCCCACTCAAAGTGGGTTTCTGGAAACATTATAATAACTGTCGATGAACATGATTATGCTATACCTTCATCCAATATTATGGGACGTCCCCGTTTGACATATGCTGAAGGCGGCAAACGGTTAAAAAGAAAATTGGCAGCTGAGCTGTCACTGCAGAATGATCATAATACACCTCTTCTTATTCATGCAGCAGCTGTTTCTGCGAAGAAGAAAAAGGACGCTGACATTTCGAATGTTTTAAAAGAAACGTTAACAGAACCTGAAAATGCTAGGGAAATCAGAAGAAAACAACCATTACAAGAACCTGTTGCCATTACTCCTGATGAAGCGTTAGCATTTTTACTTGAAAATGGGCTAACTAAAAGACAATATTGTAACATCAGACTTCAGAATAAAAAGCACCTTTGCGACATATATTCCAGCTATAAGTAATTGCTTGAGGCGAAACAGAAATGTAGACCCATTGAAATTGCTATTTCAGAAAGGAGTGTCCAGGTGTCGACGCAAAATTTATTAAATCATACGGCGGAGCGCCTTATTATAATGCAGCAGGAAGTTTTTAATAATTTTCATGATATCACGCATGTGAAATTAATTGCTAGCTATGGATTTGACGGTTCGACTGGGCAAAGCATGTACAAGCAAAAATTCGACACGGATCGTTCAGATTTCGTGGATCAATCGTTATTCGTAACATCGTTGATACCACTTAAATTAACCGACAATTTGGACAGAGTTCTTTGGCTTAACCGCACACCTCAGTCTATAAGATTTTGCAGACCCCTTAAAATTCAGTATGCTAAAGAAAGTAAAGATCATATTTTGAGTGAAAAAAGAAATTTGGACTTGCAGATTCAGAACTTGATGCCTTTTGTATACTCCGGTCTTAACAGCAGCAATATACATGTAAGATTAAATACAGTAACGGGTACTAACTCCACCCAATGTTGTCCAATATGTGGGGCAAAGCAGGAGCAATTTCGAAAAACTAGGTTCTGAAGTCCAATATATTTAACCCTGCTGTTAGATTAGAAAAAACTTACGAATCTTAGATTGAGGGACCATTTGGTCCATACTGCAATTTTCATCCAAAATAATAATTTTATCTTATTCTTTGTAACTATTTTGGTTCAAAAATTTCTAAAGCAAGTATTTGACATATCAAAAACATCCGCTAACATATCAAAAACATCTTCTAAATATTTGACATGAATTTACATTCGCTTGGTAATGAAAAAACTTACGAATCTTAGATTGAGGGACCATTTGGTCCATACTGGAATTTTCATCCAAAATACTAATTTTATCTTATCCTTTGTAACTATTTTGGTTCAATAATTTCTAAAGCAAGTATTTGACATATCAAAAACATCTTCTAAATATTTGACATGAATTTACATTCGCTTGGTAATGAAAAAATGTACTATTGACCAAATGGTCCTCTAATCTAAGATTCGTCATTTTGTATTTTTCTCAGTCCTGAATAAAGTTAGAAAATTTAATTTTCGCACATAACATTGTTTTATTAAAAGACCCCATTAGCAGAAAAATTTAGTCAGTATATATCACCGTTCCAAAGTTACAAGGGAAAACAGAAAAAATTTGGACCAAATGGTCCTAATCTAACAGCAGGGTTAAGCCAAAACTTGGAACACTGTTATATGGAGTTAGGCCTCTACATGCCTGGATACGCTTCCTAGAATTTGTTTTAAAAGTATCCTACAGAATTGGTATTTACAAATGGCATATCAGAGAGAAAAACGATAAAGATAAAATGCAGGTACGAAAAAATGAAATTCAACGCAGACTGTGGGATCAACTTGGACTTCACGTTGACAAACCAAAACAAAACGGAAATGGAAGTACTAACGATGCCAATACGGCCAGAAGAGCATTTGCGAACATCGAAATATTTGCATCAATATTAGACTTTGATATGGATATCTTAAAATATTTTCATACTATTTTAATAACCGTTTCATGCGAATATGAGGTTAAAGTTGAAAAATTTCAAAACTTTTGTGAACGTGCTGCTTTTTTATACATGGAAAAATACCCATGGTATTTGTTAATTGTTGCATCACCACTTCCTGTTGGCTGCTTAGGAGAAAATGCGTCGGAGGCGCGGAATAAATTTTATAAGCAAGATAGGCGGTCACATGCCAGACAAAACAGTCGCGTCAATAACATAATAGATGTTTTCCATAGTGCTATGGATTCTTAAGATCCAATATTGTCTACTCTTTACATATCTAAAAGACAATCACAAAACAAAAGGAATGCACTTCCGAAAGAAGTAATTGATCTGCTACAAATACCGGCATTGCCTTTTCATCAAATAATTATTTATATCGCGAAGATGATGATAGTGGTTCTGAAACTGACGTATTTGAAAACGAAAACCAATACTCTTTTTAATTGGAAATACAAGATGATTTCTAAATACAAATTATTTAAAAAATTCGTGCGTTTTATTTGAGGACACTTTGTAAGTAAACATTTTTGTCATATGACATACTGACATACATACATATGTATATTCTTCGTTTTATATATGCTCAGGAATATGTATTTACATATGGTTATATATTAAATATATCTCGATGAAAAATTCTGCAAATAGTCGTGGACCGATCCTTTCAAAACTTTGTTCATTGCTTATATGCATTATGGATATCATATATGCAAACTAAGAGCACTTATCCAAATTTTTCGAGTTTATGACAAAGTAAGGGGCTCACTTTTTCTTTTAATTCTTATCACACCTAGAGTATTTAGTGTGGCGATAGTTAAGCAAATCCCATGTGGAAAGCGGCATATAAGTAACATATTGCCCAAATTAGTGGAACATTTGTGTGGGGGCTATATCTAAATCTGAGCCGATTTTCATCGAAATTGTTATGTTTGGTCCTTGGTAGATAAAAACAATTTATACAAAATTTCGTGCAAATCTGAACATATTTGTGTCCTGTACTTTGCGTAAAGCCATCAAGCTTATATGGGAGGTGGAAGTGGGTGTGGCAGGATTGGTCCAAAGTTTTTTCAGTTTGTTATGTCTGTCATGCCTAACAAATGTGTATACTTACAAGGCCGTATCTGCATTTCTCGACTTTATGCCAAAAAAAAACTATTTGGAACCAGTGTGAGATGGAGTCATAAGAAAGCAAAATCAGTTGCTCTCATGCGCCAACCTCTACTAGTTCAGCCAGGATCTGGCCGCTTATGTCAAATCTCTTGCCGAAGTAACTGTCGTTGAAAAATCAGAGACAGTGTGCAAGGCAAGTGAGAGATGTGTAAGTGTGGTAGTAAAAATGTGTGAAAGTATTTCTCCTGTCGGAGGAAACCTGTCCCGTGTAAACGCCAGGTTAGAAAATTAGCCTTGACCCTATAGCAGTTCAGTTGATGTTACGTTTGTGGTGAAGATGCCAGATCGTTATCATCACTAATCGGTACGGGGAAAATTGTGGAGTTCATTTTTAGACCCAATCTTAGTAGTCTTCATCTGTGTATGCTCCAAGATATATAATATTCAAATCATTTCGGCATTTCTCGACACTGGCACACTAGTAGGCATTACATTTTTACTTTGTATCCCTTAAAGGTTTAACCACTCTTCAAAATGGAAGGAGAAATTTGGGGAAGTGCAAGGCAGTAGCAAGGCCGAGGACAAGGTGCATGCATTGGAAGTTCTTCGCGTACATTTAGACTATATTTGAACACAAATTAAGCCAACCTACGAGGATTGTCGGGACTTTAAACCATCTGAGGGGGAAAGAACAATAGATCCTAAAAAATTGCGTGATAAATTTCACAAAGCTCTTGTTATCTATAAAAGTGTATTAGGTTCTATAAATGCGGAACGATCAGAAGATTTGCAACAAACAATCCTTGAATAGCAGCCCCAATATTCTATAAAATTGCCCCCTGCGACACATGTTTTTTATGGAATCTGGATCTGGAATTTCGAGATCTGTTTTCCGCAATTTATGTCCAAAATCCCAGACTTAGCAAAGTTGAAAAACTTTACCATTTGACCCAAAAATCAGGGGGTGAGCCCGCAAAATTATTTCACACATACCCTTAACCCATGGGGGTTTTGATTTAGCATGGAAGAACTTGCTAGACCGTTACGACAATACACGAATGCAAGTTAATGAACACCTCAATATACTGTTCAACTTGCCACCAGTTTCAACAGATTCTAGTTGTTCTCTTAAAACGCTGCAACGTGCAGTAAATGGCTGTCTACAATCCCTAAAAACATTAAATATCGATACAAACAACTGGGACCCAATTCTTATATTTCTTTGTTCAACAAAATTGCCACGAAAATACCTAAAAGATTTTGAAAACACATTACAAGTCATCTCGCAAATGCCCCCATGGAATGAATTCGATAAATTTTTGACACAAAGATTCAAGACTTTAGCATCTGTGGGAAACGTAGCGCAAATGGCTGGAAATTCTGAAAATTTAGCACATGATAATCGAAAAGCAAGTTCGAAAGACAAGCTGGTGAACACCTTTCAAACGAACCTCAGTCAACCTCAAAAGGAAGGATACAAATTTTCTCACGTTAAGACACGTAATTCTACCACTTCTAACTGTCGACTATGTAAAGAATACCATTTTTTACGCGTATGCTAAACCTTTTTGGATAAGAACGTCAACGATAGACTTCACTCAGGAAAAACAACAAATTCCTGCTACAATTGTCTCTCGGCTGAACACGGTGCAACAAATTGCACAAGCCAATACAAGTGCAGAATATGCAATCAACGACACCACACTCTACATAAGGGTAATACATCCCAGGATACATCACTTGAACACGAACACGAGATAAGATCTGATACCAGTCCACAAGCACCCAACATCAAAAATCACAACATTGAGACTTGGACAACCAATTAAGTCAACCTCAAGGTCAACAAGAAACTTTATAAATTTAGTTGTCTTAGATCCTAGTTATGTTTAAAGTTGTAGTTTCCTTTAAGGCTGTAAGAGATCATGTTTTCTCCGGTTAGTGAAAAAAATGTAAATGCCGCGGGTGGGATTCGAACTCACATTCGCTGGACGATCGTTTCGATGTTTGTGAAACATCATCTTCAGCAGCGTGTAGCCCGTTAAGCCACTGCGGTGTGTATTTACACAAGTCACTAACTGAAGACATTTATCGATTGTGTGCAGAGTGATTGTGTGCAGAAGTTTGGAAAGAACTATTTATAGAATGGACTATTCTAATTGTAGTTGTCTCGTTCTGTTTTGGTTTGGCCCTACCATATGTTTCAAATTTAGTTGTCTTAGATCCTCGTTATGTTTAAAGTTGTAGTTTCCTTTAAGGCTGTAAGAGATCGTGTTTTCTCCGGTTAGCGAAAAAATGTAAATACCGCGGGTGGGATTCGAACTCATATTCACTCGACGATTGATTCGGTGTTTGTGAAGCATCGTCTTCAGCAGCGTCTAGCCCGTTAAGCCACTGCGGTGTGTATTTACTAAAGCATAGAACGAGTTAGCTTGATTTCTTACCAAAAAAAAACATTTCAAAATACGTACAGTACTTGCAAACATTTGTTACTAGACCATTGGTCTATCCTCGCGCTACAATAACATGAACACTATTCTATTCCACTTGCTGCCTTCTGTGTCAGTGTGGCAATGAAACATTGAAGGAATTTGTGCGTCCTGAAATAATTTTGCGAGAATATAAATATACAATATAATAGAGTTAACTGATGTAAGTATTATTTTAGTGAGAGATAAGATCTGATACCAGTCCACAAGCACCTAACACAAAAATACGGTCCACATCGAAACATCAAATATCACAACATTGAGTCTTAGAGACGACAAACAATCCAGTCAACCTCAAGGTCAACGAGAAACTTTATTATTTACCGCCATAGTCGAGATTGAAGTAAACGGTCAGCGGTTAAAAAACCGACTTCGATTGCCTACACAACGAAACCTAGTCCACATTTCCGGTTTAAGTCCACAAGTGACGGAAACTTCAGCTAAAGCTTGCATTTTTAATCTTTGTTCTAGCGTGGACCCCAGTTTTAGATTAGAAGTTTGGGCACCAGTACTCAAACCGTACCGTTTCCCATTACATCCCATGAAGGGATTGGAGAGAGCTTCTCACAACCAGTGGAGCTGTGCGCTTTCTAATTTTTCACTCACTGATTGGGACCTACAGTTTCTCATGTACAAGAGGCGCGCACAGTACCCATTGCACCACCGACGGCCACCCAGTACTCAAACGCTCCCATTTAATTTGCCATCCAGAAACCTTGACCTAAATATGATGAGTGAAATCTCGGAGCTACAATTAGCAGACCCACTGTTCCATGTCAGTCAACCCATCGAAATGCTGATAGGACTAGACATCGGTCCTTACATCTATGACATAGGTGTCCCGATGCGGTCTATCGGAACCCTCTTAACGCAAAAACAATCTTTGGTTGGATAGTAAGGTGCCCAATAAATCAATCGACTCAAAATTCATCTAGCATTTCATTACATAACTCTGTGGCCCTTGACAAACTCCTCACACAATTTTGGTAGGTGGAGGAGACCCCAAAAACTGTGTTGAGGTAAGAAGAATACACATTTTGCGCAAAAAAAATACAGAACAACAACCTTTAGAAACACCTCCGGGAGATATTTTGTTACCCTACCGTTTAAAAAATTTGATGAAATCGGTCATTCGTGCAATATTGCAATTGCACAATTTCTCAGAATGGAAAAAAAGCTCAGTTCCAAGCCAGACATTAAATATCAATACGATCAAGCAATTCTCGAATATTTAACGATGGGACACATGAAGAAACTTCCTACACCAGATATCTACAAACATCCAAATTATTAAATTATTATTATATTATAATTAAACCTGACCGTGTAACCACTAAACTTAGAGTGGTTTTCAATGCATCTTGCCCGTCTTCTAACAAGAAAAGCCTAAACGACCTTCTGCATCCAGGACCTATTCTGCAGCAGGATCTCGTCGTACAGACCTTAAAATGGAGATTTTTCCGTCTTGTGGTTAACGCTGACATAACAAAAATGTAAAGAAAAGTAGACACAAACACAATATCAGCGAATATTATTTCGAAAATCTTCTTTTGAATCTGTAGAAGATTTTGAACTCCAAACCGTGACCTTCGGAGAGAATTGCGCACCATTTCTTGCAATTAGAACACTTTTACAACTAGCCGAAGACGAAAAAATCTCACATCCGCTAGCTGCACAAATTCTGGAACAAAATATGTACGTTAACGACGTATTGGCGGGAGGTTTTACGGTACAAGAAGCAATTAAGGCTCGAAAACAATTAACTCAGACCTTAGAATCAGCAGGATTGAGCTCATGAAATGGACCTACCTGAACACAAACTATTATCAGTGGATTGTCTACACATCCCTGAAAATTTACGAACGAAAACTCTGGGCATTAAAAGGAAGATTTCTCAAGATTCATTCTCATTTCCGCAACCAATCATACAGTACACTTCAACATATACGAAACGAGAGGTTTTATCAACTATCGCCAGGCTTTTCGACCCATGCGGCTGGCTGGCGCCTGTCATCTTTGTAGCCAAACTTATCATGCAGCAGATTTGGTTAGATAGAGTTGATTGGGATGATGTTCTAACTCCTCTTACATTCAAAATTTGGAAGACGTTTATAAAAAATTGCTCAGTGATTCATTGTATTAAAATTCCGCGGTGGATTCGATATACACCGAAATGTGCTGTAGAAATCCACGGCTTCTGTGATTCATCGGAAACCAAGGAAGACCAAGGTCATGTATATACATACCAATCTACTGGTTGCCAAGACCCGAGTGGCTCCCCTTAAAAAGATCTCCTTACCCAGACTTGAACTCTGTGGTGCCGTGTTACTACATACCGTGTTTCTTCCATTCTCAAAAATTCTTAAATTTTTTTTTTATTTATGCCAAAAAAAAACATTTGCGACCAGTGTCTAAATGCCTGTTGTTGGTTCACAGTTACAACAAGTCCTACTACGTCAACGTCTACTAGTTCAGCCATCAGCCATATCGGTGACGTTTCGCAGTAATTGGAGAAAAAAGCAAAAACTTCGCAAACGACTTTACAAATATATTTGTATATTGTAATATCCTTAAATTCAACCCTATAGGGTATCAAAAAAACCTTACATTTATTAACTATGTGGCAACACTGTTTTCGCGATTCAAATAATGTTACAAGTTCAACCACGTGTTTCAAGTAATTTTTTTTGGAGAATCAAAATTGTAATAAGTATTATATTGCAATATTGTTAAATTAAAGTTTTATTAAATCTTTGTAGTATGGAAAACCAAGTCCAAGGTATGTAGTTGTTAACCAATATAATAACATTCGGAATTGTTTTGTTTTAGTCTTTGTTATTCCGTGTTTTCGTGGTGTAGTATATCAGAGATACATAACCTCGAATTACTTGTGTTTCGTGGTGTAAAAGTTATATGTGGCCTCGCGTGAGTAAAGTACTACACTCTTTGGTATGCAAATATGTACTGACTTTTATTGAAAACATGTTTTTGTCTTAAAGCTAACTTAAATAGCGTTACTCGTGCGCATGTAAGTTGAAACACGTTATTGTTCATTAAAGTGTCCTCTGTCACGTTGTGTTAGTGCGGTTTGCGCTTTTTGTGCACAAGTTACTTAAATTATTGTTTTTTCAGGTGAACACGTGTTTCGCCGTGCTGATATGTTAGCTATTTGGGATAGTAACGAACACGAAAAGGATGCTGTTTCGAATTGGGTACTCCAAAAAATTAATACGAATTTGAACGAAAACAAAATCAAAGAGATTAAGGAGCAAGTTCGTCGTTTTATCGGGTATGTAAAGAGATATCTACCAAAGTGCGGAAGACATTTGGACCGGTTTATGAATGCCCACTCAAAGTGGGTTTCTGGAAACATTATAATAACTGTCGATGAACATGATTATGCTATACCTTCATCCAATATTATGGGACGTCCCCGTTTGACATATGCTGAAGGCGGCAAACGGTTAAAAAGAAAATTGGCAGCTGAGCTGTCACTGCAGAATGATCATAATACACCTCTTCTTATTCATGCAGCAGCTGTTTCTGCGAAGAAGAAAAAGGACGCTGACATTTCGAATGTTTTAAAAGAAACGTTAACAGAACCTGAAAATGCTAGGGAAATCAGAAGAAAACAACCATTACAAGAACCTGTTGCCATTACTCCTGATGAAGCGTTAGCATTTTTACTTGAAAATGGGCTAACTAAAAGACAATATTGTAACATCAGACTTCAGAATAAAAAGCACCTTTGCGACATATATTCCAGCTATAAGTAATTGCTTGAGGCGAAACAGAAATGTAGACCCATTGAAATTGCTATTTCAGAAAGGAGTGTCCAGGTGTCGACGCAAAATTTATTAAATCATACGGCGGAGCGCCTTATTATAATGCAGCAGGAAGTTTTTAATAATTTTCATGATATCACGCATGTGAAATTAATTGCTAGCTATGGATTTGACGGTTCGACTGGGCAAAGCATGTACAAGCAAAAATTCGACACGGATCGATCAGATTTCGTGGATCAATCGTTATTCGTAACATCGTTGATACCACTTAAATTAACCGACAATTTGGACAGAGTTCTTTGGCTTAACCGCACACCTCAGTCTATAAGATTTTGCAGACCCCTTAAAATTCAGTATGCTAAAGAAAGTAAAGATCATATTTTGAGTGAAAAAAGAAATTTGGACTTGCAGATTCAGAACTTGATGCCTTTTGTATACTCCGGTCTTAACAGCAGCAATATACATGTAAGATTAAATACAGTAACGGGTACTAACTCCACCCAATGTTGTCCAATATGTGGGGCAAAGCAGGAGCAATTTCGAAAAACTAGGTTCTGAAGTCCAATATATTTAACCCTGCTGTTAGATTAGAAAAAACTTACGAATCTTAGATTGAGGGACCATTTGGTCCATACTGCAATTTTCATCCAAAATAATAATTTTATCTTATTCTTTGTAACTATTTTGGTTCAAAAATTTCTAAAGCAAGTATTTGACATATCAAAAACATCCGCTAACATATCAAAAACATCTTCTAAATATTTGACATGAATTTACATTCGCTTGGTAATGAAAAAACTTACGAATCTTAGATTGAGGGACCATTTGGTCCATACTGGAATTTTCATCCAAAATACTAATTTTATCTTATCCTTTGTAACTATTTTGGTTCAATAATTTCTAAAGCAAGTATTTGACATATCAAAAACATCTTCTAAATATTTGACATGAATTTACATTCGCTTGGTAATGAAAAAATGTACTATTGACCAAATGGTCCTCTAATCTAAGATTCGTCATTTTGTATTTTTCTCAGTCCTGAATAAAGTTAGAAAATTTAATTTTCGCACATAACATTGTTTTATTAAAAGACCCCATTAGCAGAAAAATTTAGTCAGTATATATCACCGTTCCAAAGTTACAAGGGAAAACAGAAAAAATTTGGACCAAATGGTCCTAATCTAACAGCAGGGTTAAGCCAAAACTTGGAACACTGTTATATGGAGTTAGGCCTCTACATGCCTGGATACGCTTCCTAGAATTTGTTTTAAAAGTATCCTACAGAATTGGTATTTACAAATGGCATATCAGAGAGAAAAACGATAAAGATAAAATGCAGGTACGAAAAAATGAAATTCAACGCAGACTGTGGGATCAACTTGGACTTCACGTTGACAAACCAAAACAAAACGGAAATGGAAGTACTAACGATGCCAATACGGCCAGAAGAGCATTTGCGAACATCGAAATATTTGCATCAATATTAGACTTTGATATGGATATCTTAAAATATTTTCATACTATTTTAATAACCGTTTCATTCGAATATGAGGTTAACGTTGAAAAATTTCAAAACTTTTGTGAACGTGCTGCTTTTTTATACATGGAAAAATACCCATGGTATTTGTTAATTGTTGCATCACCACTTCCTGTTGGCTGCTTAGGAGAAAATGCGTCGGAGGCGCGGAATAAATTTTATAAGCAAGATAGGCGGTCACATGCCAGACAAAACAGTCGCGTCAATAACATAACAGATGTTTTCCATAGAGCTATGGATTCTTAAGATCCAATATTGTCTACTCTTTACATATCTAAAAGACAATCACAAAACAAAAGGAATGCACTTCCGAAAGAAGTAATTGATCTGCTACAAATACCGGCATTGCCTTTTCATCAAATAATTATTTATATCGCGAAGATGATGATAGTGGTTCTGAAACTGACGTATTTGAAAACGAAAACCAATACTCTTTTTAATTGGAAATACAAGATGATTTCTAAATAAAAATTATTTAAAAAATTCGTGCGTTTTATTTGAGGACACTTTGTAAGTAAACATTTTTGTCATATGACATACTGACATACATACATATGTATATTCTTCGTTTTATATATGCTCAGGAATATGTATTTACATATGGTTATATATTAAATATATCTCGATGAAAAATTCTGCAAATAGTCGTGGACCGATCCTTTCAAAACTTTGTTCATTGCTTATATGCATTATGGATATCATATATGCAAACTAAGAGCACTTATCCAAATTTTTCGAGTTTATGACAAAGTAAGGGGCTCACTTTTTCTTTTAATTCTTATCACACCTAGAGTATTTAGTGTGGCGATAGTTAAGCAAATCCCATGTGGAAAGCGGCATATAAGTAACATATTGCCCAAATTAGTGGAACATTTGTTAGTGGAACAAAACGGAAATGGAAGTACTAACGATGCCAATACGGCCAGAAGAGCATTTGCGAACATCGAAATATTTGCATCAATATTAGACTTTGATATGGATATCTTAAAATATTTTCATACTATTTTAATAACCGTTTCATGCGAATATGAGGTTAAAGTTGAAAAATTTCAAAACTTTTGTGAACGTGCTGCTTTTTTATACATGGAAAAATACCCATGGTATTTGTTAATTGTTGCATCACCACTTCCTGTTGGCTGCTTAGGAGAAAATGCGTCGGAGGCGCGGAATAAATTTTATAAGCAAGATAGGCGGTCACATGCCAGACAAAACAGTCGCGTCAATAACATAATAGATGTTTTCCATAGAGCTATGGATTCTTAAGATCCAATATTGTCTACTCTTTACATATCTAAAAGACAATCACAAAACAAAAGGAATGCACTTCCGAAAGAAGTAATTGATCTGCTACAAATACCGGCATTGCCTTTTCATCAAATAATTATTTATATCGCGAAGATGATGATAGTGGTTCTGAAACTGACGTATTTGAAAACGAAAACCAATACTCTTTTTAATTGGAAATACAAGATGATTTCTAAATAAAAATTATTTAAAAAATTCGTGCGTTTTATTTGAGGACACTTTGTAAGTAAACATTTTTGTCATATGACATACTGACATACATACATATGTATATTCTTCGTTTTATATATGCTCAGGAATATGTATTTACATATGGTTATATATTAAATATATCTCGATGAAAAATTCTGCAAATAGTCGTGGACCGATCCTTTCAAAACTTTGTTCATTGCTTATATGCATTATGGATATCATATATGCAAACTAAGAGCACTTATCCAAATTTTTCGAGTTTATGACAAAGTAAGGGGCTCACTTTTTCTTTTAATTCTTATCACACCTAGAGTATTTAGTGTGGCGATAGTTAAGCAAATCCCATGTGGAAAGCGGCATATAAGTAACATATTGCCCAAATTAGTGGAACATTTGTTAGTGGAACAAAACGGAAATGGAAGTACTAACGATGCCAATACGGCCAGAAGAGCATTTGCGAACATCGAAATATTTGCATCAATATTAGACTTTGATATGGATATCTTAAAATATTTTCATACTATTTTAATAACCGTTTCATGCGAATATGAGGTTAAAGTTGAAAAATTTCAAAACTTTTGTGAACGTGCTGCTTTTTTATACATGGAAAAATACCCATGGTATTTGTTAATTGTTGCATCACCACTTCCTGTTGGCTGCTTAGGAGAAAATGCGTCGGAGGCGCGGAATAAATTTTATAAGCAAGATAGGCGGTCACATGCCAGACAAAACAGTCGCGTCAATAACATAATAGATGTTTTCCATAGAGCTATGGATTCTTAAGATCCAATATTGTCTACTCTTTACATATCTAAAAGACAATCACAAAACAAAAGGAATGCACTTCCGAAAGAAGTAATTGATCTGCTACAAATACCGGCATTGCCTTTTCATCAAATAATTATTTATATCGCGAAGATGATGATAGTGGTTCTGAAACTGACGTATTTGAAAACGAAAACCAATACTCTTTTTAATTGGAAATACAAGATGATTTCTAAATACAAATTATTTAAAAAATTCGTGCGTTTTATTTGAGGACACTTTGTAAGTAAACATTTTTGTCATATGACATACTGACATACATACATATGTATATTCTTCGTTTTATATATGCTCAGGAATATGTATTTACATATGGTTATATATTAAATATATCTCGATGAAAAATTCTGCAAATAGTCGTGGACCGATCCTTTCAAAACTTTGTTCATTGCTTATATGCATTATGGATATCATATATGCAAACTAAGAGCACTTATCCAAATTTTTCGAGTTTATGACAAAGTAAGGGGCTCACTTTTTCTTTTAATTCTTATCACACCTAGAGTATTTAGTGTGGCGATAGTTAAGCAAATCCCATGTGGAAAGCGGCATATAAGTAACATATTGCCCAAATTAGTGGAACATTTGTGTGGGGGCTATATCTAAATCTGAGCCGATTTTCATCGAAATTGTTATGTTTGGTCCTTGGTAGATAAAAACAATTTATACAAAATTTCGTGCAAATCTGAACATATTTGTGTCCTGTACTTTGCGTAAAGCCATCAAGCTTATATGGGAGGTGGAAGTGGGTGTGGCAGGATTGGTCCAAAGTTTTTTCAGTTTGTTATGTCTGTCATGCCTAACAAATGTGTATACTTACAAGGCCGTATCTGCATTTCTCGACTTTATGCCAAAAAAAAACTATTTGGAACCAGTGTGAGATGGAGTCATAAGAAAGCAAAATCAGTTGCTCTCATGCGCCAACCTCTACTAGTTCAGCCAGGATCTGGCCGCTTATGTCAAATCTCTTGCCGAAGTAACTGTCGTTGAAAAATCAGAGACAGTGTGCAAGGCAAGTGAGAGATGTGTAAGTGTGGTAGTAAAAATGTGTGAAAGTATTTCTCCTGTCGGAGGAAACCTGTCCCGTGTAAACGCCAGGTTAGAAAATTAGCCTTGACCCTATAGCAGTTCAGTTGATGTTACGTTTGTGGTGAAGATGCCAGATCGTTATCATCACTAATCGGTACGGGGAAAATTGTGGAGTTCATTTTTAGACCCAATCTTAGTAGTCTTCATCTGTGTATGCTCCAAGATATATAATATTCAAATCATTTCGGCATTTCTCGACACTGGCACACTAGTAGGCATTACATTTTTACTTTGTATCCCTTAAAGGTTTAACCACTCTTCAAAATGGAAGGAGAAATTTGGGGAAGTGCAAGGCAGTAGCAAGGCCGAGGACAAGGTGCATGCATTGGAAGTTCTTCGCGTACATTTAGACTATATTTGAACACAAATTAAGCCAACCTACGAGGATTGTCGGGACTTTAAACCATCTGAGGGGGAAAGAACAATAGATCCTAAAAAATTGCGTGATAAATTTCACAAAGCTCTTGTTATCTATAAAAGTGTATTAGGTTCTATAAATGCGGAACGATCAGAAGATTTGCAACAAACAATCCTTGAATAGTAGCCCCAATATTCTATAAAATTGCCCCCTGCGACACATGTTTTTTATGGAATCTGGATCTGGAATTTCGAGATCTGTTTTCCGCAATTTATGTCCAAAATCCCAGACTTAGCAAAGTTGAAAAACTTTACCATTTGACCCAAAAATCAGGGGGTGAGCCCGCAAAATTATTTCACACATACCCTTAACCCATGGGGGTTTTGATTTAGCATGGAAGAACTTGCTAGACCGTTACGACAATACACGAATGCAAGTTAATGAACACCTCAATATACTGTTCAACTTGCCACCAGTTTCAACAGATTCTAGTTGTTCTCTTAAAACGCTGCAACGTGCAGTAAATGGCTGGCTACAATCCCTAAAAACATTAAATATCTATACAAACAACTGGGACCCAATCCTTATATTTCTTTGTTCAACAAAATTGCCACTATAATTAGCAATATGTCAAAAAAAGTGGTTTTTCCAATTTAAAGATATATGTACCAAATTATATGTACTGATTTGGGGATACATTCGGCTATCTGAAATGCTCATTAGGGTGGCCCTCAATTACATGATATGTGAATTATAGGGTGTTCTTTTTGTCATTGATTTTTCAACTGATTACGAATTTTTTCCTGTAATTTTATTAATATCCGAAAAACTGGAATTTTTTAATTTTTTACAATAAACTGGGTTAGTAGCCTTTCATTTAAGATGAATATTTCATTCGTACACTGAGAGAAAAAAAATTATTATAATAATAAGTGGTAAAGGTAGATTTACGACTTTTTCATTTAAAATGGCACAAAAACGGCTAAAGATTTTTGGCCAAAATTTTCTATTTCTCGTTTAGAACCTTAAAATCTTAAATTCTACCAAGGCGCTTCGCAGTACAATGTTTCGTTTGGAAAAAAAATTGAAAAAACTTCAAGAAAAATGGAAAAAATCCAAAATTTTTAGCTTTTTTACCTTCCTCAACTCATAACGTCCAAACTAAGCTTTGTGACGTGAAGCGCCTTGGTGGAATTTTAGATTTTAAGGTTGTAAACGAGAAATAGAAAATTTTGGCCACAAATCTTTAGCCGTTTTTGTGCCATTTTAAATGAAAAAGTCGTAAATCTACCTTTACCACTTATTATTATAATAATTTTTTTTCTCTCAGTGTACGAATGAAATATTCATCTTAAATGAAAGGCTACTAACCCAGTTTATTGTAAAAAATTAAAAAATTCCAGTTTTTTTTTTTTTAATTTAATTTTTTAATTTTTAAGCCCGTCGCCCATATCAAATTTTGGCCGTCGGTGGTGCAATGGTTAGTGTGCGCGGCTCTTGTACATGAGATCCTGGGTTCGAACCCGGCTCTGACCACCTTCAAATTTTCTTTCGGCGGCGGTCACCTCGCATAGTGACGGCGACACTATCGAGTATCTAGCCATGAAAAAGCTTCTCAAAATACCGTTCGGAATCGGTGTAAAACTGTAGGTCCCAATCAGTGAGTGAAAACTGGAAAGCGCACAGCTCAGTGATTGTGAGAAGTTCTCCCCAGTCCCTTTGTGGGATGTAATGGGAAACTATTTATTTATTTATTTAATTTTTAAGCCCACGAAAATGGTTAAACTGTGTTATATTTTGAAATACAATTAATTTTAAAAAAAAAAAACTCGTGGAATAAATATTGTTTCTGAGTCCCCAAAGATTCATATTCAACAATAAAAAAGTTCTTTTTCGCAAAAAGTCGTTTTTGACATATTGCTAACTATAATACCTAAAAGATTTTGAAAACACATTACAAGTCATCTCTCAAATGCCCCCATGGAATGAATTCGATAAATTTTTGACACAAAGATTCAAGACTTTAGAATCTGTAGGAAACGTAAAGCAAATGGCTGGAAATTCTGACAATTTAGCACATGATAATCGAAAAGCAAGTTCGAAAGACAAGCTGGTGAACACCTTTCAAACGAACCTCAGTCCACCTCAAAAGGAAGGATACAAATTTTCTCACGTTAAGACACGTAATTCTAGCACTTCTAACTGTCGACTATGTAAAGAATACCATTTTTTACGCGTATGCTAAACCTTTTTGGATAAGAACGTCAACGATAGACTTCACTCAGGAAAAACAACAAATTCCTGCTACAATTGTCTCTCGGCTGAACACGGTGCAACAAATTGCACAAGCCAATACAAGTGCAGAATATGCAATCAACGACACCACACTCTATTGCATAAGGGTAATACATCCCAGGATACATCACTTGAACACGAACACGAGATAAGATCTGATACCAGTCCACAAGCACCCAACATCAAAAATCACAACATTGAGACTTAGACAACCAATTAAGTCAACCTCAAGGTCAACAAGAAACTTTATAAATTTAGTTGTCTTAGATCCTAGTTATGTTTAAAGTTGTAGTTTCCTTTAAGGCTGTAAGAGATCATGTTTTGTCCGGTTAGTGAAAAAAATGTAAATGCCGCGGGTGGGATTCGAACTCACATTCGCTGGACGATCGTTTCGATGTTTGTGAAACATCAACTTCAGCAGCGTGTAGCCCGTTAAGCCACTGCGGTGTGTATTTACACAAGTCACTAACTGAAGACATTTATCGATTGTGTGCAGAGTGATTGTGTGCAGAAGTTTGGAAAGAACTATTTATAGAATGGACTATTCTAATTGTAGTTGTCTCGTTCTGTTTTGGTTTGGCCCCACCATATGTTTCAAATTTAGTTGTCTTAGATCCTCGTTATGATTAAAGTTGTAGTTTCCTTTAAGGCTGTAAGAGATCATGTTTTCTCCGGTTAGCGAAAAAATGTAAATACCGCGGGTGGGATTCGAACTCACATTCACTGGACGATTGATTCGGTGTTTGTGAAGCATCGTCTTCAGCAGCTTCTAGCCCGTTAAGCCACTGCGGTGTGTATTTACTAAAGCATAGAACGAGTCAGCTTGATTTCTTACCAAAAAAAACATTTCAAAATACGTACAGTACTTGCAAACATTTGTTACCATTGGTCTATCCTCGCGCTACAATAACATGAACACTATTCTATTCCACTTGCTGCCTTCTGTGTCAGTGTGGCAATGAAACATTGAAGGAATTTGTGCGTCCTGAAATAATTTTGCGAGAATATAAATATACAATATAATAGAGTTAACTCATGTAAGTATTATTTTAGTGAAATTACATATCGTGGATTTCACGAGAATCGACCAGTTCATAAACTAAAATATGCAAAGTGATGGTAGTTCTTTTTTATTCTAATATTTTACCATTTTATTAAGAAATCGTTGCATTTGTGTTAAGATTTCATTAATTATATCGATATCCCAAACACATGTCTGTCCCACAATGTGCAGTTTTGCTGGTATTTCGATTGGGGTCAGCAGCAAATATGTTTATATTCTTTAAATTTGGCTTTGCTTTCGATGCTTACAAATATTTGCAAATATTAATTTAACATTTATTTAAATAAAGTTTGTGGTATATTGGGAATAACCTATTTTTTACCTGCTGATCGATTCTACTTCTGTTCTATTATTTGTTCGAAGTTTTGTCAACACTGTTCTGTTTTGGGCAAATAATGTATTCATATGCCTCTAAAAATCGAAAGAACTAGTTTTTCTTTTAACGCTCTATAGAACCAGAATCGACATCCTCTACATTTCGCGTGAAATCCCCTATATATGTAACATATGTGCATATGGGGCATTCCACGTCAAATGGAACAGTTTGGAGAATTTTTTTTGATTTGCTTTGTTGTTTACAATGTTGATGTTCCTTCTCAACAGTAAATTTTCAGATTTTTTTTTCTAATGGTTACAGAGATATCGAATTTTAAAAAAATCGCATTATATGGAAACTGTGTTCAAATAAAAACCTCATAACTTTTTCAATATTAGTCCAAATATAATATTGAAAAAGTTATGAGGTTTTTAGTTTTTGTCTACTAACTAAAAATAGAAAAAAATTATGCACAGTGGGCTTGGATTTGATTTTCGGGATTTAATATTTTAAATAAATATTTTTCACTGTTTGTACTCTTCGTTTTTCTTGAAATTTTTTTATAATAAACTTCGATTTTTTTTTCACAAATTTTATGACCCATTTGGTAGTGGGATTCGAAAAACTACTATTTTTTCTGATTTTTTAAAGTTTGGTAAGAAAATATTTGTCGCTTTAAACAGCTGTCCGATTTGACGTGGAATGCCCCATATAAATGTAATAAGTATATAATTAATTAAACATGTATTGCCATAGACGCCAATAAATTCGGAGGTAACGGCTGTTGGAAACAACGAAACAGTAAGATGTGAGCTAAATACTACGGCGTTGAAAGACAAACTTTTAAGTGGCGAATTATCAATTGATTCAAAAAGGGGTAGAAGCAAGGTGTGGGAGGTGGTTGGATCTGTAAAAAACGAAAATGGAGATATAATTGACAAAATTGTGGCCTGTAGAACATGCTTTAATATTTATAAACACAATTCAAAAACTACGTCAAATTTGGTTAGACAAAATTGTTATGTTTTAATGCAGTGCAACAAAGAGAACATTGAAGTTGATGTTGATTCTAAAACAAAAGCGATAACGACAAAAAATTTAACGCAATGGACAGTCAAAAACTGCAGACCATTTCAAATAGTAAACGACGCATGATTAGATCATCTTATTCAGCATTGCCTTCAGATTGGAGCTCGATTCGGCAAAAACATCTATATATCTGTGCCCACAAGGAATAACAGCTAAAGTCGAGATAGGACAAAACTGAGTTATTACTACCATTGTATTCCTTGCATTCAAATGCACTACCACTCAAAATTTTATCTTTGTAGCTCAAAAAATGTGTATTCTGTACCTAAAAATCTAAACAGCTAAAGTCGATATTCTGTTGTTATGATTGTGGAATAACAGCCTACTTCAATTTTCTTCACCATATTTTTGAAAAAGTTTCTTAAGTAGAATTAGGTTTTTAGTCCAAACCGTGTCGTGAGTGTATTCAGACTTGAATTTTCTGCCTAATTAAAATTTGGTCAATATTTCGTTTGATAAATTAATATTTCTTAAATTGGGAATAACAACCAAACTCGAGTTTAGTCATTATTTTGTTATTTTTCAAGATTCGAGGAATAGGCAAAGTCGAATTTAGTCATTATTCCAAAAGTGAAGAATAATAGTTTTAAATCCTAGTCCACTTAAGTTTGTTTTCAATGAATTAAATTAAAAAATTTAACATATTAAATTAAGTTTAGTCGTTTTTCCGTAACTAATTTTTAATTAAAGAATTGCCTAAGTGAAGTTAAGTTTATTTTCCAAAATTTTTTTTACAGCGCAATAAAATCTTAAATCGAATTTGGTTGTTAAGTACATTAAGAAGTTTTGCAAAATGTCTAACAGTGCGAAAGAAATTGCAGAGTTAGAAGTTAATCAAAATTCAGAAGTGTCATCGTACGATCAACGTAAGTTTGAAATATTGTGTTTATCTATACGCAAACGTGTGAACTAGTTTCTAAACTTACATATTTTAGTGGAAACAACTTCGAGAAATTCTGTTGTTATTCAAAACTTTGAAGGACAGTATCAAATAGGTAGAGATACAATCAAGGAGTACAATTTGAACCAATGGCGAAGTCTTTTTCGAAGACATCAACCTGACTCCATAAGAGAGTTTTTTTTTGAGAAATTTTATGAACCCGTTGTGGAAAATGAGACCAAAACCTCAATTAATGGATTTGATTTTGACCTAAATAATATACTAAACGGTATAGTTATATACATATATACTCAAATATTAGCATCAGTCATGACTCCTATCGAAATAATGCGGATTTTTAGATCTGAAAAGCATGACAACAACAATCTGCTGTTATAAAAACTGTAATTGAAATAGTTTTGTTGTTGTCGAGTTTCAAAGTACAAGGCATTAATACATTTTAATCTTTTGATATGTTAAGCCCGCATTTCGATCGTGATCCGTACTTATAACGCTGACTAACAAATAAAGATTTGAATGCGTCTTTTTCAGATTCAAATTCTCGAAACAAAGCTGAGTTGAAGAGATCGCAAAGTATCGATTTATTCAACAATGAATCATCATTATCAGAAGATTCTGATGATTCCGTCAAGGATCCGGACTTTTGTGGTACAACGACAAACGCTAACGCCGTAATTGAAGAGTTTCAGCTTTCTTCAAGTGACACAGAAGGAAATGCCGTTGAAGAAGCCTTAGAAATGAGTTGCAGGCGGAATCAGGTAAAAATATGAAGATCATTCGCCAGAAATGTCGCAATACTGGCCAATCGTACAAAACATTAAAAGGAAAAATTATAAAAGAAAGAGTTTGCAAACCCTTTGATACATGCCGATTAAACTGCCAAACAAAAGTTAATTTCGATGCCTGCAAGATGTTATTTAATCAGTACTAGAGGCTGGGTACATATGATCTTAGAGTTCTTTATATTGGATCATTAATGAATATTAAAGAGAAAAAATGCGATACTTTAGTAAACTCTATTGCCAGAAAAAGGCAACGGGAGAATACTTACTTACTTATCCGGTCTAGGTCAACCCCGGGGGGTCAGGGACCTTACAAAACGAAGATAACATATTTCGCCAACCAGTTCGATCGTTTGCTTTATATCTCCAGTTGGCAATACCAAGTGTACGCAGGGATTCGTCAACCTGATCCCTCCAGCGGAGTCTTGGTCTTCCTATTTTTCGTCTTCCTTCGAGTTCGGTTTCGAAAAGCCTTCGCGCTGGTTCATCTTCATCCATTCTACTGACATGGCCTCGCCAGCACAATCGCGTTATCTTGATCCGCTTAACTATGTCAATGTCAGGATAAAGCTCATACAGCTCATTATTCATGCGTCGCCGATACTCGCCGTTGTGCACTATAGGGCCATAAATTTTTCGGAGTATTTTTCTCTCGACGACTCCTACAGATGTTTCGTCTGCTTGCGATAGGACCCAGGATTCTGCGCCATAAAGCAAGACAGGTTGAATGAGAGTCTGGTACAGCTGGACTTTTGTTACTCGAGCGAGGGCTTTATCTCTAAAGTGCTTGCTTAGCCCAAAATAACATCTATTCGCAAGCACAATTCTCCGCTTGATCTCAAGGCTGACGTTGTTGTTTTTGTTCACGGCAAATCCGAGGTATATAAATTCGTCCACTACCTCGAAGTTATAACGGTTATCAACGTTTACGCTTTGGTCTAATCGCGTGGAGGCCCTATTCGTTGAAACCATTAATTTTGTCTTGTCCTCATTCACCGTCAGACCCACTTTTGCTGACTCCTTCTCAATTCTCGAAAAAACCGCAGTAACTTCTCTAATTGTGCGCCCAATGATATCTATATCATCAGCATACGCGAGCAGCATGTGACTTTTGCTGCTGATGGTTTTATTCATATTGACTGCAGCTTTTCTCATAATGATCTCAATTAAGATGTTAAAGAGATCGCACGATAGGGTGACGCCTTGCCTGAGGCCTCGCTTAGTTTCGAAAGGTTCGGTAACATCCTTACCAACTTTCACTGCGGATTTGGTGTTCGTCAAGGTCATCCTGCAAAGGCGTATGAGTTTTGCAGGAATACCAAGCTCAGACATTGCTTCATAGAGTTTCTCCCGTATCGGACTATCGAAGGCTGCTTTATAATCGATAAATAGATGATAGGTGTCGATTTGTTTTTCGTGTGTCTTCTCCAGGATTTGGCGTAGCGTGAAAATCTGGTCAGTTGTCGATTTTCCAGGCCTAAAGCCACACTGGTATGGTCCAATCAGGTCAGCGATAATTGGTTTTAGTCTTTCGCACATTATACTTGATAGAACCTTATATGCTATGGATAAAAGGCTTATTCCACGGTAGTTGGCACAAATACTCGGGTCACCTTTTTTAAATATGGGACATAGTACACTGAGACTCCAATCGCAGGGCATGCATTCATCTAACCAAATTTTGCTAATGAGCTGATGCATGCACCTTATCAGCTCATCGCCGCCAGCCTTAAACAGCTCCGCCGGTAATCCATCGGCTCCTGCGGCTTTGTTGTTCTTAAGCCGGGCAATAGCTGTTCTGACCTCGTCTTGGTTGGAGGGGGGCAATCGACGTCGTCGTCCATATTGTGATCGATTGTCCCATCGTCATCGGATATCTCAGGTACTAGTAGCGCGGAGAAATGCTCTCTCCATACTCCCAACATGCTCTGCACATCTGCGACGAGATTTCCGTCCTTGACTTTACAAAAGGGGGGCCCTGAACCATGTCCATTAGTTCCGTTTTTAACTTTTTGGTAGAATTTTCGGGCTTCGTTCTTCCTTCTGTATGTCTAAATTTTCTCACTCTCGCGTTTTCTCCACTGCCGTTTCTTATGCCTAAAGAGACGGTTTACCTCCTTTCTCTTCTCCCTATACCGCTCAGTTGCAGCTCGCGTTGCAATTGACTGAAGCATTACCATACGTGCAGCGTTCTTTTCGTCATTTGCTATGCGACACTCTTCATCGTACCACGGTTTATTGCGAAGCGGTTTTTCGAAACCAAGTACGGTTGCGGCAGTTTTTATAGAGTCGGAAATGGGTTTCCACTGCGCATCAGGATCGTCATCGGGAGGGGGTGGGTTCTGTGCCAAAAGTTGCGAGAGCTTCCTTGAGTAGGCTGTGGCTACCTCTGGTAATTGCAGCTTTCCGATGTCCAGCTTCCTCTGCGTCTGGTTTCGTACGATTTTCGCTCTACTTAATCTTGTGCGAATCTTTGCTGCTACCAGGTAGTGATCAGAATCGATGTTAGCTCCTCTGATCACTCGTACGTCCATTACACTGGATGAGTGCCTTCCATAAATTACCACGTGGTCAATTTGGTTCTTAGTTCTTTGATCAGGGGATACCCAAGTAGCCTTGTGGATGTCTTTATGCTGGAATCTTGTGCCACTAATGACCATGTTTTTTGCCTCGGCAAAGTCAATCAGTCTCATACCGTTGTCGGAACTGTCAGCATGAAGACTGAAATTGCCAATAGTTGGATTAAACACATTCTCCCTTCCTACTTTGGCATTAAAATCTCCTAGAACAATCTTAATGTCATGGCCAGGGCAGCGGTCATACGTTTCCTCTAGGAGCTCATAGAATATGTCTTTGGCATCATCAACTTTCTCTTCTGTCGGGGCATGCACACAAATTAGGGAAATATAAAAATATTTCGCTTTTATGCGGATTGTGGCTATTCGTTCACTCACAGGATTGAACCTAGAGACTAGATGTCGCAGTTTTTGCCAACTACAAATCCACAACCAAATTCATGTTTTTTTTCATGGCAACTGTAGTATATATCGCAGTTTCTTTTTCTTGTGCAGCCATGTCCTGTCCATTGCATTTCCTGGATAGCGGTAATGTCAGCCTTATAACTTTCGAGGACATCTGCCAGTTGGATACTTGCACCGGATCTATATAGAGTTCTTACATTCCAAGTGCATATCCGTAAATCGTGGTCCTTATAACGTTAGCGGGGGTCGTCAACAAATAGGGGTTGTTTATGTTTTCTGTTTCGTTTTTGTATTTTCACTGCCATTATGAACGGTGGCGGGAGGCAAACCCAGCACACCGGGTTTTTGCATTTTACCTACTGCCAGGGTATTTGATTGCAGCCGCCCATTATGGATCAGACGCTGACCAGGATGCGATATGTTGAACCTGGATTTTCTTCTTTTAGTTTCTATCCGCCGTTGGCCCGTATGTTTGGCTTATCCGCCTTCTAAGGATAAAAAGAATATGCCCGATTGTTTGATGAGCTTCAGTGACATCAGTCACCTACTAAACCTGATTTGATGCTCATTTGTTTCGCCTTCTCACTCTAGCTAGCTAACGGAGGTTTCCGAAAAGCCATTGCCCAGGACATACTGCGTGGAAGTAGTGAGCTGCTTGGAGTGCCTAATGAAGGAATCATTTCTGGCCACTCCCACGTGAATGGCAATCAGAAACTTTCCACCTCCACGGACAGTCCCATGTCCCGGGAGAATACTGTAGAATATTCTTTAAGCTTGGAGGGAAAAGAAATAATAGTATGCCGTAGACACTTTACCCAGTGCCTTGATGAGATTGAGAGTTTTGTGAAAAGTGTAATTCGGAAAAAGCTAACTTCTCCATATAAGTCAGTCAAAAATTGTCGTGGGAAATCAGCACCACCGAATAAAATAAATTCAGAAAAATTGGAGGAAGTTAAAAACCACATCAATAAGTTCCCGGCTTATGAGAGCCATTATACTAGACGTGACACCAGCCCAAAATACCTACACTCTGATTTAACTCTTTCAAAAATGTTCCAATTGTACACTGATGAAACTGAGTATCCTGTAAGCATTTCAAAATACTCGCAAGTATTTGGGAGCATGGATTTAAAATTCAAATCTCCAAAGGTAGACACTTGTTCCACTTGTGACACGTTTCAAATAAAAATTAAGTATGCTGCTGGAACGGAAGAAGAAAGCAAGTTTAAGCAATTGAAACAACAGCACGTTGAGAAAGCAGACAATGCATACAATTGCAAGCGATCGGATAAAAATGCCGCAAAAGATACCCAAACTACAAAGGTATTTGCATTTAACTTACAGCAGTGTTTACGTACACCCTTTCTAAGAAGCTCACTTAGCTTTTATAAGCGAAAATTGTGGACTTACAATCTTACAGTTCATGACTTAGAAGACGACTCCGTTCAGTGTTTCATGTGGAATGAAGCTATTGCTTGTAGAGGTGGCAACGAAATCGCGTCTTGTGTTTATAAACAATTAAATATGATTGAAAAAAACGTAACCAAAATATGCTTTTATAGTGATTCCTGCACTGGACAAAACAAAAACTCTCATGTATCTTCAATGTTCATCAGTTTCTTGGATAATAATCACCATATTGAGTTTATAGATCATAAGTTTTTGGAACCAGGGCACACACATATGGAGTGTGATTTGGATCATGCCTTAATTGAACGCAAGAAGAAAAAATCAAATGGTGAGATTCAAATTCCGAGGGATTGGTACCAGTTTGTGAGATCGGTTCACCGAAAAATGAACGTAGTTGAGATGAGGGCAAATAATTTTTTTAGTTTCTCGGATTTATTAAAATCTAAGTTTATTTGGAGGCGTCATAATGAAAACGGGGAAAGGTTCATTTGGAAAGAAGTGCGCTGGCTGCGTTAATGAGCCATTTAAAGTACTTAAAGTAGGCAAAAGAGGAATTTCTTCTATTATAAATAGTGATTTACAAGTGATAAGTGCTATTCCAGCTATATCACAGGCAAAGAAAAAAGATCTTCTTGATATGAAAATCTTTATCGATCCAGAATTTCACGCTTTTTATGAAAATCTTAATGAAAGTTAAAATGACCTTGATAGTATTCATCCAGATTTAGTACATGAAGAGCAAGATGTAAATGTTTAGTTTTTTTAACCATTAATTTTTCTGCCTACTTAATACATATATTATAATTTTCTTATTACAAATTTGATTTTTTAAGATAATCTTGTGAATTTATGATCGAAATTCTATTAATTTTATATATTAAAGCATTTTAAAGATACTGAGTTTACCTATTTTTTAATTTTATAAAATATATATAAATATGTAGCTTATATTCAATGTTATATCTCATTAAATTACATTAAATTTTATTTGTTTCTTACATTTTCATTTAAACATGACACACATATGGATCTTATTTACGTTTTTATGTTCCTGAATTATCTTTAAACAAAGCAATTGATGTACAAATAAATACGAAAATGTATGTAGACCTTATAAATAAAACCCATTTTCTTAAAAAAAGCTTGTTATTTCTATCTTGTATATTTTACATAAAAGCTAAAGTCAATTCAATATGTTTTTAATAACGGCTAATGTCGAGATAGGATTTAGAAAATTAAAAAAAATAAAATGGAAAAAAAACTAAATTTGACATAGGATTTACAACTTTTAAAAAACTAAAAAGGAAAAATAACTAAACTGTTTTTTTTGTCCATTTCTCCTAAGTTAACTATATTTTCATCATAAATTCAACTACAAATTAAAATATTATAAAAATTCTAACATTCAGCTTAAAAACATTAGCTTAATATAAATTCACCGATTTTAGGCAACGATTTGAAATTTAAAAATGCTCTGTTGAAAACTTGCCGATATCAACTATAGCTGTTATTCCTTGTGGACACAGATATATATATTACGCTAAGGTATTTATAGTGTAATTATTGTAACCGCTTCTCCTCCTAAACTAAAGGTCGCACAGTCAAGTGCGATACACCGTTGGAAAGGTAGTGGTCTGAGGGGATGCACTAAGCATTAAAATTTAGCAAAAGTTAATTCCAACAGTGAAAACTTGCCGATATCAACTATAGCTGTTATTCCTTGTGTATCACAGATATATATATTACGCTAAGGTATTTATAGTGTAATTATTGTAACCGCTTCTCCTCCTAAACTAAAGGTCGCACAGTCAAGTGCGATACACCGTTGGAAAGGTAGTGGTCTGAGGGGATGCACTAAGCATTAAAATTTAGCAAAAGTTAATTCCAACAGTGATTTAAACCGGATTTAATTAATCCTTAATCCCTCCATCTACCGGCGGTAGTGGCATCATTTGAACTGGTGAATTTACATTGGTGGTGAATTGGCAAATGTTGTCATCGGTTTCTGTCCGAACTAAATGTAATTTCAGTTTCAGTGAGTGATTTGATTTAAGATTACCGATTTCTTTTTAAATTCTTTATCTTTACTTCGCCACTTCTTATTCATTTTTGCATGTGCGAGCACATACACATACAAGAGTAAAACTGGTTTTGTTTATTTTATTGCTGTTGGTTAAGCAGTGGGAGGGGGAGGGGGAGGGTGAAAAGCAAATAAAAACAGGTTTAGCGCAGAGATTTTCAATGTTCTCTGTTTATTTATGTATATAATTCATTTTTGCATGTGCGAGCACATACACACATACATATACAAGAGTAAAACTGGTTTTGTTTATTTTATTGCTGTTGGTTAAGCAGAGGGAGGGGGAAAAGCAAATAAAAACAGGTTTAGCGCAGAGATTTTCTATGTTCTCTGTTTATTTATGTATGTATATAATTCAATTAAACTACAATTCATAACAATGCCCCGACAAGTGCGGTCACGTCCAACAGGTAGATCCTTAAGATCCACCAGAACCAGTCGACAACAAACTAGACGTCGATTAAGAGATTTCTCAACAGTTCCTCAACATAATTTAGGTCCTCTGAACAAGAAATGTGTTGAATGTCAAGCTATGCATTTCTCGAATGAAATTGATGGCAATAAAGGTTCATCGTGTTGTCACAAAGGCAAAGTGAAAATAACAGCTTTAAGAAGAGACAACTTGATTGAAAGACTGTTGACTGGTAACGATTGAAAGTGCAAGAATTATAGAGCCAAGATCAGGTCTTTCAACGCTGCTCTATCCATGATTAGCACAAGCGCTAACGTAGAAACAGCATCAAGTGGTCCAGTCTTCTATAAGATTCATGGCCAAGTTCTTGATCGCTTAGGCTCTTTTGTACCAGGTATGGTATGCACAAACATATTATTACGATGTAGAAGTTGCTGCTGCTCAACGAATGAATACAGAAGCAAACAATGGCTGTGATCCTGCTCTTATGGACCAGCTTTCCTCACATTTGTCACAAACGAATCCTTTCGCTCAGAGCTTCAGAGCAATGGCAAGCATGTATGACAGTTTACCAGAACACGAAAGGAAAGAGGTTACAATGATCATTCATGTAGACAAAAGGCTGGATCAACGGAGAGACAATGACGCTACTGTTTCTGATGTTGCAGCAATCTTCAGGAATTCTCCAGAAGGAATTCCGGAATCTGAACGCGATATTGTAGTTCATCCAAGAATAGGTCAAGCGCAAATAATACCATCACACAGTCCGAATTTAGACCCCATGGCCTATCCATTATTATTTCCCACCGGTGATAGAGGTTGGACTAGAAATTTGCAGCATTTCCAAGCAAATGCAACAGTATCAAGGAACAAGCTCACAATGCTTCAGTTCGTCAGCTATCGACTTGCTATAAGGGACGGATTCTCTATAATACATTCTTCAGGCAAACTTTTCTTGCAGTGGATTGTTGATTTGTATGTGCGTATCGAAGGTGAACGCTTAGCATTTATTAGATCACAACAAAGTCTGCTTAGAGCAGAATGTTACATGAATGTAATGGATTATATTCACCAACGTGAAAGTAATGGAGAGCAAACGATCGGTCAAATGGTAATTTTGCCATCTTCATTCATCGGAAGCCCAAGAAACATGCAAGAAAAATACCAGGATGCAATGGCGATTGTTCGCGAATTTGGCAAGCCAGATCTCTTCATCACTTTTACATGTAATCCAACCTGGCCTTAGATAAAAGAGAATCTCCAACACAAGCAGTCATCAAACGAGCGGCCTGATCTCATTGCCCGCGTTTGGATGCTCTAATCAACGACATCAGAAAGAAGGAAATTTTTGGCAAAGTCGATGCATTAATTTACACCATAGAGCTCCAGAAGAGGGGTTTACCACATGCGCATATATTGGTGTCTCTTGCGCCCGAACACAAAATTCAAGATTTAGAATATATCGATTCTGTGGTATATGCAACTATCCCGGATTCTACGTTACCTGCTAACGAAGCACTACATCAAATAGTGAAGAAAAACATGATTCATGGGCCATGTGGAATTTTTAATCCTAATTCTCCATGCATGGTTGATGGTAAATGCTGTAAATCCTTTCCTCGAGAGTTTGCAGAGGAGTCAAGAAACAATCCTTCTGGATTCCCAATATATCGGCGATCTAACGATGGAGTCACGGTTTCTATTAATGGAAATGACTTAGATAACAGATTCGTTGTGCCTTACAGCCCTTATTTACTTCTCAAGTATAACGCTCATATCAACGTAGAGGCATGCAGCACAGTCAAGAGTGTGAAATACATATATAAGTCCATCTATAAAGGACACGATGCGTGTACTGTGGCATTTGGCGATGGAGAGCCAAATTCTTTCCAAGATATGTCGGCTCAGCTGAAGCGATTTGGAGGATTTTTGAATATCCATTGCATTATCAATCGCACACTGTCATTAAATTGGAGTGTCATTTACCTAATCAACAAAGCATTTACTTCCAGGATCAAGAAATTAATGCTGAGACTCTTAGCCGAGACACAAAATTGTTGGCATGGTTCAAACTAAATATCAATACTCCTGAAGCCAGACATTTACTTTACACCAGTGATGGCCACACTAACACTAAGAAAGTACATTTGTGTGCGTGCAATAATAGGCAACTACGCTGCACAGCAACTGAGTTCATTTGAGTAAACACGTTGTTTTGTTGTTGCTACAATCAAATGAGCATGAACGTGTGGGAGCAGAGCATCAGCAGCATTTTTCGTTTCCTACCACATGTGGTATGTTTTTCAATTTTTGGCCATCACTGCTTTATACAGAAGTTCACCAAACTATACATGGCATTCGCAAACAAGGAGTTGGCGTACACGACAACGAGGTGGTAGTAAGGTTATTACTAGATTGTACATGGTGAACCCGAAGAACATTGAATTGTTTCATTTGCGTATTATTTTGTTGAACATAAAAGGGGCAACGAGCTATGAGTTTTTGAAAACTGTGAACGGTGTTGTGCATCAAACATTTTTAGAAGCGGCACTTGCCCATGGATTAGTGAGATGTGAAGAAGAATACAGAAACGCCATCTATGAAGCATACGGAGTTCAACGGCCAGCTCAAGTTAGAAATCTTTTCGGCGTGATCTTAGCTCTCAACAATCCAAACAATGCATTAGATCTTTGGACAGAATTCAAAGCTCAAATGATTGAAGACCACATTCATGACGGAATCGAAATTCCTGTAGCCGAAAATATGGCATTGTTAGAAATCAACGAAATTCTCATTACGCATAACACATCTTGCGCAGCACTTAGCCTGCCTACGGCGACTGCAGTTGAACAACAAGCAGTTTCTACAGATCAAGATTTCCACCTTAATTTATTTAACACATTATATGCAACATGTAATTCAGAGCAGACAGAATTAATTGATACCATTAATTCTGCATTAGAGAATGATGCCACAGAAGCGAAAATATTCTACTTGGACGCTCCTGCAGGCTGTGGAAAAACTTACATCCAACATGTGTTGATGTCATATGTTAAGTCGAAAAATCAGGTTGTTTTACCTATTGCATTCACAGGAATCGCAGCAAGTTTAGTTGAAGGAGGAAGGACGTTGCACAATCAGTTTAAACTACCTATTCCAATTTTTGACACTTCTGTTTCTTCGGTAAGACCAAACTCACCACATGGACAAAAACTGTTGTCTGCAAAAATGGTAATAATATACGAAGCAAGTATGATGCCATCTGCTGCATTCACAGTCATCAATCGTTTGTTTCACGATTTGGCAAATACTATAACAAACCAGTCTTCATTACCATTTGGAGGAAAATTTGTGCTGCTTTGCGGAGACTTCTGTCAAACCCTCCCTGTAGTACCACATGGAAGCCGATCAACACCGGTTGAAAATTGTTTAAAATTAAACCCTCTGTGGCGTTTTGGTCGTAAGTTATACTTGACTCAAAATATGCGTGTTAATGAAGGACAAGATGAGTGATACTGAGATGAGATGCTTTCTTACGGTTGGAAATGGAACGCTGCCGAAACACCAAACAATAGGTGGTAATTATATTTTTCCGAATAAGTTACTTGGTACAGGATCATCTGTTGACTTTGTATACGGAGACTTGGAATCAATTCTAAATTCAAGTGACATTGCTGACTATGCAGTTCTTGCTCCGCGGAACGAAGACTGTAACATCATAAATAACATGGTGTTATCTAGAATGAATAGTGATTATTTCCCAGAGAGAAACTATGTTAGCATGGACGAAATAGTATCTGATGATGAAAATGATGCTCTGCAATTCCCAACAGAATATTTAAACATTATAGAACTGAGTGGACTCCCGCGTCACAATTTGAAATTAAAGGTTGGTGCTGTAGTCCTATTAATGAGAAATTTGCACACCTCAAAAGGTTTGATCAATGGAACACGATTAAGAGTGATTGCAATGCACAACAACTCAGTGGACTGCGAGGTTTTAACAGGTTCAAGTCGTGGGAATAGAGTACTCATTCCTCGGATCAAACTTACTTCCTCAGACAGCGTGTTACCGTTCAAAATTCAACGTTTTCAGTTCCCATTGTGCTTAGCGTTTGCAATGACGATTAACAAGAGCCAAGGACAGTCTCTGAAAACGGTTGCTCTACATTTACCGAAGCCAGTTTTCACTCATGGTCAACTTTATGTAGCACTTAGCCGTTGTACGTCTGATACTGGTGTCAAGATATTTATCGACAGTTCCAATGAACAATATGTTCTAGATAATGGAGACTTCACAACCAAAAATCCAGTTTTTTACGAAATACTGTGAATTACAATAAATTAAGTATTTTCATTATAAATAAATTTTTCACAAAAAATCTATTTAATTAGAATTTTATTTAATTTGCTTGCTTTTTTAAATACATCTTTTAAGTAAGTATCTTTTTTGGCAGGACGAATTCTGCCGGGTTTGCTAGTTAATATTAAATCACTGATTCCACACCCTACAACAATTTCCAACAATATAGTAAAATTATACCAATCATATCACCAGAAATTACAAACAGAAATAGAACCGATAAATACTATAGGTTTCGGATTAACATCGGATCTGTGGACTGATAATCACCTTCGGAAGACATATGTGACTGTTACTATTCATTTCATCAACAGGGGAACTAGTCAAAAAACTACTTGGCTTGATCTCAATGGAAGGCGAAAAATGCACACGTAATTATTATTATTTTATTTTTAACTATTTTCTTTATGCTACATGTAAACTTAACATTTTTTAGATGATAATGTATTCTTTCGCGTGTCTAAAGTGTTCAAATATAATTGCAGCATTTCGGCTCTATAATCATATATTTTGTAGTGCACATTTACTGCACAATGTTGTGCAGAAAGCAACTGCACAAAACTAGTGAAGTATTTTAAAGTGAATGGTGCTAATTCAATCTTAAATACTACTTTAAAATCGTATACTCCAACTCGTTAGAATTCAATATAGTATTTGTTTTTATCAATCGAGAAGAATTGGCCAGAAAACGTTGAACACCTTCAAGAGAAAAACCAATTGATCAGAATAAATGATATTCAATTAAGCCACATAAGCGAGGTAATAAAAGTCATGCAGCCCTTCGAAGAAGTCTTCAAAAAACTTGAAGGCGAGAAAATGCCCACCCTGCATTTAGTATGCATATACGCTCATCAGTTAAAAAAGAAATGTGCCAATTCTTCAACACATCATGACTTAACCAAACATCTAAAAGAAAAACTATTGAAATATTTAGAATCAATAGTAGACGAGAATTTAGCAATGTTTCATAAAATTGTATTATTTTTATTTCCCCCGACCAACAAACTAATTCAATTTGATAGTCAAGAAAAATAAGCCATCAAGAACGAATGTAAACGAATATTGGAATCTTACAAAGAACATTTGCCAAACCAATCATCGCAATCAATTACATTATCCAATTCTGATGAAGCGTTTACAGATTTTGTTAACCAAACAGAAGCCAGTATTTATTCTACACAATACGAAATATCTTCTTACGAAAATAATAACATTCGATTTGAACAAGACTTTGACGTTTTAAAATGGTGGGAATTGTACAAAAATGAAAAAAAGATTTGTACAAAAATGAATACCCTATTATTATGTATTAATTTTTATACTTTTTTAAATCTTTATGTGCTATTACATAGTACTTTATTTCCTTTTATAATATGTTAAGTCTATTTTATGGATAAATGAATTGAAGATGTGATATATTTATGTATTTATTTTTGTATTTAATACCAGATATACGTGAATTGTTTTTATTAGTTTTTTATTGGTACTATTTTTCTTTTGAAGTATTCTATGTTTTTTTATGTTTTAAGTTTAAAGATGTTTGTAGTTAACCACATTAAATAATAAATTAATATTTATATTACTTCTACATTAAAGAAATCTTTTTTTCCATTATTTTTACTACATCAAAGTAGCTTTACATGCTTAATAACTTTGCAAAGAATATACATATGTTTGTATATAAAAAAAAACCGGTTCCCATTACATCCCATGAAGGGATTGGGAAGAGCTTCTCAGAACCAGTGAGCTGTGCGCATTCTAATTTTTCACTCACTGATTGGGACCTACAATTTTTACACCGATTCCGAACGGTATTTTGAGAAGCTTTTTCATGGCTAAATACTCGATAGTGTCGCCGTCACTATGCGAGGTGACCGCCGCCGAAAGAATTTTTTTAAGGTGGTCAGAGCAGGGATCGAACCCGGGATCTCATGTACAAGAGGCGCGCACACTACCCATTGCACCACCGACGGCCACATATGTTTGTATATAACCGTAGCAATTTTGTATAATGCTTCATGTAAAACAACACAAGAGTTGCTATTGCTTTCCACAATATTCTACTACTTGTGTTTTGTTACTGTACTTGTTTGACGAAAGCAACTGTCGCGCAGGTACACATGTGTTATCTACAAGCGCTACAAGCTATCATAACATTGATAATATTCTACTGCACTTGCTGCCAACTGACAGTGTGGCGCTGAAACGATGAAGGAAAGAAAGAGCGCAATGCCACACAAGCATGCTCTCGAATGATTCAATTAACACCTCTCTCAACGCAGCATGTGGTTGATCGTTGTATACCGCGTGTTTTGTAGTTTTTTTTGTTGCTTTGATTGAAGTTCTACGTTGTATGTTCAAATCGTTCCTCAGCAGTAACTGCTTGAACATTAGTTGTGAATGTTAGGCAGCACTTGAAATGGGAACGTGTCATTTGAAACTGATTCAACTCAGCTTGTTTCAGATGTTTAGTATTTATACAAGTCACTAACCGAAGACATTTATCGATTGTGTGTAGAGTGATTGTTGTCGCTACTTACACATTGCTTTCCTACTTACACGAACTTTATTATTTACCGCCGTAGTCGAGATTCAAGTAAATGGTCAACGTTATGACGCCAGAGCAATCATAGATCCTGGATCTCCATCCACCTTAATCTCCGTGAAGTTAAAAAATCGACTTCGATTGCACAACGAAACCTAGTTCACATTTCTGGTTTAAGTCCACAAGTGACGGAAACTTCAACTAAAGCTTGCATTTTTGATCTTTGTTCTAGGGTTGACCCCAGTTTTAGATTAGAAGTTTGGGCACCAGTATTCAAACGCTCCCATCTAATTTGTCACCCAGAAACCTTGAAATGCTGATAGGACTAGACATGGGTGCATATATCTATGACATAGGTGTACCGATGCGGTCTATCGGAACTCTCTTAACGCAAAAAACAGCCTTTGGTTGGATAGTGGGGGGTCCAATAAATCAATCGACTCAAAATTCATCTATCATTTCATTATATAACTCTGTGGCCCTTGATAAAGTCCTCACACAATTTTGGGAGGTGGAGGAGACCCCAAAACTGTGTTGAGGTCAGAAGAAGATACATTTTGCGAAAACAACTACAGAACAACAACTTTTAGAAACACCTCCGGCTGATATGTTGTCACCCTACCGTTTAAAAAATTTGATGAAATCGGTCATTCGCGCAATATTGCAATGGCACAATTTCTCAGAATGGAAAAAAGCTCAGTTGCAAGCCAGACATTAAATATCAATACGATCAAGCAATTCTCGAATATTTAACGATGGGACACATGAAGAAACTTCCTACACGAGATATCTACAAACATCCAAATTATTATCTGCCGCATCACGCAGTAACTAAACCTGACCGTGTAACCACTACACTTAGAGTGGTTTTCAATGCATCTTGCCCGTCTTCTAACAGGAAAAGCCTAAACGACTTACTGCATCCAGGACCTATTCTGCAGCAGGATCTTGTCGTACAGACCTTAAAATGGAGATTTTTCCGTCTTGTCTTTAACGCTGACATCACAAAAATGTACCGGCAAATATTACTAAAGTAGACACACACACAATATCAACGAATATTATTTCGAAAATCGTCTTATGAACTTGTAGAAGACTCTGAACTCCAAACCGTGACCTTCGGAGTGAATTGCGCACCATTTCTTGCAATTAGAACACTTTTACAACTAGCCGAAGACGTAAAAATCTCACATCCGCTAGCTGCACAAATGCTGGAACAAAATATGTACGTTGACGACGCATTGGCGGGAGGTTTTACGGTACAAGAAGCAATTAAGGCTCGAAAACAATTAACTCAGACCTTAAAATCAGCAGGATTTGAGCTCATGAAATGGACATACAAGACCGAAAAATCATTGAAGATTTACCTGAAAACAAACTATTATCAGTCGATTGTCTACACATCTCTGAAAATTTAGGAGCGAAAACTCTGGGCATTAAATGGAACATTTCTCCAGATTCATTCTATTTTACACTTCAACTTATACGAAACGAGAGATTTTATCAACTATAGCCAGGCTTTTCGACCCATGTGGCTGGCTGGCGCCTTTCATCGTTGTAGCCAAACTTATCATGCAGCAGATTTGGTTAGATAGAGTAGATTGGGATGATGTTCTAACTCCTCTTACATTCAAAATTTGGAAGACGTTTATAAAAAATGGCTTAGTGATGCAGAGTATTAAAATTCCGCATGGACTCGATATACACCAACATGTGCTGTAGAAATCCATGGCTTCTGTGATTCATCGGAGTCAAGACCAAGGTCAGGTATCTACTGGTTGCCAAGACCCGAGTGGCTCCCCTATAAAAGATCTCCTTACCCAGACTTGAACTCTGTGCTGCCGTGTTACTAGCCACGCTAGCTTCATCAATATCGCCGAACTTACAAATAACCCAATACGATCCTTTTTATTGGACTGACTCATCCATTGTGTTCGCATGGTTAAGAAAACCGGCAATCTACTGGTTGCCAAGACCCGAGTGGCTCCCCTGTAAAATATCTCCTTACCCAGACTTGAACTCTGTGGTGCCGTGTTACTAGCCACGCTAGCTTCATCAATATTCCCGAACCTACAAATAACCCAATGCGATACTTTTTATTGGACTGACTCATCCATTGTGTTTGCATGGTTAAGAAAACCGGCTAATGCCTGAAATACCTTCGTTGGAAATCGGGTGTCGGAAGTGGCTGATAAAATTGGAATAACAAATTGGAACCATGTTGACTCACAAAATAATCCAGCCGACATCGCGACTCGCGGATGTTCATCCAGTGAATTGGAAACTAACACTTTGTGGTGGCATGGATCTTCGTGGCTGAAATTACATAGGTAGCCACAACAAAAAGTTTTTCCCGACACCAACATGGAATCGAAAATTATAAAATCCTTCGTCACGACTACATTTGATGATCCCCTTATTAAATTTTCAAAGTTATCTAAAGCATGCAGAACACTAGTTTAGGCATTTAGATTTTGGAGAAACACGGTAGCCAAGAGGAGACAATTGCGAGTCTCTTCAATAGACATAAGTTCTGAAGAATTCAAATTCATCAAAAACCGTTTAATTATGTTGACTCAAAATCATTATTTCGCGGAAGAATATCATTTACTGTCAAATGGTTCAAAAATATCTGCTAGCAGTTCACTTCTGACCCTAACTCCATTTATCGATTCTGCGGGAACAATACTGGCAAATGGGTGTCTCATACAATCACCAATGTTGACCTATAATGAACGTCATCCGATTCTGTTACCATTTGATTCATGACTAACTCAATTACTAGTGGAACACACTCATAGTATGACATTGCACGGCGGCAATCAGCTCATGATACGAGTCCTTCGCAAAGAATTCTGGAGTGGAACTGATGTACTCTGCAAAATTAGACATATATTCATGTTTATATGTTTGTATTGTCAAACAATATTTCAATAAAAATTACCACAATTTTCAAATACAAATTACAATATACAAATATATTTGTAAAGTCGTTTGCGATGTTTTGATTTTTTCTCAAATTACTACAAAACGTCACCGATATGGCTGATGGCTGAACTAGTAGAGGTTGACGCAGTAGGATTTGTTGTAATTGTGTGAACCAACAACAGGCATTTAGTTGTTGTTTCATGACTCTAACCGTCAAATTCAACACAGATCCATATGAACAAACACAGTAAACAAAATTAGAGCAACAAAATAAACTGAATTTATCAGATGGAGTCATAAGAAAGCAAAATCAGTTGCTCTAATGCGCCAACCTCTACTAGTTCAGCCATGATCTGGCCGCTTATGTCAAATCTCTTGCCGGAGTTACTGTCGCTGAAAAATCAGAGACAGGGGCGTGGCAAGTGAGAGAAGTGTAAGTGGGGTAGTAAAAATGTGTGAATGTATTTCTACTGTCGGAGCAAAACTGTCGCGTGCAAACGCCAGGTTAAAAAATTAGCCTTGACTCTATGGCAGTTCCGTTGATGTTACGTTTGTGGTGAAGATGCCAGACCGTTATCATCATTAATCGGTACGGGGGAAATTGTGGAATTCATATTTAGACCCAATCTTAGTAGTCTTCATCTGTGTATGCTCCAAGATATTTAATATTCAAATCATTTCGGCATTTCTCGACACTGGCACACAAGTAGGCATTATAATTTGACTTTGTATCCCTTAAAAGGTTGACCACTCTTCAAAATGGAATCTCTGGATAAATTTACAAACTTTTACAACGATTTAGCCGATTTTGAGGAATTTCAAGGCAATAGCAAGGCCGAGGACAAGGTGCATGCATTGGAAGTTTTTCGAGTACATTTAGACTATATTTGGACACAAATTAAGCGAGCCTACGAGGATTGTCGGAACTTTAAACCATCTGAGGGGGAAAGAGCAATAGATCTTAAAAAATTGCGTGATAAATTTCACAAAGCTCTTGTTATCTATAAAAGTGCACTCGGTTCCATAAATGCGGAAATGGCAACGCTTATGCCCGCAAAAAAACCCGACTGAAAGAACCGAACGATGATGAGATTTGAAACAAACAGTTTTTGAAAAGCAGCCCCAATATTCTATGAAATTGCCCCATGTAATTATTATTAATTATTATTTCGCACATACCCTTAACCCATTAGGGTTTTCACTTAGCATGGAAGAACTTGCTAGACCGTTACGACAATACACGAATGCAAGTTAATGAACACTTCAATATACTGATCAACTTGCCCTCAGTTTCAACAGTTTTTTTTGCCTTAAAACGCTGCAACAGGCAGTAAATGGCTGTCTACAATCCCTAAAAACATTAAATATCGATACAAACAACTGGGACCCAATTCTTATATTTCTTTGTTCAACAAAATTGCCACGAAAATACCTAAAAGATTTTGGAAACACATTACAAGACAGCTCTCAAATGCCCCATGGAATGAATTCGATAAATTTTTGACACAAAGATTCAAGACTTTAGAATTTGTGGGAAACGTAACACAAATGTCTGCAAATTCTGACAATTTAGCACATGATAATCGAAAATCAAATCCGAAAGACAAGCGGGTGAACACCTTTCAAACGAACCTCAGTCAACCTCAAAAGGAAGGATACAAATTTTCTCATGTTAAGAGACGTAATGCTACCACTTCTAACTGTCGACTATGTATGTAAAGGATACCATTTTTAACGAGTATGAACAACCTTTTTGGATAAAAACGTCAACGATAGAATTCACTCAGTAAAAACAACAAATTCTCGGCTGAACACGGTGTAAAAAATTTCACAAGCAAATACAACTGCAGAATATGCAATCAACGACACCACACTCTATTGCATAAGTGTAATACATCCCAGGATACATCACTTGAACACGAACACGAGATAAGATCTGATACCAGTCCACAAGCACCTAACACAAAAATACAGTCCACATCGAACATCGAAACATCAAATATCACAACATTGCGTCTTAGAGACGATAACCAATCCAGTCAACCTCAAGGGCAACGAGGAACTTTATTATTTGCCGCCATAGTCGAGATTGAAGTAAACGGAGCAATCATTGATCCTGGATCTCCATCCACCTTAATCTCCGAGGAAGTTAAAAAATCGACTTCGATCGCCTACATAACGAAACCTAGTCCACATTTCCGGTTTAAGTCCACAAGTAATGGAAACTTCAACTAAAGCTTACATTTTTGATCTTTGTTCTAGGATGGACCTCAGTTTTAGATTAGAAGTTTGGGCACCAGTACTCAAACGCTTCCATCTAATTTGCCATACAGAAACCGTGACCTAAATATGATGAGTGAAATCTCGCAGCTGCAATTAGCAGACCCACTGTCCCATATCAGTCAACCCATCGAAATGCTGATAGAACTAGACATCGGTCCTTACATCTATGACATAGGTGTCCCGATGCGGTCTATCGGAACTCTCTTAACGCAAAAAAACAGTCTTTGGTTGGATAGTAAGGTGCCCAATAAATCAATCGACTCAGAATTCATCTAGCATTTCATTACATAACTTTGTGGCCCTTGACAAAGTCCTCACACAAATTTGGTAGGTGGAGGAGACCCCAAAAACTGTGTTGAGGTCAGAAGAAGACACGTTTTGCGAAAAAAAAACTACAGAAAAACAACCTTTAGAAACACCTCCCGCAGATATGTTGTTACCCTACCGTTTAAAAAATTTGATGAAATCGGTCATTCGTGCAATATTGCAATTGCACAATTTCTCAGAATGGAAAAAAAGCTCAGTTCCAAGCCAGACATGAAATATCAATACGATCAATCAATTCTCGAATATTTAACGATGGGACACATGAACAAACTTCCTACACCAGATATCTACAAACATCCAAATTATTTATTTATTTATTTATTATTTATTTATTTATTTATTCATTCTTCATCAATAGAGGTAAAACCTCTTATAGACTACACAGAATTATAATAATAATCAAAAAAAAAAAAATAAAAAATATTTTAAAAACATTCTTAATTATGATTTAAAGCCTTAAATAATTGTTGCTTAAAACTAATTCTAGAAATGTTATTAAAAATATCACAATCAATAAGTACAGAATTACATATTTCAGAGCAATGAGTTAGAGGTTCTTTTTGAGCATATTTTGAGCTATTCAGAAAATTCCGAAAATGAAAATTCTCGCGTAATGATCTTATAGTTGCGTAAAAATTTATACGCTCCAACAAAGCAGTGCAATTAATATGTCCATGTATCAAATCACGTATGAAGTTAACAGAATAAACTTTACGCCGACACTCTAAAGAACTCAAATCGAAAAGGGCACTGCGAGTAGTGTAACTTGGTTTAACAATTTGCCAATTTAATTTAAAAAATACGTATCTGGTAAAATTTTTCTGAACTCTTTCAATTCTAATAGAATGAGAGCTGAAAATAGGATTCCAGATAATGCAACAATACTCCAATTGAGGACGAACTAGGGCATTATAGAGAGCCTTTAATGTAAAAGGATCAGAAAATTCAGCTGCGTTACGTTGAATAAGCTTTGGAAATAATAAAATCAATATGATCAGTAAAATTTAATTTTCGATCAAGAAAAATTCCAAGGTCCTTGATCAAGGATACTCGTACCAGATTGACTGACCTAATTTTATAATTAAAACTGATATTACTATTAGTTCTGTAAAGTGAAAAGATTTGGCATTTTTTTATATTCAAAACAAGATAATTAGCATCACACCAATCAGCTAATGCATCAATATCTTGCTGTAAAAGGTAACAGTCACTTAAACTTGAAATGGATCGAAATAATTTGAGATCATCCGCAAAAAGTAAAGATTGCGAGAAACGAATAGTTTTGGGCAGGTCGTTTATAAATAGCAAAAAAAGAAGAGGCCCTAAATGGCTGCCTTGTGGCACTCCCGACGTTACATGAAATTGGTAAGAATAGTTAGAATTAATTTTAACTATTTGGAAACGATTGGACAAGTAGGATGTAATCCATTGCAAAAAATTTGACGAGAAACCTAACTTCTCAAGTTTAATGCAGAGAGCAGTGAGGTTGACTTTATCAAACGCTTTAGCAAAATCAGTATAAATAACGTCAGTTTGCAATTTTCTGTCAAAGTTGTGATAAACATAATTACAAAAAAGGGAAAGATTAGTGGTAGTGGACCTGCCAATACGAAAGCCATGTTGTTTATCACAAAAAATATTATTAAGTATAGGTTTAATTTTTATAGTAACAATTTTTTCAAGCAGTTTATCTTGTTTACACCCCGATTTATGTGTGGGAACCACATGGGCGATTTTCCAACAATCAAGAAACTTGCCAGTTGATAATGAGGTTTGAAAAATTAAAACAAGGGGATAACTCAAAGAATTAGAACAGCTTTTCAATAAAAGATTACAAATCCCATCATTATCCAAAGACGTCTTAATGTCAAGTTCAGAAAGGGCAATTTCCACATCAGAGCAATTTAATTCAATATTAGATATATCGAACAATGGTTCCAAATCAGTATGGAAATTATTCAAATTACAATCACTGGAATAAACGGACTTAAAAAAGTCAGCAAAAAGATTACAAATTTCAGTTGGTTCAGAGGACCCATTTCCACAGTAAAACATATAAGAAGGTAAACCATTCGATTTTCTTTTAGAGTTAACAAAGGTCCAGAATACTTTACTATTTTGTTTTAATGAGAGTTCGGTCATTAATATATAAGACTTATAAAGAAATGAATTTAGGGTATTAAAATCATTTTGGCAATGGCTATAAATATTTTTTATATCCAAGTTACTCTTATCCTCACGAAAACGTTTAAAAGCTTTATTTTTTTTATTTTTCATGTTAGTTAATCGCTTGTTATATCATGGTGGATTACGATTAGACCTAATTATTTTTTCCGGAACGAATAAACTGAAGCCTTCATAAAGAATTTTTAAGAAAAATGAATACATATTAATTAGATTAGACTCATGAGATAAAGAGGTCCAATCAATATGATTGAAATAAGAAATTAACGAAGCAAAATCAGCGTTTTTGAAATCATAATCACGCAGTAATTAAACCTGACCGTGTAACCACTAAACTTAGAGTGGTTTTCAATGCATCTTGCCCATCTTCTAACAAGAAAAGCCTAAACGACCTTCTGCATTCAGGACCTATTCTGCAGCAGGATCTTGTCGTACAGACCTTAAAATGGAGATTTTTCCGTCTTGTGTTTAACGCTGACATAACAAAAATGTAAAGTAAAGTAGACACAAACACAGAATCAAGGAGTATTATTTCGAAAATCTTCTGTTGAACCTGTAGAAGACTTTGAACTCCACACCGTGACCTTCGGAGTGAATTGCGCACCATTTCTTGCAATTAGAACACTTTTACAACTAGCCGAAGACGTAAAAATCTCACGGGAGGTTTCACGGTACAAGAAGCAATTAAGGCTCGAAAACAATTAACTCAGACCTTAGAATCATCAGGATTGAGCTCATGAAATGGACCTACAATGACCGAAAAATCATTGAAGATTTACCTGAACACAAACTATTATCAGTGGATTGTCTACACATCCCTGAAAATTTAGGAACGAAAACTCTGGGCATTATAGGGAACATTTCTCAAGATTCATTCTCTTTTCCGCATCCAATCATACAGTACACTTCAACATATACGAAATGAGAGGTTTTATCAACTATCGCCAGGCTTTTCGACCCATGTGGCAGGCTGGCGCCTGTCATCGTTGTAGCCAAACTTATCATGCAGCAGATTTGGTTAGATAAAGTTGATTGGGATGATGTTCTAACTCCTCTTACATTCAAAATTTGGAAGCCGTTTATAAAAAATTGCTCAGTGATTCAGAGTATTAAAATTCCGCGGTGGATTCGATATACACCGACATGTGCTGTAGAAATCCACGACTTCTGTGATTCATCGGAAAAGGCCTTGTGTGCGACACTTTATATTCGAATTCAAGACCAAGGTCAGGTATATACCAATCTACTGGTTGCCAAGCCCCGAGTGGCTCCCCTTAAAAAGATCTCCTTACCCAGACTTGTACTCTGTGGTGTCGTGTTACTAGCCACGTTAGCTTCATCAATACTGCCGAACCTACAAATAACCCAATACGATCCTTTTTATTGGACTGACTCATCCATTGTGTTAGCATGGTTAAGAAAACCGGGTAATGCCTGAAATACCTTCGTTGGAAATCGGGTGTCGGAAGTGGCTGATAAAATTGGAATAACAAATTGGAACCATGTTGACTCACAAAATAATCCAGCCGACATCGCGAGTCGTGGATGTTCATCCAGTGAATTGGAAACTAACACTTTGTGGTGGCATGGATCTTCGTGGCTGAAATTACATAGATCTCAATGGCCACAACAAAAAGTTTTTCCCGACACCAACATGGATTCGAAAATTATAAAATCCTTGGTCACGACTACATTTGATATCCCCTTATTAAATTTTCAAAGTTATCTAAAGCATGCAGAACACTAGTTTAGGCATTTAGATTTTGGAGAAACACCGGAGCCAAGAGGAGTCAATTGCGAGTCTCTTCAAAAGACAGGTGTTCTGAAGAAATTAAATTCATCAAAAACCGTTTAATTATGTTGACTCAAAATCATTATTTCGCGGAAGAATATCATTTACTGTCAAATGGTTCAAAAATATCTGCTAGCAGTTCACTTCTGACCCTAACTCCATTTATCGATTCTGCGGGAACAATACGGGCAAATGGGTGTCTCATACAATCACCAATGTTGACCTATAATGAACGTCATCCGATTCTGTTACCATTTGATTCATGACTAACTCCATTACTAGTGGAACACACTCATAGTATGACATTGCACGGCGGCAATCAGCTCATGATACGAGTCCTTCGCACTGAATTCTGGAGTGGAACTGATGTACTCTGCAAAATTAGACATATATTCATGTTTATATGTTTGTATTGTCAAACAATATTTCAATAAAAATTACCACAATTTTCAAATACAAATTACAATATACAAATATATTTGTAAAGTCGTTTGCGATGTTTTGATTTTTTCTCAAATTACTACAAAACGTCACCGATATGGCTGATGGCTGAACTAGTAGAGGTTGACGCAGTAGGATTTGTTGTAATTGTGTGAACCAACAACAGGCATTTAGTTGTTGTTTCATGACTCTAACCGTCAAATTCAACACAGATCCATATGAACAAACACAGTAAACAAAATTAGAGCAACAAAATAAACTGAATTTATCAGATGGAGTCATAAGAAAGCAAAATCAGTTGCTCTAATGCGCCAACCTCTACTAGTTCAGCCATGATCTGGCCGCTTATGTCAAATCTCTTGCCGGAGTTACTGTCGCTGAAAAATCAGAGACAGGGGCGTGGCAAGTGAGAGAAGTGTAAGTGGGGTAGTAAAAATGTGTGAATGTATTTCTACTGTCGGAGCAAAACTGTCGCGTGCAAACGCCAGGTTAAAAAATTAGCCTTGACTCTATAGCAGTTCCGTTGATGTTACGTTTGTGGTGAAGATGCCAGACCGTTATCATCATTAATCGGTACGGGGGAAATTGTGGAATTCATATTTAGACCCAATCTTAGTAGTCTTCATCTGTGTATGCTCCAAGATATTTAATATTCAAATCATTTCGGCATTTCTCGACACTGGCACACAAGTAGGCATTATAATTTGACTTTGTATCCCTTAAAAGGTTGACCACTCTTCAAAATGGAATCTCTGGATAAATTTACAAACTTTTACAACGATTTAGCCGATTTTGAGGAATTTCAAGGCAATAGCAAGGCCGAGGACAAGGTGCATGCATTGGAAGTTTTTCGAGTACATTTAGACTATATTTGGACACAAATTCAGCGAGCCTACGAGGATTGTCGGAACTTTAAACCATCTGAGGGGGAAAGAGCAATAGATCTTAAAAAATTGCGTGATAAATTTCACAAAGCTCTTGTTATCTATAAAAGTGCACTCGGTTCCATAAATGCGGAAATGGCAACGCTTATGCCCGCAAAAAAACCCGACTGAAAGAACCGAACGATGATGAGATTTGAAACAAACAGTTTTTGAAAAGCAGCCCCAATATTCTATGAAATTGCCCCATGTAATTATTATTAATTATTATTTCACACATACCCTTAACCCATTAGGGTTTTCACTTAGCATGGAAGAACTTGCTAGACCGTTACGACAATACACGAATTCAAGTTAATGAACACTTCAATATACTGATCAACTTGCCCTCAGTTTCAACAGTTTTTTTTGCCTTAAAACGCTGCAACAGGCAGTAAATGGCTGTCTACAATCCCCAAAAACATTAAATATCGATACAAACAACTGGGACCCAATTCTTATATTTCTTTGTTCAACAAAATTGCCACGAAAATACCTAAAAGTTTTTGGAAACACATTACAAGACAGCTCTCAAATGCCCCATGGAATGAATTCGATAAATTGTTGACACAAAGATTCAAGACTTTAGAATTTGTGGGAAACGTAACACAAATGTCTGCAAATTCTGACAATTTAGCACATGATAATCGAAAATCAAATCCGAAAGACAAGCGGGTGAACACCTTTCAAACGAACCTCAGTCAACCTCAAAAGGAAGGATACAAATTTTCTCATGTTAAGAGACGTAATGCTACCACTTCTAACTGTCGACTATGTATGTAAAGGATACCATTTTTAACGAGTATGAACAACCTTTTTGGATAAGAACGTCAACTATAGAATTCACTCAGTAAAAACAACAAATTCTCGGCTGAACACGGTGTAAAAAATTTCACAAGCAAATACAACTGCAGAATATGCAATCAACGACACCACACTCTATTGCATAAGTGTAATACATCCCAGGATACATCACTTGAACACGAACACGAGATAAGATCTGATACCAGTCCACAAGCACCTAACACAAAAATACAGTCCACATCGAACATCGAAACATCAAATATCACAACATTGAGTCTTAGAGACGATAACCAATCCAGTCAACCTCAAGGGCAACGAGGAACTTTATTATTTACCGCCATAGTCGAGATTGAAGTAAACGGAGCAATCATTGATCCTGGATCTCCATCCACCTTAATCTCCGAGGAAGTTAAAAAATCGACTTCGATCGCCTACATAACGAAACCTAGTCCACATTTCCGGTTTAAGTCCACAAGTAATGGAAACTTCAACTAAAGCTTACATTTTTGATCTTTGTTCTAGGATGGACCTCAGTTTTAGATTAGAAGTTTGGGCACCAGTACTCAAACGCTCCCATCTAATTTGCCATCCAGAAACCGTGACCTAAATATGATGAGTGAAATCTCGAAGCTGCAATTAGCAGACCCACTGTTCCATATCAGTCAACCCATCAAAATGCTGACAGGACTAGACATCGGTCCTTACAATGCGGTCTATCGGAACTCTCTTAACCTAAAAAACAGTTTTTGGTTGGATAGTGGGGGGCCCAATAAATCAATCGACTCAAAATGCATCAAGCATTTCATGACATAACTCTGTGGCCCTTGACAAAGTCCACACACAATTTTGGGAGGTGGAGGTGACCCCAAAAACGGTGTTGAGGTCAGACTAAGGTACATTTTGCGAAAATAACTACAGAACAACAACCTTTAGAAACACCTCCGGCAGATATGTTGTCACCCTACCGATTAAAAATTTTGATGAAATCGGTCATTCGCGCAATATTGCAATGTCACAATTTCCCAGAATGGAAAAAAGCTTAGTTCCAAGCCAGACATTAAATATCAATACGATCAAGCAATTCTCGAATATTTAAAGATGGGACACATGAAGAAACTTCCTACACCAGATATCTATTATTATCTGCCGCATCACGCAGTAATTAAACCTGACCGTGTAACCACTACACATAGAGTTGTTTTCAATGCATCTTGCCCGTCTTCTAACAAGAAAAGCCTAAACGACTTACTGCATCCAGGACTTATTCTTGAGCAGGATCCTGTCGTACAGACCTTAAAATTGAGATTTTTCCGTCTTGTGTTTAACGCCTACATCACAAAAATGTACTGGCAAATATTAGTAAAGTAGACATAAACACAATATCAAGGAATATTGTTTCGAACATCTTCTTTTGAACCTGTAGAAGACTTTGAACTCCAAACCGTGACCTTCGGAGTGAATTGCGCACCATTTCTTGCAATTAGAACACTTTTACAACTAGCCGAAGACGTAAACATCTCACATCCGCTAGCTGCACAAATTCTGGAACAAAATATGGACGTTGACGACGTATTGGCGGGAGGTTTTACGGTACAAGAAGCAATTAAGGCTCGAAAACAATTAACTCAGACGTTAGAATCAGCAGGATTTGAGCTCATGAAATGGACCTACAATGACCGAAAAATCATTGAAGATTTACCAGAAAACAAACTATTATCAGTCGATTGTCTACACATCTCTGAAAATTTACGAACGAAAACTCTGGGCATTAAATGGAACATTTCTCAAGATTCATTCTCTTTTCCGCAACCAATCATACAGTACACTTCAACATATACGAAACGAGAGGTTTTATCAACTATCGCCAGGCTTTACGACCCATGTGGCTGGCTGGCGCCTGTCATCGTTGTAGCCAAACTTATCATGCAGCAGATTTGGTTAGATAGAGTTGATTGGGATGATGTTCTAACTCTTCTTACATTCAAAATTTGGAAGACGTTTATAAAAAATTGCTCAGTGATTCAGAGTATTAAAATTCCGCGGTGGATTCGATATACACCGACATGTGCTGTAGAAATCCACGGCTTCTGTGATTCATCGGAAAAGGCCTTGTCTGCGACACTTTATATTCGAATTCAAGACCAAGGTCAGGTATATACCAATCTACTACCCGACTGGCTCCCCTTAAAAAGATCTCCTTACCCAGACTTGAACTCTGTGGAGCCGTGTTACTAGCCACGGTAGCTTCATCAATATTGCCGAACCTACAAATAACCCAATACGATCCTTTTTATTGGACTGACTCCTCCATTGTGTTAGCATGGTTAAGAAAACCGGGTAATGCCTGAAATACCTTCGTTGGAAATCGGGTGTCGGAAGTGGCTGATAAAATTGGAATAACAAATTGGAACCGTTTAATTATGTTGACTCAAAATCATTATTTCGCGGAAGAATATCATTTACTGTCAAATGGTTCAAAAATATCTGCTAGCAGTTCACTTCTGACCCTAAATCCATTTATCGATTCTGCGGGAACAATACGGGCAAATGGGTGTCTCATACAATCACCAATGTTGACCTATAATGAACGTCATCCGACTCTGTTACCATATGATTCACGACTAACTCAATTTCTAGTGGAACACACTCATAGTATTACATTGCAAGGCGGCAATCAGCTCATGATACGAGTCCTTCGCACTGAATTCTGGACTGGAACTGATGTACTCTGCAAAATTAGACATGTATTCATGTTTATTAGAGGGACCATGAAATACATAGAAAAATGGAAAAGTGTTATTCTTTCCGCTCCCCGCTCATTTTGTAGAGTATTGGGCATCAAAACTAATATCCGTTCAAAAATTTTTCCAATCGGATGCAAACCGGCCAGTCCGTCACGACTTTTAGCCCTAAAAATGGAGTAAAACTAGTTGCAAGCTCTGATGAGCTATAACTCGCACGCCAGACGACTTTCAGAAAATACGCCTTAAACATTTGTGTTGCAAATGTACAGGCAAAGATTTTTCTCCTACCCAATTTTTGACCTAGCTATGACCCTTCATGGTGTTTTTAGAGGTCAAACTTCAAATTTGAGTCAAAATTTTTTTCAAACGTAAATTAGTAATTTTAGTTATAAATCTATTTAGATTTGACTATTGCCAAATTGTAAAGTATTATATGTAGTTTCCATAAAAAATAAGACATTTTTAAAACATATTGTTTATTCCATTCCTAGCAACCGTAGCAACCGTGATTTGTTTGCCTAGCATTGTCACTCATTTTAACAAACGGTACAATATAATTTGTTTTTTTGTCGTATTCGCTTCTTCACAAACAAAAGTTCTTTCAGTTGTATACATTCGTCATTGTTCTTATTTAATTGTTGAAATCCTGAAAAAAGTGAGTTTTTTGGCAAATACATTTTTTAAAATGGAAAATAGTGGTACATCCAGATGTGTTAACTGATTGGTAAGTATTTAAAACCAAATATTTTTGCAAATTAGGCATAAAATATGATGGTGATAATGTTTTATTGCAGGAAGAAAGAAAACCAATTTTGATGGAAGAATGCTTCCAAGTAAAAAAGATGTATTTGTAAGACTCTTTCGTCTAATACAAGGTGATAAGATGAGTGTTAAAGACAGTGCTTCTGTTGTAGCAAATGAATTGATGGAAATTTATAGGTCCTTTGAAATTCCGACAAAACGAAAGGATGGCGTTAAAAAAAACTATTGTTAGACATTACAATAAGTTCAATAGCTAAAGAAAATATAAGAATTGCGCCCGAGAAAGAACATTCATTAAATCATTAGATACATTGTTTGATGTATCGCACACCGATGTCATAAAATTATTAAAAAAGGAGAAAAAACAGAAAACCCTAGACTTTTTTAATGATCATCGTAAGTCGCTTACATTGGTACGTCAAAAATTCGTTTTAAATGTTGTAAGGCTACAAACAAAGAATAATTCAAGAAAATCTAGTGACTCTGAGGAAATTTTAATAGACGACAACAGTGACACAGAATCAGAATCAAATGTGAATCAAACAACTAACTAGTAGTGTTAAGGCAGAACCATTTCAAAGCATTATTGAATCTGGAATGAACCAAGCCTTAGACAGGTTCCAAGTAAGTAACAATCGACCGCAGTTATCATTGGCCAAACTGCATATAATTTGGGCATTGACGTTAGTACATTAAATATTTCACCGGAATATATAAGACTGCAACGTATTAACAACAGAGACAAAATTTTTCAAATTATTAAAGAGAAATTTCATACTAACTCAGCTTTTACTGTCCACTGGGATGGAAATGTTTTAGATGACTGTACCAGTACGAGTCATGTAAAATGCAATAGATTGGCAATAATATTATCTGCATGCGGTGAAACAAAAATTTTAGGTGTACCAAAACTAACTAGATAAACAGGTGCTATCGAAGCTGACGCTGTGTACATGTACAGGATAACGTAATGGCCATGTGCTTTGACACAAGTATCAACACCAGTTCATCAATAGGAGCTTATGCTGTCCTGGAACAAAAACTAGGCAGACATTTGCTGTATTTGGCATGTCGCCATCATATAATGGAACTGCTTGCCGGAGCTGCATTTAAAGTGACCATAGAATCAACAACATCTGGTCCTAAAATAGCTTTATTCGAAAAATTTCGCACTTCATGGCCTGACCTACAACACGATAATTTTGAATCTGGTACTATGGATCCTAATATTAACAGAAATTTTACAGTTGGCATTCGGAATGAAATAACTGAATTCATTAAAGATCAAATCCTGAATAAAGTGGACAGACACGACACGACTACATAGAAATGCTGAAATTGGGATTGCTTTTCCTCGGAGAAAAAATTCCAAATTATAAAATTTCTCAGCCAGGTGCCGTAAGTCATGCCCGGTGGATGGCAAAGGTTATATATTCCTTAAAAATCTTTCTTTTTAGAAAGCAACTCAATCTCTCTGGTAAGATGTGTGAAAATCATTTTTATTTTTTTTTAAATTATAAAGGAAATCATTTTAATTTCAGCTCAGCAATTGAAAAATATTAGAAGGTTTAACATTTTCGTCGTTACAATATACTTAAAATACTGGTTTTTGTGTCAAGTGGCACCAAAAGCACCTGCCAATGATTTAAACCTTTTAAAGGATCTGGACAACTTTAAGGTAATTGATAGAGACGTAGGGGTTGCGGTGCAAAACAGACTCCTTCGACATCTCTGGTATTTAAATGAATTTAATATAGCATTGGCCTTTTTTGACGATGATGTTGATGTTCATATAAAAAGAAATATGTTGTTGAATTTGAAAAAAATAGGTCATCCTGATGAACCAAAACGGACTCGTTTGCCACCTAAGGAATTCGCCTCTATGCAACTAAGTGACTGTTACAAAAAACACTTTATTTTTTTTTGAAACTATTCTGAATCAGAATATAACAACCATTACTACAACATTTTTGATGACTGATCCGAGTACATGGAACAGAAATAAAGAGTACCTTGCGGCAAAAAATATTGTTAAAAAGCTTCTAGTTGTAAATGATATTGCAGAACGTGGAGTTGCATTAATAACGCGATTCAATGCTGTTTTAACTCACCAAAAAGAGCAGAAACAATCTATATTGCATACAATGGAACAACAGTGTAAAAATCTTCCTACAAAAAGTTTTTGCAAAACAAAATTTGTAGAATACTTAGAAAATAATTTTTCAAAAGAAGATGTTTAATTTTTTGTTTGTTTTTAAATTAAAACTTTGTTGATTTTTTCATTGTTTTTAACTCTGTCATGGAATAAACGATATGTTTTAAAAATGTCTTATTTTTTATGGAAACTACATATAATACTTTACAATTTGGCAATAGTCAAACCTAAATAGGTTTATAACTAAAATGACTAATTTACGATTGAAAAAAATTTTGACTCAAATTTGAAGTTTGACCTCTAAAAACACCATGAAGGTTCAAAGCTAGGTCAAAAATTGTGTAGGAGAAAAATCTTTGCCTGCACATTTGCAATACAAATGTTTATGGTGTATTTTCTGATAGTCGTCTGGCGTACGAGTTATAGCTCATCAAAGCTTGCAACTAGTTTTACTCCATTTTTAGGGCTAAAAGTCGTGACGGACTGGACTGGCCGGTTTGCATCCGATTGGAAAAATTTTTGCACGGATATTATTTTTGATGCCCAATACACTAGAAAATGAGCGGGGAGCGGAAAAAATAACACTTTTTGTTTTATGGGCGCTCTAATGTTTATATGTTTGTATTGTCAAACAATATTTCAATAAAAATTACCACAAATTACAATATACAAATATATTTGTAAAGTCGTTTGCGAGGTTTTTCTTTTTTCTCAAATTACTACAAAACGTCACCGATATGGCTGATGGCTGAACTATTAGAGGTTGACGCAGTAGGATTTGTTGTAATTGTGTGAACCAACAACAGGCATTTAGTTGTTGTTTCATGACTCTAACCGTCAAATTCAACACAGATCCATATGAACAAACACATTAAACAAAATTACAGCAACAAGATACACTGAATTTATCAGATGGAGTCATAAGAAAGCAAAATCAGATGCTCTAATGCGCCAACCTCTACTAGTTCAGCCATGATCTGGCCGCTTATGTCAAATCTCTTGCCGAAGTTACTGTCGTTGAAAAATCAGAGACAGTGGCGAGGAAAGTGAGAGAAGTGTAAGTGGGGTAGTAAAAATGTGTGAATGTATTTATACTGTCGGAGCAAAACTGTCCCGTGTAAACGCCAGGTTAAAAAATTAGCCTTGACCCTATAGCAGTTCCGTTGACGTTACGTTTGTGGTGAAGATTAATCGGTACGGGGAAAATTGTGGAGTTCGTATTTAGACCCAATCTTAGTAGTCTTCATCTGTGTATGCTGCAAGATGTTTAATATTCAAATCATTTCGGCATTTCTCGACGCTGTCTTCAAAATGGAATTTCTGGATAAATTTACCAACTTTTACAACGATTTAGCCGATTTTGAGGAAGTCCAAGGCAGTAGCAAGGCCGAGGACAAGGTGCATGCATTGGAAGTTCTTCGAGTACATTTAGACTATATTTGGACACAAATTAAGCGAGCCTACGAGGATTTTCGGGACTTTAAACCATCTGAGGGGGAAAGAACAATAGATCATAAAAAATTGCGTGATAAATTTTACAAAGCATTTGTTATCTATAAAAGTGCACTAGGTTCTATAAATGCGGAAATGGCAACGCTTATGCCCGCAAAAAACCCGACTGAAAGAACCGAACGATCAGAAGATTTGCAACAAATAATCCTTGAAAAGCAGCACCAATATTCTATAAAATTGCCGCCTGTGACACAGATGTTTTTTATGGAATCTGGATCTGCAATTTCAAAATCTGTTTTCCGCAATCTATGTCCAAAATCCCAGACTTAGCAAAGTTGAAAAACTTTACCGTCTGACCCAAAAATCAGGGGGTGAGCCCGCAAAATTATTTCACACATACCCTTAACCCATGAGGGTTTTGATTTAGCATGGAAGAACTTGCTAGACCGTTACGACAATATACGAATGCAAGTTAATGAACACCTCAATATACTGATCAACTTGTCCTCAGTTTCAACAGATTCTAGTTGTTCTCTTAAACCGCTGCAACGTGCATTAAATGGCTGTCTATAATCCCTAAAAACATTAAATATCGATACCAAGAACTAGGACCCAATTCTTATAGTTCTTTGTTCAACAAAATTGCCACGAAAATACCTAGAAGATTTTGAAAACACATTACAAGACAGCTCTCAAATGCCCCAGTGGAATGAATTCGATAAAATTTTGACACAAAGATTCAAGACTTTAGAATCTGTGGGAAACGTGACACAAATGTCTGCAAATTCTGACAATTTACCACATGATAATCGAAAAGCAAATCCGAAAGACAAGCGGGTGAACACCTTTCAAACGAACCTGAGTCAACCTCAAAAGGAAGGATACAAATTTTCTCACGTTAAGACAAGTAATTCTACCACTTCTAACTGTCGACTACCTTTTTGGATAAGAACGTCAACGATAGAATTCACTCAGTAAAAACGAAAAATTCTCGGTTGAACACGGTGTAAAAAATTGCACAAGCAAATACAACTGCAGAATATGCAATCAGCGACACCACACTCTATTGCATAAGGGTAATACATTCCAGGATACATCACTTGAACACGAACACGAAATAAGATCTGATACCAGTCCACAAGCACCTAACACAAAAATACAGTCCACATCGAACATCGAAACATCAAATATCACAACATTGAGTCTTAGAGACGACAACCAATTTAGTCAACCTCAAGGTCAACGAGAAACTTTATTATTTACCGCCATAGTCGAAATTGAAGTAAACGGTCAACGATATGACGCCAGAGCAATCATTGCTCCTGGATCTCAATCCACCTTCATCTCCGAGAAGTTAAAAAATCGACTTCGATTGCCTACACAGCGAAACCTAGTCCACATTTCCAGTTTAAGTCCACAAGTGACGGAAACTTCAACTAAATCTTACATTTTTGATCGTTGTTCTAGGGTGGGCCCCAGTTTTAGATTAGAAGTCTGGGCACCAGTACTCAAACGCTCCCATCTAATTTGCCATCCAGAAGCCGTGACCTAAATATGAGGAGTGAAATCTCGAAGCTGCAATTTGCAGATCCACTGTTCCATATCAGTCAACCCATCGAAATGCTGATAGGACTAGACATCGGTCGTTACGTCTATGACATAAGTGTCCCGATGCGGTCTATCGAAACTCTCTTAACCCAAAAAACAGTCTTTGGTTGGATAGTGGGGGGCCCAATAAATCAATCGACTCAGAATTCATCTAGCATTTCATTACATAACTCTGTGGCCCTTGACAAAGTCCTCACACAATTTTGGGAGGTGGGGGTGACCCCAAAAACGGTGTTGAGGTCAGGAGAAGATACATTTTGCGAAAACAACTACAGAACAACAACCTTTAGAAACACCGCCGGCTGATACGTTGTCACCCTACCGTTTAAAAAATTTGATGAAATCGGTCATTCGCGCAATATTGCAATGGCACAATTTCTCGGAATGGAAAAAAAGATCAGTTCCAAGCCAGACATTAAATATCAATACGATCAAGCAATTTTCGAATATTTAACGATGGGACACATGAAGAAACTTCCTATACCAGATATCTACAAACATCCAACTTATTATCTGCCGCATAACGCAGTAATTAAACCTGACCGTGTAACCACTAAACTTGAGTGGTTTTCAATGCATCTTGCCCGTCTTCTAACAAGAAAAGCCTAAACGACGTACTGCATCCAGGACCTATTGTGAAGCAGGATACTGTCGTACAGGCCCTAAAATGGAGATTTTTCCGTCTTGTGTTTAACGCTGACATCACAAAAATGTACTGGCACATATTAGTAAAGTAGACACAAACAAAATATCAACGAATATTAGAAGACTTTGAACTCCAAACCGTGACCTTCGGAGTGAATTGCGCGCCATTTCTTGCAATTAGAACACTTTTACAGCTAGCCGAAGACGTAAAAATCTCACATCCGCAAGCGGCACAAATTCTGGAGTAACATATGTACGTTATTGGCGGGAGGTTTTACGGTACAAGAAGCAATTAAGGCTCGAAAACAATTAACTCAGACCTTAGAATCAGCAGGATTTGAGCTCACGAAATGGACCTACAATAACCGAAAAATCATTGAAGATTTACCTGAAAACAAACTATTATCAGTCGATTGTCTACACATCTCTGAAAATTTAGGAACGAAAACTCTGGGCATTAAATGGAACATTTCTCAAGATTAATTCTCTTTTCCGCAACCAATCATACAGTACACTTCAACATATATGAAACGAGAGGTTTTATCAACTATCGCCAGTCTTTTCGACCCATGTCGCTGGCTGGCGCCTGTCATCGTTGTAGCCAAACTTATCATGCAGCAGATTTGGTTAGATAGAGTTGATTTGGATGATGTTCTAAATCCTCTTACATTCAAAATTTGGAAGACGTTTATAAAAAAATTGCTCAGCGATTCAGAGAATTAAAATTCCGCGGTGGATTCGATATAAACCGACATGTGCTGTAGAAATCCACGGCTTCTGTGATTCATCGGAAAAGGCCTATTCTTATTCTGCGACACTTTAACCCAATACGATCCTTCTTATTGGACTGACTCATACATTGAGTTAGCATGGTTAAGAAAACCGGGTAATGCCTGAAATACCTTCGTTGGAAATCGGGTGTCGGAAGTGGCTGATAAAATTGGAATAAAAATTGGAACCATGTTGACTCACAATAAAATCCAGCCGACATCGCGTTTCGCGGATGTTCATCCAGTGAATTGGAAACTAACACTTTGTGGCGGCATGGATCTTCGTGGCTGAAATTACATAGATCTCAATGGCCACAACAAAAAGCTTTTCCCGACACCAACATAGAATCGAAAATTATAAAATCCTTCGTCACGACTACATTTGATGATCCCCTTATTAAATTTTCAAAGTTATCTAAAGCATGCAGAACACTAGTTTACGCATTTAGATTTTGGAGAAACACGGGAGCCAAGAGGAGTCAATTGCGAGTCTCTTCAATAGACATAAGTTCTGAAGAAATCAAATTCATCGAAAACCGTTTAATTATGTTGACTCAAAATCATTATTTCGCGGAAGAATATCATTTACTGGCAAATGGTTCAAAAATATCTGCTAGCAGTTCACTTCTGACCCTAAATCCATTTATCGATTCTGCGGGAACAATACGGGCAAATGGGTGTCTCATACAATCACCAATGTTGACCTATAATGACCGTCATCCGATTCTGTTAACATATGATTCACGACTAACTCAATTACTAGTGGAACACACTGCACGGCGGCAATCAGCTCATAATACGAGTCCTTCGCGCTGAATTCTGGAGTGGAACTGATGTACTCTGCAAAATTAGACATGTATTCATGTTTATATGTTTGTATTGTCAAACAATATTTCAATAAAAATAACCACAAATTTCAAATACAAATTACAATATACAAATATATTTGTAAAGTCGTTTGCGATGTTTTGCTTTTTTCTCAAATTACTACAAAACGTCACCGATATGGCTGATGGCTGAACTAGTAGAGGTTGACGCAGTAGGATTTGTTGTAATTGTGTGAACCAACAACAGGCATTTAGTTGTTGTTTCATGACTCTAACCGTCAAATTCAACACAGATCCATATGAACAAACACAGTAAACAAAATTAGAGCAACAAAATAAACTGAATTTATCAGATGGAGTCATAAGAAAGCAAAATCAGTTGCTCTAATGCGCCAACCTCTACTAGTTCAGCCATGATCTGGCCGCTTATGTAAAATCTCTTGCCGAAGGTACTGTCGTTGAAAAATCAGAGACAGATGCGAGGCAAGTGAGAGAAGTGTATGTGGGGTAGTAAAAATGTGTGAATGTATTTCTACTGTCGGAGCAAAACTGTCCCGTGTAAACGCCAGGTTAGAAAATTAGCCTTGACCCTATAGAAGTTCCGTTGATGTTACGTTTGTGGTGAAGATGCCAGATCGTTATCATCATTAATCGGTACGGGGAAAATTGTGGAGTTCATATTTAGACCCAATCTTAGTAGTCTTCATCTGTGTATGCTCCAAGATATTTAATATTCAAATCACTTCGGCATTTCTCGACACTGGCACACTAGTAGGCATTATATTTTGACTTGGTATCCCTTAAAAGTTTGACCACTCTTCAAAATGGAATTTCTGGATAAATTTACCAACTGTTACAACGATTTAGCCGATTTTGAGGAAGTCCAAGGCAAGGTGCATGCATTGGAAGTTCTTCGAGTACATTTAGACTATATTTGGACACAAATTAAGCGAGCCTACGAGGATTGTCGGGACTTTAAACCATCTGAGGGGGAAAGAACAATAGACCATAAAAAATTGCGTGATAAATATCACAAAGTTCTTGTTATCTATAAAAGTGCACTAGGTTCTATAAATGCGGAAATGGCAACGCTTATGCCCGCAAAAACCGGACTGAAAGAACCGAACGATCAGAAGATTTGCAACAAACAATCCTTGAAAAGCAGCCCAATATTCTATAAAATTGCCCCCTGTGACATAGATGTTTTGTATGGAATCTGGATCTGGAATTTCGAGATTTGTTTTCCGCAATCTATGTCCAAAATCGCAGACTTAGCAAAGTTGAAAAACTTTACCGTCTGACCCAAAAATCAGGGGGTGAGCCCGCAAAATTATTTCACACATACCCTTAACCCATGAGGGTTTTGATTTAGCATGGAAGAACTTGCTAGACCGTTACGACAATATACGAATGCAAGTTAATGAACACCTCAATATACTGATCAACTTGCCCTCAGTTTCAACAGATTCTAGTGGTTCTCTGCAACGCAGCAACGTGCATTAAATGGCTGTCTACAATCCCTAAAAACATTAAATATCGTTACCAAGAACTGAGACCCAATTCTTATAGTTCTTTGTTCAACAAAATTGCCACGAAAATACCTAGAAGATTTTGAAAACACATTACCAGACAGCTCTCAAATGCCCCCATGGAATGAATTCGATAAATTTTTGACACAAAGATTCAAGTCTTTAGAATCTGTGGGAAACGTAACACAAATGTCTGCAAATTCTGACAATTTAGCACATGATAATCGAAAAGCAAATCCGAAAGACAAGCGGGTGAACACCTTTCAAACGAACCTCAGTCAAACTCAAAAGGAAGGATACAAATTTTCTCACGTTAAGACAAGTAATTCTACCACTTCTAACTGTCGACTATGTATGTAAAGAATACCATTTTTAACGAGTATGCCCAACCTTTTTGGATAAGAACGTCAACGATAGAATTCACTCAGTAAAAACGAAAAATTCTCGGCTGAACACGGTGTAAAAAATTGCACAAGCAAATACAACTGCAGAATATGCAATCAACGACACCACACTCTATTGCATACACTTATGCATCACTTGAACACGAACACGAGATAAGATCTGATACCAGTCCACAAGCACCTAACACAAAAATACAGTCCACATCGAATATCGAAACATCAAATATCACAACATTGAGTCTTAGAGACGACAACCAATCCAGTCAACCTCAAGGTCAACGAGAAACTTTATTATTTACCGCCATAGTCGAGATTGAAGTAAACGGTCAACGATATGACGCAAGTAGGACGCCAGAGCAATCATTGATCCTGGATCTCAATCCACCCTAATCTCCGAGAAGTTACAAAATCGACTTCGATCGCCTACACAACGAAACCTAGTCCACATTTCCAGTTTAAGTCCACAAGTGACGGAAACTTCAACTGAAGCTTACATTTTTGATCTTTGTTCTAGGGTGGACCCCAGTTTTAGATTAGAAGTTTGGGCACCAGTACTCAAACGCTTCCATCTAATTTGCCATACAGAAACCGTGACCTAAATATGATGAGTGAAATCTCGCAGCTGCAATTAGCAGACCCACTGTCCCATATCAGTCAACCCATCGAAATGCTGATAGAACTAGACATCGGTCCTTACATCTATGACATAGGTGTCCCGATGCGGTCTATCGGAACTCTCTTAACGCAAAAAAACAGTCTTTGGTTGGATAGTAAGGTGCCCAATAAATCAATCGACTCAGAATTCATCTAGCATTTCATTACATAACTTTGTGGCTCTTGACAAAGTCCTCACACAAATTTGGTAGGTGGAGGAGACCCCAAAAACTGTGTTGAGGTCAGAAGAAGACACGTTTTGCGAAAAAAAAACTACAGAAAAACAACCTTTAGAAACACCTCCCGCAGATATGTTGTTACCCTACCGTTTAAAAAATTTGATGAAATCGGTCATTCGTGCAAGATTGCAATTGCACAATTGCTCAGAATGGAAAAAAAGCTCAGTTCCAAGCCAGACATGAAATATCAATACGATCAATCAATTCTCGAATATTTAACGATGGGACACATGAAGAAACTTCCTACACCAGATATCTACAAACATCCAAATTATTTATTTATTTATTTATTATTTATTTATTCATTCTTCATCAATAAAGGTAAAACCTCTTATAGACTACACAAAATTATAATAATAATCAAAAAAAAAAATAAAAAATATTTTAAAAACATTCTTAATTATGATTTAAAGCCTTAAATAATTGTTGCTTAAAACTAATTCTAGAAATGTTATTAAAAATATCACAATCAATAAGTACAGAATTACATATTTCAGAGCAATGAGTTAGAGGTTCTTTTTGAGCATATTTTGAACTATTCAGAAAATTCCGAAAATGAAAATTCTCGCGTAATGATCTTATAGTTGCGTAAAAATTTATACGCTCCAACAAAGCAGTGCAATTAATATGTCCATGTATCAAATCACGTATGAAGTTAACAGAATAAACTTTACGCCGACACTCTAAAGAACTCAAATCGAAAAGGGCACTGCGAGTAGTGTAACTTGGTTTAACAATTTGCCAATTTAATTTAAAAAATACGAATCTTGTAAAATTTTTCTGAACTCTTTCAATTCTAATAGAATGAGAGCTGAAAATAGGATTCCAGATAATGCAACAATACTCCAATTGAGGACGAACTAGGGCATTATAGAGAGCCTTTAATGTAAAAGGATCAGAAAATTCAGCTGCGTTACGTTGAATAAGCTTTGGAAATAATAAAATCAATATGATCAGTAAAATTTAATTTTCGATCAAGAAAAATTCCAAGGTCCTTGATCAAGGATACTCGTACCAGATTGACTGACCTAATTTTATAATTAAAACTGATATTACTATTAGTTCTGTAAAGTGAAAAGATTTGGCATTTTTTTATATTCAAAACAAGATAATTAGCATCACACCAATCAGCTAATGCATCAATATCTTGCTGTAAAAGGTAACAGTCACTTAAACTTGAAATGGATCGAAATAATTTGAGATCATCCGCAAAAAGTAAAGATTGCGAGAAACGAATAGTTTTGGGCAGGTCGTTTATAAATAGCGAAAAAAGAAGAGGCCCTAAATGGCTGCCTTGTGGCACTCCCGACGTTACATGAAATTGGTAAGAATAGTTAGAATTAATTTTAACTATTTGGAAACGATTGGACAAGTAGGATGTAATCCATTGCAAAAAATTTGACGAGAAACCTAACTTCTCAAGTTTAATGCAGAGAGCAGTGAGGTTGACTTTATCAAACGCTTTAGCAAAATCAGTATAAATAACGTCAGTTTGCAATTTTCTGTCAAAGTTGTGATAAACATAATTACAAAAAAGGGAAAGATTAGTGGTAGTGGACCTGCCAATACGAAAGCCATGTTGTTTATCACAAAAAATATTATTAAGTATAGGTTTAATTTTTATAGTAACAATTTTTTCAAGCAGTTTATCTTGTTTACACCCCGATTTATGTATGGGAACACCCCGATTTATGTATGGGAACCACATCAAGAAACTTGCCAGTTGATAATGAGGTTTGAAAAATTAAAACAAGGGGATAACTCAAAGAATTAGAACAGCTTTTCAATAAAAGATTACAAATCCCATCATTATCCAAAGACGTCTTAATGTCAAGTTCAGAAAGGGCAATTTCCACATCAGAGCAATTTAATTCAATATTAGATATATCGAACAATGGTTCCAAATCAGTATGGAAATTATTCAAATTACAATCACTGGAATAAACGGACTTAAAAAAGTCAGCAAAAAGATTACAAATTTCAGTTGGTTCAGAGGACCCATTTCCACAGTAAAACATATAAGAAGGTAAACCATTCGATTTTCTTTTAGAGTTAACAAAGGTCCAGAATACTTTACTATTTTGTTTTCGGTCATTAATATATAAGACTTATAAAGAAATGAATTTAGGGTATTAAAATCATTTAGGCAATGGCTATAAATATTTTTTAAATCCAAGTTACTCTTATCCTCACGAAAACGTTTAAAAGCTTTATTTTTTTTATTTTTCATGTTAGTTAATCGCTTGTTATATCATGGTGGATTACGATTAGACCTAATTATTTTTTCCGGAACGAATAAACTGAAGCCTTCATAAAGAATTTTTAAGAAAAATGAATACATATTAATTAGATTAGACTCATGAGATAAAGAGGTCCAATCAATATGATTGAAATAAGAAATTAACGAAGCAAAATCAGCGTTTTTGAAATCATAATCACGCAGTAATTAAACCTGACCGTGTAACCACTAAACTTAGAGTGGTTTTCAATGCATCTTGCCCTTCTTCTAACAAGAAAAGCCTAAACGACCTTCTGCATTCAGGACCTATTCTGCAGCAGGATCTTGTCGAACAGACCTTAAAATGGAGATTTTTCCGTCTTGTGTTTAACGCTGACATAACAAAAATGTAAAGTAAAGTAGACACAAACACAGTATCAAGGAGTATTATTTCGAAAATCTTCTGTTGAACTTGTAGAAGACTTTGAACTCCACACCGTGACCTTCGGAGTGAATTGCGCACCATTTCTTGCAATTAGAACACTTTTACAACTAGCCGAAGACGTAAAAATCTCACATCCGCTAGCTGCACAAATTCTGGAACAAAATATGTACGTTGACGACGGGAGGTTTCACGGTACAAGAAGCAATTAAGGCTCGAAAACAATTAACTCAGACCTTAGAATCATCAGGATTGAGCTCATGAAATGGACCTACAATGACCGAAAAATCATTGAAGATTTACCTGAACACAAACTATTATCAGTGGATTGTCTACACATCCCTGAAAATTTAGGAACGAAAACTCTGGGCATTATAGGGAACATTTCTCAAGATTCATTCTCTTTTCCGCATCCAATCATACAGTACACTTCAACATATACGAAACGAGAGGTTTTATCAACTATCGCCAGGCTTTTCGACCCATGTGGCAGGCTGGCGCCTGTCATCGTTGTAGCCAAACTTATCATGCAGCAGATTTGGTTAGATAGAGTTGATTGGGATGATGTTCTAACTCCTCTTACATTCAAAATTTGGAAGCCATTTATAAAAAATTGCTCAGTGATTCAGAGTATTAAAATTCCGCGGTGGATTCGATATACACCGACATGTGCTGTAGAAATCCACGACTTCTGTGATTCATCGGAAAAGGCCTTGTGTGCGACACTTTATATTCGAATTCAAGACCAAGGTCAGGTATATACCAATCTACTGGTTGCCAAGCCCCGAGTGGCTCCCCTTAAAAAGATCTCCTTACCCAGACTTGTACTCTGTGGTGTCGTGTTACTAGCCACGTTAGCTTCATCAATACTGCCGAACCTACAAATAACCCAATACGATCCTTTTTAATGGACTGACTCATCCATTGTGTTAGCATGGTTAAGAAAACCGGGTAATGCCTAAAATACCTTCGTTGGAAATCGGGTGTCGGAAGTGGCTGATAAAATTGGAATAACAAATTGGAACCATGTTGACTCACAAAATAATCCAGCCGACATCGCGAGTCGTGGATGTTCATCCAGTGAATTGGAAACTAACACTTTGTGGTGGCATGGATCTTCGTGGCTGAAATTACATAGATCTCAATGGCCACAACAAAAAGTTTTTCCCGACACCAACATGGATTCGAAAATTATAAAATCCTTGGTCACGACTACATTTGATATCCCCTTATTAAATTTTCAAAGTTATCTAAAGCATGCAGAACACTAGTTTAGGCATGTAGATTTTGGAGAAACACGGGAGCCAAGAGGAGTCAATTGCGAGTCTCTTCAAAAGACAGGTGTTCTGAAGAAATTAAATTCATCAAAAACCGTTTAATTATGTTGACTCAAAATCATTATTTCGCGGAAGAATATCATTTACTGTCAAATGGTTCAAAAATATCTGCTAGCAGTTCACTTCTGACCCTAACTCCATTTATCGATTCTGCGGGAACAATACGGGCAAGTGGGTGTCTCATACAATCACCAATGTTGACCTATAATGAACGTTATCCGATTCTGTTACCATATGATTCACGACTAACTCAATTACTAGTGGAACACACTCATAGTATTACATTGCACGGCGGCAATCAGCTCATAATACGAGTCCTTCGCGCTGAATTCTGGAGTGGAACTGATGTACTCTGCAAAATTAGACATGTATTCATGTTTATATGTTTGTATTGTCAAACAATATTTCAATAAAAATTACCACAATTTTCAAATACAAATTACAATATACAAATATATTTGTAAAGTCGTTTGCGATGTTTTGCTTTTTTTTCTCAAATTACTACAAAACGTCACCGATATGGCTGATGGCTGAACTAGTAGAGCTTGACTCAGTAGGATTTGTTGTAATTGTGTGAACCAACAACAGGCATTTAGTTGTTGTTTCATGACTCTAACCGTCAAATTCAACACAGATCCATATGAACAAACACAGTAAACAAAATTACAGCAACAAAATAAACTAAATTTATCAGATGGAGTCATAAGAAAGCAAAATCCTCTACTAGTTCAGCCATGATCTGGCCGCTTATGTCAAATCTCTTGCCGAAGTTACTGTCGTTGAAAAATCAGAGACAGGGGCGTGGCAAGTGAGAGAAGTGTAAGTGGGGTAGTAAAAATGGGTGAATGTATTTCTACTGTCGGAGCAAAACTGTCCCGTGTAAACACCAGGTTAGAAAATTAGCCTTGACTCTATAGCAGTTCCGTTGATGTTACGTTTGTGGTGGTTATCATCATTAATCGGTACGGGGAAAATTGTGGAATTCACATTTAGACCCAATCTTAGTAGTCTTAATCTGTGTATGCTCCAAGATATTTAATATTCAAATCATTTCGGCATTTCTCGACACTGGCACACTAGTAGACATTATGTTTTGACTTTCTATCCCTTAAAAGGTTGACCACTCTTCAAAATGGAATCTCTGGATAAATTTACAAACTTTTACAACGATTTAGCCGATTTTGAGGAATTTCAAGGCAGTAGCAAGACCGAGGACAAGGTGCATGCATTGGAAGTTCTTCGAGTACATTTAGACTATATTTTGACACAAATTAAGCGAGCCTACAAAGATTGTCAGGACTTTAAACCATCTGAGGGGGAAAGAACAATAGATCATAAAAAATTGCGTGATAAATTTCACAAAGCTCTTGTTATCTATAAAAGTGCACTAGGTTCCATAAATGCGGAAATGGCAACGCTTATGCCCCCAAAAAACCCGACTGAAAGAACCGAACGATGATGAGATTTGCAACAAACAATCCTCGAAAAGCAGCCCCAATATTCTATAAAATTGCCCCATGTAATTATTATTAATTATTATTTCACACATACCCTTAACCCATTAGGGTTTTCACTTAGCATGGAAGAACTTGCTACACCGTTACGACAATACACGAATGCAAGTTAATGAACACCTCAATATACTGATCAACTTGCCCTCAGTTTCAACAGATTCTAATGGTTCTCTTAAAACGCTGCAACGTGCAGTAAATGGCCGTCTACAATCCCTAAAAACATTAAATATCGATACAAAGAACTGGGACCCAATTCTTATAGTTCTTTGTTCAACAAAATTGCTCCGAAAATACCTAGAAGATTTTGAAAACACATTACAAGACAGCTCTCAAATGCCCCCATGGAATGAATTCGATAAATTTTTGACACAAATATTCAAGACTTTAGAATCTGTGGGAAACGTAACACAAATGTCTGCAAATTCTGACAATTTAGCACATGATAATCGAAAAGAAAATCCGAAAGACAAGCGGGTGAACACCTTTCAAACGAACCTCAGTCAACCTCAAAAGGAAGGATACAAATTTTCTCACGTTAAGACACGTAATTCTACCACTTCTAACTGTCGACTATGTACGTAAAGAATACCATTTTTAACGAGTATGCCCAACCTTTTTGGATAAGAACCTCAACGATAGAATTCACTCAGTAAATGCAACAAATTCTCGGTTGAACACGGTGTAATAATTGCACAAGCAAATACAACTGCAGAATATGCAATCAACGACACCACACTCTATTGCATAAGTGTAATACATCCCAGGATACATCACTTGAACACGAACACGAGATAAGATCTGATACCAGTCCACAAGCACCTAACACAAACATCAAATATCACAACATTGAGTCTTAGAGACGACAACCAATCCAGTCAACCTCAAGGTCAACGAGAAACTTTATTATTTACCGCCATAGTCGAAATTGAAGTAAACGGTCAACGATATGACGCCAGAGCAATCATTGCTCCTGGATCTCAATCCACCTTCATCTCCGAGAAGTTAAATAATCGACTTCGATTGCCTACACAACGAAACCTAGTCCACATTTCCAGTTTAAGTCCACAAGTGACGGAAACTTCAACTAAATCTTACATTTTTGATCGTTGTTCTAGGGTGGGCCCCAGTTTTAGATTAGAAGTCTGGGCACCAGTACTCAAACGCTCCCATCTAATTTGCCATCCAGAAGCCGTGACCTAAATATGAGGAGTGAAATCTCGAAGCTGCAATTTGCAGATCCACTGTTCCATATCAGTCAACCCATCGAAATGCTGATAGGACTAGACATCGGTCGTTACGTCTATGACATAAGTGTCCCGATGCGGTCTATCGAAACTCTCTTAACCCAAAAAACAGTCTTTGGTTGGATAGTGGGGGGCCCAATAAATCAATCGACTCAGAATTCATCTAGCATTTCATTACATAACTCTGTGGCCCTTGACAAAGTCCTCACACAATTTTGGGAGGTGGGGGTGACCCCAAAAACGGTGTTGAGGTCAGGAGAAGATACATTTTGCGAAAACAACTACAGAACAACAACCTTTAGAAACACCGCCGGCTGATACGTTGTCACCCTACCGTTTAAAAAATTTGATGAAATCGGTCATTCGCGCAATATTGCAATGGCACAATTTCTCGGAATGGAAAAAAAGATCAGTTCCAAGCCAGACATTAAATATCAATACGATCAAGCAATTTTCGAATATTTAACGATGGGACACATGAAGAAACTTCCTATACCAGATATCTACAAACATCCAACTTATTATCTGCCGCATAACGCAGTAATTAAACCTGACCGTGTAACCACTAAACTTGAGTGGTTTTCAATGCATCTTGCCCGTCTTCTAACAAGAAAAGCCTAAACGACGTACTGCATCCAGGACCTATTGTGAAGCAGGATACTGTCGTACAGGCCCTAAAATGGAGATTTTTCCGTCTTGTGTTTAACGCTGACATCACAAAAATGTACTGGCACATATTAGTAAAGTAGACACAAACAAAATATCAACGAATATTAGAAGACTTTGAACTCCAAACCGTGACCTTCGGAGTGAATTGCGCGCCATTTCTTGCAATTAGAACACTTTTACAGCTAGCCGAAGACGTAAAAATCTCACATCCGCAAGCGGCACAAATTCTGGAGTAACATATGTACGTTATTGGCGGGAGGTTTTACGGTACAAGAAGCAATTAAGGCTCGAAAACAATTAACTCAGACCTTAGAATCAGCAGGATTTGAGCTCACGAAATGGACCTACAATAACCGAAAAATCATTGAAGATTTACCTGAAAACAAACTATTATCAGTCGATTGTCTACACATCTCTGAAAATTTAGGAACGAAAACTCTGGGCATTAAATGGAACATTTCTCAAGATTAATTCTCTTTTCCGCAACCAATCATACAGTACACTTCAACATATATGAAACGAGAGGTTTTATCAACTATCGCCAGTCTTTTCGACCCATGTCGCTGGCTGGCGCCTGTCATCGTTGTAGCCAAACTTATCATGCAGCAGATTTGGTTAGATAGAGTTGATTTGGATGATGTTCTAAATCCTCTTACATTCAAAATTTGGAAGACGTTTATAAAAAAATTGCTCAGCGATTCAGAGAATTAAAATTCCGCGGTGGATTCGATATAAACCGACATGTGCTGTAGAAATCCACGGCTTCTGTGATTCATCGGAAAAGGCCTATTCTTATTCTGCGACACTTTAACCCAATACGATCCTTTTTATTGGACTGACTCATACATTGAGTTAGCATGGTTAAGAAAACCGGGTAATGCCTGAAATACCTTCGTTGGAAATCGGGTGTCGGAAGTGGCTGATAAAATTGGAATAAAAATTGGAACCATGTTGACTCACAATATAATCCAGCCGACATCGCGTTTCGCGGATGTTCATCCAGTGAATTGGAAACTAACACTTTGTGGCGGCATGGATCTTCGTGGCTGAAATTACATAGATCTCAATGGCCACAACAAAAAGCTTTTCCCGACACCAACATAGAATCGAAAATTATAAAATCCTTCGTCACGACTACATTTGATGATCCCCTTATTAAATTTTCAAAGTTATCTAAAGCATGCAGAACACTAGTTTACGCATTTAGATTTTGGAGAAACACGGGAGCCAAGAGGAGTCAATTGCGAGTCTCTTCAATAGACATAAGTTCTGAAGAAATCAAATTCATCAAAAACCGTTTAATTATGTTGACTCAAAATCATTATTTCGCGGAAGAATATCATTTACTGGCAAATGGTTCAAAAATATCTGCTAGCAGTTCACTTCTGACCCTAAATCCATTTATCGATTCTGCGGGAACAATACGGGCAAATGGGTGTCTCATACAATCACCAATGTTGACCTATAATGACCGTCATCCGATTCTGTTAACATATGATTCACGACTAACTCAATTACTAGTGGAACACACTGCACGGCGGCAATCAGCTCATAATACGAGTCCTTCGCGCTGAATTCTGGAGTGGAACTGATGTACTCTGCAAAATTAGACATGTATTCATGTTTATATGTTTGTATTGTCAAACAATATTTCAATAAAAATAACCACAAATTTCAAATACAAATTACAATATACAAATATATTTGTAAAGTCGTTTGCGATGTTTTGCTTTTTTCTCAAATTACTACAAAACGTCACCGATATGGCTGATGGCTGAACTAGTAGAGGTTGACGCAGTAGGATTTGTTGTAATTGTGTGAACCAACAACAGGCATTTAGTTGTTGTTTCATGACTCTAACCGTCAAATTCAACACAGATCCATATGAACAAACACAGTAAACAAAATTAGAGCAACAAAATAAACTGAATTTATCAGATGGAGTCATAAGAAAGCAAAATCAGTTGCTCTAATGCGCCAACCTCTACTAGTTCAGCCATGATCTGGCCGCTTATGTAAAATCTCTTGCCGAAGGTACTGTCGTTGAAAAATCAGAGACAGATGCGAGGCAAGTGAGAGAAGTGTATGTGGGGTAGTAAAAATGTGTGAATGTATTTCTACTGTCGGAGCAAAACTGTCCCGTGTAAACGCCAGGTTAGAAAATTAGCCTTGACCCTATAGAAGTTCCGTTGATGTTACGTTTGTGGTGAAGATGCCAGATCGTTATCATCATTAATCGGTACGGGGAAAATTGTGGAGTTCATATTTAGACCCAATCTTAGTAGTCTTCATCTGTGTATGCTCCAAGATATTTAATATTCAAATCACTTCGGCATTTCTCGACACTGGCACACTAGTAGGCATTATATTTTGACTTGGTATCCCTTAAAAGTTTGACCACTCTTCAAAATGGAATTTCTGGATAAATTTACCAACTGTTACAACGATTTAGCCGATTTTGAGGAAGTCCAAGGCAAGGTGCATGCATTGGAAGTTCTTCGAGTACATTTAGACTATATTTGGACACAAATTAAGCGAGCCTACGAGGATTGTCGGGACTTTAAACCATCTGAGGGGGAAAGAACAATAGACCATAAAAAATTGCGTGATAAATTTCACAAAGTTCTTGTTATCTATAAAAGTGCACTAGGTTCTATAAATGCGGAAATGGCAACGCTTATGCCCGCAAAAACCGGACTGAAAGAACCGAACGATCAGAAGATTTGCAACAAACAATCCTTGAAAAGCAGCCCAATATTCTATAAAATTGCCCCCTGTGACATAGATGTTTTGTATGGAATCTGGATCTGGAATTTCGAGATTTGTTTTCCGCAATCTATGTCCAAAATCGCAGACTTAGCAAAGTTGAAAAACTTTACCGTCTGACCCAAAAATCAGGGGGTGAGCCCGCAAAATTATTTCACACATACCCTTAACCCATGAGGGTTTTGATTTAGCATGGAAGAACTTGCTAGACCGTTACGACAATATACGAATGCAAGTTAATGAACACCTCAATATACTGATCAACTTGCCCTCAGTTTCAACAGATTCTAGTGGTTCTCTGCAACGCAGCAACGTGCATTAAATGGCTGTCTACAATCCCTAAAAACATTAAATATCGTTACCAAGAACTGGGACCCAATTCTTATAGTTCTTTGTTCAACAAAATTGCCACGAAAATACCTAGAAGATTTTGAAAACACATTACCAGACAGCTCTCAAATGCCCCCATGGAATGAATTCGATAAATTTTTGACACAAAGATTCAAGTCTTTAGAATCTGTGGGAAACGTAACACAAATGTCTGCAAATTCTGACAATTTAGCACATGATAATCGAAAAGCAAATCCGAAAGACAAGCGGGTGAACACCTTTCAAACGAACCTCAGTCAAACTCAAAAGGAAGGATACAAATTTTCTCACGTTAAGACAAGTAATTCTACCACTTCTAACTGTCGACTATGTATGTAAAGAATACCATTTTTAACGAGTATGCCCAACCTTTTTGGATAAGAACGTCAACGATAGAATTCACTCAGTAAAAACGAAAAATTCTCGGCTGAACACGGTGTAAAAAATTGCACAAGCAAATACAACTGCAGAATATGCAATCAACGACACCACACTCTATTGCATACACTTATGCATCACTTGAACACGAACACGAGATAAGATCTGATACCAGTCCACAAGCACCTAACACAAAAATACAGTCCACATCGAATATCGAAACATCAAATATCACAACATTGAGTCTTAGAGACGACAACCAATCCAGTCAACCTCAAGGTCAACGAGAAACTTTATTATTTACCGCCATAGTCGAAATTGAAGTAAACGGTCAACGATATGACGCCAGAGCAATCATTGCTCCTGGATCTCAATCCACCTTCATCTCCGAGAAGTTAAATAATCGACTTCGATTGCCTACACAACGAAACCTAGTCCACATTTCCAGTTTAAGTCCACAAGTGACGGAAACTTCAACTAAATCTTACATTTTTGATCGTTGTTCTAGGGTGGGCCCCAGTTTTAGATTAGAAGTCTGCACTCAAAATATTTCATGACTAGAAATACAAATGTTTCTTTTGTAAATTTTTTTTTGTACAATGAACAAAATTTTTGCTTATATTACAAAAATTTTGTATTTGGATGACGCCAACAAATTTTGTTAAAATACAAAATTTGTAGAATATACGAAGTTGATTTTGTAGCAAAGAAAAAATACAACCAACCAAATTTTTGTACATATTACAAAATTTTTGTATTTGGAAGACGCAACAAAATTTTGTTAAAATACAAAATTTGTAAAATATACGAAATTGATTTTGTTGCAAAAGAAAAAATACAATCAACGAAACTTTTGTATATATTACAAAATTTTTGTACTTGGATGACGCAAAAAAATGTTATCAAAATGCAAAATTTGTAAAAATACGAAATTAATTTTGTAGCAAAGAAAAGTTACAACCAATAAAATTTTTGTACATTTTACAAAATTTTTGTACTTTAATATTTCAGGACTGGAAATACAATTTTATTTTGTACAATGAACGCAATTTTTGTACATATTACAAAATCTTTGTATTTGAATGACGCAAGTTCTAGAAGTTTCATTATTCTCTTTGCTTGTTTGTTTTTCCCCTCACGTTCTCTCACAGGTTTACATTTTCTAGCTTTATCTTAAAAAGGGACGCGAAAAAGTCAGTCGAATTAAGAATTGCAACATAGGAGCAAGCAGTTTCGCGAGTGTTAAATTTTAATTGTTATTAAAGGTAATAAATTGTTTAAAAATTAATTGTTATTTATGTGATTTATATTTGCCAAACGAATCGTTTGTCTCAAAACATTTTAAACTTTTACACAACAAAAACGGAAATAGTGTTTACAAATGCACTTTTGCGAATTGTGAACAATATGTTGCACACATGCGTCATTTCTAAAAACATTTCCAAAATCATTTATCAATTGCACTAACTTTATTGACACCAACAACTTCATCAGCTACTGTGCCCTGTGTGGTTGAGCAATCCGGCGAAGCAACAATATAAAATAGTGAATCTGCATCAATTTCCTGAGCGCCACGATTTATGCTTAGCCTCATATCTATTGGAGCTTTAGATATGAGGCTAAGCATCGGGAGTTCAAGGCATATGCTAAAAATATAACCTCTAGAAAAAACATTTGCTTGACTCTGGCAAAACAATTTGAGCTGCAATTCGCGCACTTTTTAGTTAATGCATCGCCAACAAATTATCAAGTACATACTCATCATATAGTTTTATCGAAATTCCCGAATGATATTAAAACATTCTGTACAAAATACTATCCTAATGTGGAGTCCACATGTTATTCGCAGTGTAGATATGAATCTAAAAAATATCAAAGTGGATTTTACATGACGCAATATTTTGATACATTTATTGAATATGCAAAAATATTAAATTTCCGAAATTTGTATACTTCCAACATTAAATAAAATTTTCTTAATCTGCATGGCAGTAAAAACTAAAAACTATTTGAAGCATTACAAAGCATTTGAAATTGATTTAGATGAAGTAATGAAAAGTGATCCAATTTTTCTATTAATAGATCACGTAGCAGGATCACCAACAAATTTTCCTAAAACTTACCAAGGAAAAATTTTTATTCGACCCAAACAATATTAAAATAAGTATATAAAACAATCCATGACAAAATGAATATATTTGCTGACACTCCACCTGAATGCAGTGAAATCATATTTCAAACGCCGACCATTGTAAGCAGTACACATATTGACCAAACCTATAGCAATAAAGATGAATTAAAGAAACTTTTAGCAGAATGTAATATGGAAGATTTAGTAAACTTTTTTATGGGTAAGTAAAGAAAATATTAATATGTTATTAAGTATCAAAAATAACTTTTAATTATCTACACTTTCAGAACAACAACTTTACGTAGGTGTCCTTCAACATTTGGATGAACAAATGGCAAAAACTATTCTTTCCAAAACCGATCTTTCTCTTGGAATACAAGTTGAGTTTTATTACCAATGGTCAAAATGGTCTACAACTTCTCAAAGTTGTAGAACAGAGATAACTTATCCGTCCACCTCAAAAGAATCATTTAATAGCTTAAATTTATCCACTATTTTAAATGCCAACCCATATGGCCAAAGCGTTATTCAAGCCTATAAAAAAGAATCATCGTTGAATGAGCGTACCCGAAAGCTTTTGTGTGAATCAATCATTCACTATTGCATAGATAAAGAACATTCTTTGACAATAAAAGACACAGAAAATTTAGCTAAGGATATTGTTCTTGCATTTAAAGGAGAAGAAATGGTAAGTATTGATATAATTAATCTTAATCTGAAACAATCTATTAAAATTCGGAAAACTTCAATTGATATTTTTTCAGGCATATTATTTTGTAAACCGACAAAATGCAGGACCATTAGAAAAACTTTACTACAAGTATAGAAATTTGAAGGCCAGTATATCGATAAAAACTAAAACTAGTGTTGAACAAAGCTTGCAAATGTCTCCGATGGCATCTACAACTTCACCAACTGAAGAAGAGGAGGGCCACATAAGAAATCTAAAACACGAATTACACGCAATGCCCTTTGAAGAAATTTTGAAACATTGGAGGGCATGTTTTGAACTTCGACAAAAACCATATATTGACCTTTGCGACCCGAAGTCTAAAACACAACTCATCATTTTGTGGCCGATGTTTAAAGATCCTATTGGGTATCGTTTAGTAAGTTGTACTTAAGATGATTTTATGCCTGAATTTATGAAGATTAATATAAATAATACATATGTAGATGGATAATGATTTTCCAAAAATTTTTGGAGAGACCAATCAACTTCTAGATCATTTTGACAATTTCTCAGATGCAATGATAAATCATGTGTTTCCAAAATTTGAATCGAAATTCAAAGATGATGAAGACCAGGGGCTTTGGATTTTTGTAAAAGAAAATAATAGTATTGACTACAGTATGTAAATATTAAATATGTACTAGTAATTGTTGGTTTCATTTTTTTAGATAAAAAATTCTTAATTGTTTTTACACTAATACAATCCTTACTTCCAAAATCAAGACTTAAATCGAAATTATCAACGAAGGGAAATAAATTTTTTAGTAATATGGAGTCAAAACGATCATTCATTTCTTTTGCACCAACTGAAGAAGCCTACAAAGAACAGTTGGAAACAAAAATTAAATGCGAAGGTTCGGTTCCCCCTTTTGTAACTGTCATTGGAGACATATACAAACTAGATGCATTTTTTGTTGACTTTGATAACATAAAATATAAGGTTTTTGGTGTTTTAAAAGCTATTGATATATGCTTCAAAGCATATCATTTATTTCATATTAAATATCCAGACTGTTGGGTTCATATGTGGGATTTCATTAATATACAATTTTATAAAATAAATAACACTCCTGTCCATCCAACAACACAAATGTTATGTAAAACTATTCAAGAAGGTGAGTACTTCAAACTTTTGTATTAGGTACACGTTGTTAGTATAATAATTTTTATATATATTTCCAGATATCCAAAAATTTGAATGTCTGAGTGCCAGTCCACAAATGTAAAATATATTTCCAGATATCCAAAAATTTTAATGTCTGAGTGCAAGTCCACAAATGTAAATGTTTTAAGGTCTGCCTACAAAGGGATGTTTCAGTTCAACTCTACAAATTTATGAATTATGTATTTATGTATATTTGTTTACACACGTTTTTTAATTTTTATTTCATTGGATGGACACATTAGAATGATTCGTAATTTCAAAAGTTTTAATGTTTAAGTTCCAGTCCGAAAAAATAAATATTGTAAGGTCAGCCTACAAATTTATGAATTATATATGTTTAAACACGTTTTGTTTTTATTTCAGTTGAAGAACACATTAGACTGATTTGTTAGTATATAAGATTTTATATATTCTTCCACATATCCAAAAATTGTAATGTTTAAGTTCCAATCCACCAATGAAAATATTTTAAGGCAAGCCTACAAATTTATGTTTTAATTCCAGTCTACAAATTTATGAATTGTATATGTATATTTGTTCACACACGTTTTTTATTTATTATTAAATTTGATGTACACATCAGAGGGATTTCAAATATTTTTATCTTTGGAGGTCTTAACCCGGAATAAAATTTGGCCTTTGGTTAAAATGGACACATTTTGGTTTTTAAATTTTAAGTTTTTTAAGAGTTCTACAATATAAAATAATTTTTGAGTTAGGTTTGACCACTACTAATCAGATATGAATTACATATTACATTTCTAGAAAATCATTCGTCCATTCTTACTTGTACTTTTTGATTGGAATGTATCTAAGTAGTAGTAAACAAACCTTATCAAAAAAATATTTTATACTGTACAATTTTAAAAACTTTAAATTCACCAAATTTAATAACGTCCATATTGACAATCGGAAATTTCGCACCAGCAGCGACATTGAAATTCTTTTTTATTATATTTCCAAACATCAAAAAAATATTATGAGTCCTTCTAATATAAATAAATATTTAAATATATAAATATATAAATATGAACTATACTATTTAATTAATTATATGAGTTTTTGTATTTTTTTTTAATAAAAAATAAAAATTTCTTGAAATAAACAAAGTTTTTCATAAAAAGAACAAAAATTTATTTAATTTAAAGAAAGGTTTTTACTATCAACTAAATATTTTTTGAATTTACAAAATATCATAGAAACGGAAACAAAAACTTTTGTAAATTGTACAAATTTTTTGTGGTACAAAAATATTTGAACAAAATATTTTTTGTACAGAAACAAAATTTATGTAAATAGTACAAAAATTTGTGTTTCTACATCGATAAATTTTGTACTATAAACTAAATATTTGGTAATTTGTACAGTATTTTTGGTACAGAAACAACAATTTTATAAATAGTACAAAAATTTTTGTATTATACATCCACAAATTTTGTACTATAAACTAAATAGTTTGTAATTTGTATTACATATTTTTTGTACTGAAACAAAAATTTTGTAAATAGTACAAAAAAAAATAATGACAAAAATAACAAAGTACCATGTGTACATATAACAAAATATTTTGTTCCGGCAAAACAACAAATATTTCTGTACAATGTACAACGACTTTTGTTCATTTTACTTATGAAATTTTTTGAGTGTGGGCACCAGTACTCAAACGCTCCCATCTAATTTGCCATCCAGAAACCGTGACCTAAATATGAGGAGTGAAATCTCGAAGCTGCAAGTAGCAGACCCACTGTTCCATATCAGTCAACCCATCGAAATGCTGATAGGACTAGACATCGGTCGTTACGTCTTTGGTTGGATAGTGGGGGCCCAATAAATCAATTTTGGGAGGTGGAGGTGACCCCAAAAACGGTGTTGAGGTCAGAAGAAGATACATTTTGCGAAAACAACTACAGAACAACAACCTTTAGAAACACCTCCGGCAGATATGTTGTCACCCTACCGTTTAAAAATTTGATGAAATCGGTCATTCGCGCAATATTGCAATGGCACAATTTCTCAGAATGGAAAAAAGCTCAGTTCCAAGCCAGACATTAAATATCAATACGATCAAGCAATTCTCGAATATTTAAAGATGGGACACATGAAGAAACTTCCTACACCAGATATCTACAAACATCCAAATTATTATCTGCCGCATCACGCAGTAATTAAACCTGACCGTGTAACCACTACACTTAGAGTGGTTTTCAATGCATCTTGCCGTCTTCTAACAAGAAAAGCCTAAACGACTTACTGCATCCAGGACCTATTCTGCAGCAGGATCCTGTCGCACAGACCTTAAAATGGAGATTTTTCCGTCTTGTGTTTAACGCCTACATTACAAAAATGTACTGGCAAATATTAGTAAATTAGACACAAACACAATATCAAGGAATATTGTTTCGAACATCTTCTTTTGAACCTGTAGAAGACTTTGAACTCCAAACCGTGACCTTCGGAGTGAATTGCGCACCATTTCTTGCAATTAGAACACTTTTACAACTAGCCGAAGACGTAAACATCTCACATCCGCTAGCTGCACAAATTCTGGAACAAAATATGTACGTTGACGACGTATTGGCGGGAGGTTTTACGGTACAAGAAGCAATTAATTCTCGAAAGCAATTATCTAAGACTTTAAAATCAGCAGGATTTGAGCTCATGAAATGGACATACAAGACCGAAAAATCATTGAAGATTTACCTGAAAACAAACTATTATCAGTCGATTGTCTACACATCTCTGAAAATTTAGGAACGAAAACTCTGGGCATTAAATGGAACATTTCTCCAGATTAATTCTATTTTACACTTCAACTTATACGAAACGAGAGGTTTTATCAACTATAGCCAGGCTTTTCGACCCATGTGGCTGGCTGGCGCCTTTCATCGTTGTAGCCAAACTTATCGTGCAGCAGATTTGGTTAGATAGAGTTGATTGGGATGATGTTCTAACTCCTCTTACATTCAAAATTTGGAAGACGTTTATAAAAACTTTCTTAGTGATTCAGAGTATTAAAATTCCGTGCTGTAGAAATAGACGACTTCTGTGATTCATCGGAAAGGCCTTGTCTGCGACACTTTATATTCGAATTCAAGACCAAGGTCAGGTATATACCAATCTACTGGTTGCCAAGCCCCGAGTGGCTCCCCTTAAAAAGATCTCCTTACCCAGACTTGTACTCTGTGGTGCCGTGTTACTAGCCACGCTAGCTTCATCAATATTGCCGAACCTACAAATAACCCAAATACGATCCTTTTTATTGGACTGACTCATCCATTGTGTTAGCATGGTTAAGAAAACCGGGTAATGCCTGAAATACCTTCGTTGGAAATCGGGTGTCGGAAGTGGCTGATAAAATTGGAATAACAAATTGGAACCATGTTGACTCACAAAATAATCCAGTCGACATCGCGACTCGCGGATGTTCATCCAGTGAATTGGAAACTAACACTTTGTGGTGGCATGGATCTTCGTGGCTGAAATTACATAGATCTCAATGGCCACAACAAAAAGTTTTTCCCGACACCAACATGGATTCGAAAATTATAAATTCCTTTGTCACGACTACATTTGATATCCCCTTATTAAATTTTCAAAGTTATCTAAAGCATGCAGAACACTAGTTTAGGCATTTAGATTTTGGAGAAACACGGGAGCCAAGAGGAGTCAATTGCGAGTCTCTTCAAAAGACATAAGTTCTGAAGAAATCAAATTCATCAAAAACCGTTTAATTATGTTGACTCAAAATCATTATTTCGCGGAAGAATATCATTTACTGTCAAATGGTTCAAAAATATCTGCTAGCAGTTCACTTCTGACCCTAACTCCATTTATCGATTCTGCGGGAACAATACGGGCAAATGGGTGTCTCATACAATCACCAATGTTGACCTATAATGAACGTCATCCGATTCTGTTACCATATGATTCACGACTAACTCAATTACTAGTGGAACACACTCATAGTATTACATTGCACGGCGGCAATCAGCTCATGATACGAGTCCTTCGCACTGAATTCTGGAGTGGAACTGATGTACTCTGCAAAATTAGACATGTATTCATGTTTATATGTTTGTATTGTCAAACAATATTTCAATAAACATTACCACAATTTACAAATACAAATTACAATATACAAATATATTTGTAAAGTCGTTTGCGATGTTTTGCTTTTTTTCTCAAATTACTACAAAACGTCACCGATATGGCTGATGGCTGAACTAGTAGAGGTTGACGCAGTAGGATTTGTTGTAACTGTGAACCAACAACAGGCATTTAGTTTTTGTTTCATGATTCTAACCGTCAAATTCAACACAGATCCATATGAACAAACACAGTAAACAAAATTGCAGCAACAAAATACACTGAATTTAACAGATGGAGTCATAAGAAAGCAAAATCAGTAGCTCTAATGCGCCGACCTCTACTAGTTCAGCCATGATCTGGCCGCTTATATCAAATCTAATGCCGAAGTTACTGGCGTTGAAAAATCAGAGACAGTGGCAAGGCAAGTGAGAGAAGTGTAAGTGTGGTAGTAAAAATGTGTGGATGCATTTCTCCTGTCGGAGGAAAACTGTCCCGTGTAAACGCCAGGTTAGAAAATTAGCCTTGACCCTATAGCAGTTCAGTTAATGTGACGTTTGTGGTGAAGATGACAGATCGTTATCATCACTAATCGTTACGGGGAAAATTGTGGAGTTCATATTTAGACCCAATCCTAGTAGTCTTCATCTGTGTATGCTCCAAGATATTTAATATTCAAATCATTTCGGCATTTCTCGACACTGGCACACTAGTCGGCATTAAATTTTGACTTTGTATCCCTTAAAAGTTTGACCACTCTTCAAAATAGAATTTCTGGATAAATTTACCAACTTTTACAACGATTTAGCCGATTTGGAGGAAGTGCAAGGCAGTAGCAAGGCCGAGGTCAAGGTGCATGCATTGGAAGTTCTTCGAGTACATTTAGACTATATTTGGACACAAATTAAGCGAGCTTACGAGGATTGTCGGGACTTTAAACCATCTGAGTGGGAAAGAACAATAGATCTTAAAAATTGCGTGATAAATCTCACAAAGCTCTTGTTATCTATAAAAGTGCATTAGGTTCTATAAATGCGGAAATGGTATCGCTTATGCCCGCAAAAAACCCGACTGAAAGAACCGAACGATTAGAAGATTTGCAACAAACAATCCTTGTAAAGCAGCCCCAATATTCTATAATCTGGAATCTGGAATTTCGGGATATGTTTTCCGCAATTTATGTCCAAAATCCCTGACTTAGCAAAGTTGAAAAACTTTACCACCTGACCCAAAAATCAGGGGGTGAGCCCGCAAAATTATTTCACACATACCCTTAACCCATGAGGATTTTGATTTTGCATGGAAGAACTTGCTAGACCGTTACGACAATACACGAATGCAAGTTAATGAACACCTCAATATACTGATCAGCTTGCCCTCAGTTTCAACAGATTCTAGTTGTTATCTTAAACGCTCCAACGTGCAGTAAATGGCTGTCTACAATCCCTAAAAACATTAAATATCGATACAAAAAACTGGGACCCAATTCTTCTAGTTCTTTGTTCAACAAAATTGGCACGAAAATACCTAGATGATTTTGAATACACATTACAAGACAGCTCTCAAATGCCCCCATGGAATGAATTCGATATATTTTTGAAACAAAGATTCAAGACTTTAGAATCTGTGGGAAACGTAACACAAATGTCTGCAAATTCTGACAATTTAGCACATGATAATCGAAAAGCAAATCCGAAAGACAAGCGGGTGAACACCTTTCAAACGAACCTCAGTCAACCTCAAAAGGAAGGATACAAATTTTCTCACGTTAAGACACGTAATTCTACCACTTCTAACTGTCGACTATGTATGTAAAGAATACCATTTTAACGAGTATGCCCAACGTTTTTGGATAAGAACGTCAAGGATAGAATTCACTCAGTAAAAACAATAAATTCTCGGCTGAACACGGTGTAAAAAATTGCACAAGCAAATACAACTGCAGAAAATGCAATCAACGACACCACACTCTATTGCATAAGGGTAATACATCCCAGGCTACATCACTTGAACACGAACACGAGATAAGATCTGATACCAGTCCATAAGCACCTAACACAAAAATACAGTCCACATCGAAACATAAAATATCACAACATTGAGTCTTAGAGACGACAACCAATCCGGTCAACCTCAAGGTCAACCAGAAACTTTATTATTTACCGCCATAGTCGAGATTGAAGTAAACGGTCAACGATATGACGCCAGAGCAATCATTGATCCTGGATCTCAATCCACCTTAATCTCAGAGAAGTTAAAAAATCGACTTCGATTGCCTACACAAAGAAACCTAGTCCACATTTCCGGTTTAAGTCCACAAGTGACGGAAACTTCAACCAAAGCTTGCATTTTGGTCTTTGTTCTAGGGTGGACCCCAGTTTTAGATTAGAAGTTTGGGCACCAGTACTCAAAACGCGCCCATCTTATTTGCCACCAAGAAACCTTGACCTAAATATGATGAGTGAAATTTCGAAGCTGCAATTAGCAGACCCACTGTTCCATATAAGTCAACGCATCGAAATGCTGATAGGACTAGACATGGGTCCTTACATCTATGACATAGGTGTGTCGATGCGGTCTATCGGATAGTGGGGAGCCCAATAAAGCAATCGACTCAAAATTCATCTGGCATTTCATTACATAACTCTGTGGTCCTTGACAAAGTCGTCACATAATTTTGGGAGGTGGAGGATACCCCAAAAACTTGTTTAGGTCAGAAGAAGACACATTTTGCGAAAACAACTACAGAACAACAACCTTTAGAAACACCTCCGGCAGATATGTTGTCACCCTACCGTTTAAAAAATTTGATGAAATCGGTCATTCGCGCAATATCTGTGGCCACAAGGAATAACAGCTAAAGTTGATATCGGCAAGTTTTCAACAGAGCATTTTTAAATTTCAAATCGTTGCCTAAAATCGGTGAATTTATATTAAGCTAATGTTTTTAAGCTGAATGTTAGAATTTTTATAACATTTTAATTTGTAGTTGAATTTGTGATGAAGATATAGTTAACTTAGGAGAAATGGACAAAACAAACAGTTTAGTTATTTTTCCTTTTTCGTTTTTTAAAAGTTGTAAATCCTATGTCAACTTTAGTTTTTTTTCCATTTTATTTTTTTTTAATTTTCTAAATCCTATCTCGACATTAGCCGTTATTAAAACCATATTGAATTGACTTTAGCTTTTATGTAAAATATACAAGATAGAAATAACAAGCTTTTTTTAAGAAAATAGGTTTTATTTATAAGGTCTACATACATTTTCGTATTTATTTGTACATCAATTGCTTTGTTTAAAGATAATTCAGGAACATAAAAACGTAAATAAGACCCATATGTGTGTCATGTTTAAGTGAAAATGTAAGAAACAAATAAAATTTAATTTAATTTAATGAAATATCCATGAATATAAGCTACATATGTATATATATTTTATAAAATTAAAAAATAGGTAAACTCAATACCTTTAAAATGCTTTAATATATAAAATTGATAGAATTTCGATCATAAATTCACAAGATTATCTTAAAAAATCAAATTTGTAATAAGAAAATTATAATATATGTATTAAGTAGGCAGAAAAATTAATGGTTAAAAAAACTAAACATTTACATCTTGCTGTTCATGTACTAAATCTGGATGAATACTGTTAATGAAAGGCTGTCTTGCCGATTAACTAACTGTTGTTGAATGCCTTGTCCAAGCGAATGCACCAGGATAAGGACTTAATTGGAAGGCTGTTTTGCCTATTAAATTGTTTGAGTTTTTATTGTTTATTATCAAGGCGATACACCAAGATAATGTAAAAGTTAACGCAAGCACTTGATACTTGGTTAGCCGGTGAAGAGAAGAAATGAACACAACAATGATTTCAATGTTTCTCGAATTTTTATTGATTTGATTGACTCTTAAATACTAAATTATTGCTGATTAATTTCTGTTTAGTTTGTTTACTTTTGCCAAATTATTGCTGATTTACAATTTACATTAAACTGTGTTTATCTTTATTTACTTTTGCTGTAGTTCATTGCACCTATCATTTGCTCGCATGGTCCAAAGAACTTGCACAGCAATTCTAAACTGTGTACATATACTTACATAATAAATTCTATACATAGTATTTGACTGCTGTGACTGAAAGCTGTCGTTTTGTATTTTATGCTAGAATATGTACACCAACATGTACATATGAAAGAAATTCTTTGTGAAGGTTTGAACATACACCCCGGCGTGAGCTACGCTCACAAAAAAAAGAAACAAAATGTGCTGAAACGACAGATATCAGTTGCGACAGTTTGTTTATAAATGATATTGTTTTGCCTTCAAAATATGAATGAATTCTTTTTCTCTTACATATTATTTTATCATTGTTCAAAATTCCAAATTAGCATTTTCAAATTCTATGGCATTTTTATTTCTGAGTCATTCAGTTTACTTGGTTTGATATTATTGCTCGCTGAAATAGCGACGCATGAGGATTATTCTAAACAAAATTGAATAATGAGTGTAAATAATAAGTGAGTATGTGTTTATAAATGTAAAAATTGTAATCCACTTCTCTGGATTCTAGGTCAATCTACGTCATCAAGTTACAGTCACTACAAAATCTGCCGGTGTCACGTGGTGGCGAACTGCTGGACATGGAGGTTGCCGGTTTATTTCCATCTTTCGACGTTGTGCGCGTTTGTATATGATTAGTATGATGGTTCGAATTGCTAGACTCAGGGCAGCATAGGCAATCGTTGCATGATGGTATTTGATGTGCTTGATTTGTAATGGCAAATCCGTTAATACTTGTTGATGTAGCTTGTGCTGGATGTCAGATATATTTTGAAGTTGATCAGATTAGTTTTTGATGTGGAACTTTTCAAAAAATGATTGCGTTTCAACTGGATACATGATGTTGCTTATGTTTGCAATGGCTGTATATGATGATTGAAACGAGGATGTGTATGTTTGATGACCTTGGATAACAAATGACTTATGCTTGAGCACACAATCTGGACTTATTTTGAGGAGACCAGAACCTTTCAATGTGATGTGAGAATGTTCTTGTCCACACACGGCGTTTATTCGAGTGGGGTTCTGCATTGTGTACAGCCAGTGGTTATTGTGTTGCAACTGTATGAATGAAGTGTTGTCCATGGTCGGTACAATGTGACAGTTGGGGCGACTGTCATTGTTGAGAAGTGCAATTTCACACAAACATCTGTCCGCGTCTGCGTTAAATTTGGTTTGTATGTTTGGACATATGAACTCATCTTCTTTTATTGTTATGCATGATATCCACTGTTTTTCGGTTAATACGAAATATTGATCCCTATGGGCATTAATAGCGATGAGATCACTGCATGGTTGGATCGCAAACATCGTGTTGTTCATTCGATTTGGAATTGGATGTGGTTTGAAGAGTTTAAAATTCTCTGGATCACATAAAGCAATGGTTATGCGAAAGATAACATGATCGTCTGTTATTCCGCCCTTCACATTCATTATTTTGTAGAGTTGTAGAAGGTTGTCTTCATTTACTGGCAATTGCTGAGATGTTGAAAGGTGATTTTTCACTTGCACTAATTCTGATTGAAGTTGTGATGGCTATAATAGCAGTGGGCTGATTTTTCCGTGGTGCGAGTCGGATAATGCTGCAACTATTGTTGTTTGAATTCGATGTAATCTGGCTGATATGATTGAAAGTTGGACTGATAGTGATATGAAGATTTGAAACAGTTTTGTTTGATGATGGTCCTTTTCATCTATGTGTAACATTGATACAATTTCCGTTAATTGAGCATCCAGATTGTCGAACTTTTCTTTGATTCTGTTCTCATCTTGTTTGTATACGTTCAGAGTAGCATCAATAATTGATGTTTGATTCCTTATGAACTGTTTAAGCTTTCCTTCGTCTTTTTTGATTGACTTGATGGTGTTCGACATTTGTTCTGCATAATTCGAATCTAAGACACCGAAAAGTGAATTAGCGATGTTGCCGACAAAGTTTACTGCGCCACGTTTAGTTCTCTTGCCTTTCAGTAGAATATTTTCATCCTTCAAGTCTGCTAAGCCGAATTCAAGAGTTTGTAGAGTATTTATGCAAGTCGCCTTTTGATTTAAGAGCTTGCATAAATGTTGCAGAGCTATAGTTCCATTAGTGAACGCAGCCATCTCTCGCCAATATGGTGTTAATTCATAGTAGGTTATAATATTCCATTCGGACGGTGATATTCGCGTATTGCCAATTCCTTCAAAATATAAGCCCATGTTCGATTCGAGTTCCGTTATTTCTACCTTTCCTGCGAAAATTAGTGGAAGTGCGAGCAATGCTAAAAACAATATAGGCATGCTGGGGAGTGCTGATAGCCGCCGTTTTTTATTTTTTGGAATTTCATCAGATGGTGATCCAGAGGGCTGCAATTTGCAATTGTCGCTTGATGTTGTAGCCTGTTGATTTGATTTTTGTTGCCATTCTTCACTTTCGTCATTAACTCTGGGAAGTGGTGCCAAATATCGAACTGCTCGCTGAAATACGCCTGAAGCCGTTTTAACATCTGCAACTCTTACTATTTCGTCGATTCCCTTATAGGTTTTTATTACTCGTCCTAAAGGCCATTTCATGACTGGAACGTTATCTTGCTTGACGACAACAATATCACCTTCTTTAAGGTTTTTTGACCGCTCTTGCCATTTATTCCTGTATTGTAATTCGTTGAGGTAGTCCCTCGACCACCTGCTCCAAAATTCATGTTTCAGACGAGAAACTAACTTCCATCTGGTTGCCAAGCTCGGGTTTGTGGGTTTAGCTTCCGCATCAATTTGGGCTGTTAGTGGTTCTCCGATGAGGAAATGTCCCGGAGTAAGGGCAGCTGAGTCGTTGGGATCATTTGACATGGGTGAAATTGGTCGGGAGTTCAGTATTGCCTCAATTTCGATTACCAGCGTTTCTAGTTCCTCGTATGTCAATGATGCATTTCCCAAGCTTCTGACAAGAAGGTGCTTTGCGGATTCAACAGCTGCTTCCCATAGGCCACCAAAGTGTGGTGCTCTTGGTGGTATGAAATTGAATTGTATACCCTTTTTGTTGCATGCACTCGTGATTGCTGCTTGAGCGTCGGAAGAGTGAATTACCGTTGACAGTTCAGGCAATTGATTTTTAGCTCCAACAAAGTTTGTCGCATTATGACAATATAAGTTTTGGCAGTGCCCATGCCGGCCGATAAATCTTTTAAGAGCCCCAATAAACGCGTCGGTGGTGAGATCACTCACAAGTTCCAACTGTACCGCCTTCGTAGCAAAGCAGCAAAATACTGCAATGTAAGCCTTGTCCGGCCTTTTTCCACGCAGTTTGTAGTGTACTGTTATTGGACCGCAGTAGTCGACTCCAGCGTTTGTAAATGGTCGTGCTGGTGTCACCCGTGTAGAACGCAAATTTCCCATTACATGGTTAAATAGAATTGGTTTGGCTCTACTGCATACAGTGCAGCGATGAATTGTGGCTCGGGCCATGATTTTTCCTTTTATTGGCCAATACCGTTGTCGAACAATTCCAAGTAATGTTTGTGCACCATAATGCTTATTGCTTTTGTGAACCATTTCAAATATTATTTTTGAAATCGGATCATTGTACGGGAAGAGCAACTGGTGTTTAGAGTCATATGCTAACGATGAAGCGTCAAGTCGACCGCCAACACGAATTAGGCCATCTTTGTCCAAAAACGGTGAAAGATTACTTAAACTGCATGCTCCACGTAATTCCTTGTATCTCTTTAGCTGTTGAATTTCATCTTTAAATTCTGACGTTTGTATTTGTTTGATAATTGGAACTAGTGATAAGTCTAATTCCGTCGTCGTTAAAGATATTTGAGCCTCTCGGTGCTCCCTTTTACGTCTGGTATGGTTTATAAAGCGCAAAACGTATCCTACAATTCGCTGTAGTCGTTGGAAAGAATTCTTGTGTTTGATTTTGTATATAAAATCAGGCTCTGCTACTGCCACGGCGAGTGATTCGGGTGCCTTCTTTTTTCTTTCCAAATTGCTATCAGTAGAAGAACTTGGGTTGAATTTTGGCGGCCAACCTGTTTCTTTGCCATGTAGGAATAATGGTCCACAGAACCACAAGGTACATTCCTTTAATGTCTTCGGTGACATTCCCCGAGATAGAATGTCTGCTGGATTATGTTTTGAGCTGACGTGACGCCATTGATCTGCTCGTGTCGTTTCCTGGATGACTGATATTCGATTCGCCACAAAGGTATTGAATAATGCTGAGGATGAGTGTATCCATGACAATACAATTTCCGAATCAGTCCAAAACCATATTGGACTTGTGAACTGTAAATCGGCTGTGATTTTGGCTGCTAACTGCGCTCCGAGTACTGCTGCACACAGCTCCAGGCGTGGTATTGTTTGTTTTTTAAGTGGTGCTACGCGAGATTTGGCGCATAGCAATCGTGTTATAGTCGTTCCGAACACCGATCGAACATATGCTGCTGCTCCATATGCCTTCTCCGATGCGTCAGTAAAAATGTGTAATTGAATGGATTCTGGGACTCCTCCCTTAAAGATGTGCCTTGATATTTGTAGTGTTTTTAATACGTTCAGGTCTGAGCGGAATGTGAGCCATTTGGTGTGCAATTCTTCAGGTAAAGATTGGTCCCAGTCCAATTTTAGTTCCCACAAACTCTGAATAAAGATCGGGGTCACCAAAATGTTAATGAAAGGCTGTTTTGCTGATTAACTAACTGTTGTTGAATGCCTTGTCCAAGCGAATGCACCAGGATAAGGACTTAATTGGAAGGCTGTTTTGCCTATTAAATTGTTTGAGTTTTTATTGTCTATTATCAAGGCGATACACCAAGATAATGTAAAAGTTAACGCAAGCACTTGAAACTTGGTTAGCCGGTGAAGTGAAGAAATGAACACAACAATGGTTTCAATGTTTCTCGAATTTTTATTGATTTGATTGACTCTTAAATACTAAATTATTGCTGATTAATTTCTGTTTAGTTTGTTTACTTTTGCCAAATTATTGCTGATTTACAATTTACATTAATCTGTGTTTATCTTTATTTACTTTTGCTGTAGTTCATTGCACCTATCACACTAGCCAACAGTCATTTTGTTATTTGGTTCTAGCATAGTTTTTCTCATTGATTTTGACCTACTGAACACGAAAATGAGTTTTAAAAATTTTTCTGTCGATTGGTTTTCGAGATACAAATTTTTGAACTTTTTTTTTAAATTTTTGGAGGTACACTTACAATTTTGACGTATTTGATCCTACTACTACTCAAATTAAAGCAAATTGAGCCGTCTACAACTCATTCTCATAAAATTTTCAAATCGGGTGAGTAGTTTTGATGTTGGCGGCTTAAAAAGGTTAACAAACTGCGTTTTTTTAGTAAAAATGTGGCAGAAAAATTCATATAAAAATCATATAAAATATAAAACGCGATGCTAACAGCGATTTTGGTTTTTTTACGTATAGCTGGCATTTTTCCAAAGAAAATAAGCACTTACTTAACAAAATCTGACAACAAATGGCGGACTTATATTTTTTTTGGTAAAACACCGAAATTCCGCTATTTCACGATATTTTGATTTTCATTATTTGCACAGCTTACCTACCCAACGCAAACGAATAAATACATTTGAACTTAATTTAAAATAAACAAATTAGTCTTAGTATATTATTTTTTAATTTATTTAGAGCACTACATACTCAATGTATGGCACAATTAGAAATGGATGTGCCAGGTTAGCTAAACTAACGAAATTAACCAAATCAACGCCCATAAAAAATGAGTAGAAACAAAGATATAACTGTACATTTTATGCCATGTGGAAAAACAGCTGACTTCTTCTTTGTTTTTTGTATTCGCTGCAATTGGTCTCACGTATTAGGGTCCAAATGTAGTCACCCATCATAGCCGTGTCATAGATGCCCTGATAGCGTCGTTCCATAGCCTTCAATTCCTGATGAAAGCGCTCGCCGTGTTCGTCGCTCACGTCTCCTAAATTCTCAGGGAAAAAATCCAAATGAGAATGCAGAAAGTGTATTTTAAGTGACATGTGCACTCCTACCCAAAAATGAAAAAAAAAACGAGAATTAAAACGCTATTTAAATTAAAATTTGTTTCAAAAAAAAACCTACCCATTGCTTCATAGTTCTTTACCAGATCCTCAACTATGTCCTTATAATTATGGCTTTTGTTGTTTCCTAAAAAGTTTTCCACAACAAGCCTGAAGGAATTCCATGCTGCGTCTTCGATGGGTGATAACAGCTTCGGGAATGTTTCATCTTTCAACATTTTTTTTATATCGGGTCCTGCGAAGACTCCTTCTTTAATTTTTGCCAGCGAAAGATAAGGGAAAATTGACCGTAAATAGGCAAAAGCTTCACCTTCTTTGTCCAATTTTTTGGCAAAATTTTTTATCAAACCCAATTTTATGTGCAGCGGCGGAAGTATTATATTTTCACGGTTCTCTATTAGTGGTTTGCGCTGAACATTCGCTTCTCCAACTACAGGTTTCGTTCGTTCCGGCCATTTTTTTTGAATATAATGCTGATCATCAGCGCGGCTATTCCAAAGGCACAGAAAACAGCAATGTCGCGTATAGCCTCCTTGGAGTCCACACAGAATGGCCACAACTTTGAGGTCGGCGCATATTTTCCAATTATATTTGCTATACTCTATGCATTTCAGCAAAATGTTCATAGTTTCATAGTTCTCCTTTGAATGAACCGCATGAGCAATAGGAAGAGATGGCTTTTCATTCCCATTATGTAAGAGAACTGCCTTCAAGCTCTCTTTGTTGCTGTCAATAAACAACCTCCATTCATTGGGGTTGTGAATTTGGTGAAGCTCTTGGAACAAGCCAAATCGACGAAACGTCCCTACGGTATTGTAAATAGGTTTTTTACAATTATGAAATATTTGTGTTATTAATATTAATTTAAAAATTTTATCAAAACTGCTAAGTGCTGTGACATTTGAAAAAAATTTCCCAAAAAAAAAATTGCTGATTTCACTAAATTTTTGAAATTTCACGTCCCTTGCCAGAACAGAAGACATTAACCCAGGGTGGTGAAATTTTGAACAGAAGTAACTTATGTATAGGAGCAACTGTTCCGTTCTATTCCAAAAGGATTATAAAAAACTTGCTTTTTCGATCCCTCCTAGTAGGTTAGCTGTGCAAATAATGAAAATCAAAATATCGTGAAGTAGCGGAATTTCGGTGTTTTACCAAAAAAATTATAAGTCCGCCATTTGTTGTCAGATTTTGTTAAGTAAGTGCTTATTTTCTTTGGAAAAATGCCAGCTATACGTAAAAAAACCAAAATCGCTGTTAGCATCGCGTTTTATATTTTATATGAATTTTTATATGAATTTTTCTGCCACATTTTTACTAAAAAAACGCAGTTTTTTAACCTTTTTAAGCCGCCAACATCAAAACTACTCACCCGATTTGAAAATTTTCTGAGAATGAGTTGTAGACGGCTCAATTTGCTTTAATTTGAGTAGTAGTAGTATCAAAGACGTCAAAGAAGACGAAAGATATGCTCAAAATTGTAAGTGTACCTCCAAAAATTTAAAAAAAAAAGTTCAAAAATTTGTATCTCGAAAACCAATCAACAGAAAAATTTTTAAAACTCATTTTCGTGTTTAGTAGGTCAAAATCAATGAGAAAAAGTATGCTAGAAACAAATAACAGAGAAAATTTTGTTATTTGTGACCTAGTGTCATTTGCTCGCATGGTCAAAAGAACTTGCACAGCAATTCAAAACTCTGTATGACAGACTTGTACATATACTTACATAATAAATTCTATACATAGTATTTGACTGCTGTGACTGAAAGCTGTCGTTTTGTATTTTATGCTAGAATATGTATACACACATGTACATATGAAAGAAATTCTTTGTGAAGGTTTGAACAAATACTATCAAGGTCATTTGAATTTTCATTAAGATTTTCATAAAAAGTGTGAAATTCTGGATCGATAAAGATTTTCATATCAAGAAGATCTTTTTTCTTTGCCTGTGATATAGCTGGAATAGCACTTATCACTTGTAAATCACTATTTGTAGTAGAAGAAATTCCTCTTTTGCCTACTTTAAGTACTTTAAACGGCTCATCGATGTCTAAAGATGTTTTATAAAAAATAGAGGAAATATCTGCCGTATAACGCAGCCAGCGCAATTCTTTCCAAATGAACCTTTCCCCGTTTTCTTGATGACGCCTCCAAATAAACTTAGATTTTAATAAATCCGAGAAACTAAAAAAATTATTTGCCCTCATCTCAACTACGTTCATTTTTCGGTGAACCGATCTCACAAAGTGGTACCAATCCCTCGGAATTTGAATCTCAACATTTGATTTTTTCTTCTTGCGTTCAATTAAGGCATGATCCAAATCACACTCCATATGTGTGTGCCCTGGTTCCAAAAACTTATGATCTATAAACTCAATATGGTGATTATTATCCAAGAAAGTGATGAACATTGAAGATACATGAGAGTTTTTGTTTTGTCCAGTGCAGGAATAACTATAAAAGCATATTTTGGTTACGTTTTTTTCAATCATATTTAATTGTTTATAAACACAAGACGCGATTTCGTTGCCACCTCTACAAGCAATAGCTTCATTCCACATGAAACACTGAACGGAGTCGTCTTCTAAGTCATGAACTGTAAGATTGTAAGTCCACAATTTTCGCTTATAAAAGGTAAGTGAGCTTCTTAGAAAGGGTGTAGGTAAACACTGCTGTAAGTCAAATGCAAATACCTTTGTATTTTGGGTATCTTTTGCGGCATTTTTATCTGCTCGCTTGCAATTGTATGCATTGTCTGCTTTCTCAACGTGCTGTTGTTTCAATTGCTTAAACTTGCTTTCTTCTTCCGTTCCAGCAGCATACTTAATTTTTATTTGAAACGTGTCACAAGTGGAACAAGTGTCTACCTTTGGAGATTTGAATTTTAAATCCATGCTCCTAAATACTTGCGAGTATTTTGAAATGCTTACAGGATACTCAGTTTCATCAGTGTACAATTGGAACATTTTTGAAAGAGTTAAATCAGAGTGTAGGTATTTTTGGCTGGTGTCACGTCTAGTATAATGGCTCTCATAAGCCGGGAACTTATTGATATGGTTTTTAACTTCCTCCAATTTTTCTGAATTTATTTTATTCGGTGGTGCTGATTTCCCACGACAATTTTTGACTGACTTATATGGAGAAGTTAGCTTTTTCCGAATTACACTTTTCACAAAACTCACAATCTCATCAAAGCACTGGGTAAAGTGTCTACGGCATACTATTATTTCTTTCCCTCCAAGCTTAAAGAATATTCTACAGTATTCTCCCGTTGCCTTTTTCTGGCAATAGAGTTTACTAAAGTATCGCATTTTTTGTCTTTAATATTCATTAATGATCCAATATAAAGAACTCTAAGATCATATGTACCCAGCCTCTAGTACTGATTAAATAACATCTTGCAGGCATCGAAATTAACTTTTGTTTGGCAGTTTAATCGGCATGTATCAAAGGGTTTGCAAACTCTTTCTTTTGTAATTTTTCCTTTTAATGTTTTGTACGATTGACCAGTATTGCGACATTTCTGGCGAATGATCTTCATATTTTTACCTGATTCCGCCTGCAAATCATTTTGCATTCCTAAACTCATTTCTAAGTCTTCTTCAACGGCATTTCCTTCTGTGTCACTTGAAGAAAGCTGAAACTCTTAAATTACGGCGTTAGCGTTTGTCGTTGTACCACAAAAGTCCGGATCCTTGACGGAATCATCAGAATGTTCTGATAATGATGATTCATTGTTGAATAAATCGATACTTTGCGATCTGTTCAACTCATCTTTGTTTCGAGAATTTGAATCTGAAAAAGACGCATTCAAATCTTTATTTGTTAGTCAGCGTTATAAGTACGGATCACGATCGAAATGCGGGCTTAACATATCAAAAGATTAAAATGTATTAATGCCTTGTACTTTGAAACTCGACAACAACAAAACTATTTCAATTACAGTTTTTATAACAGCAGATTGTTGTTGTCATGCTTTTCAGATCTAAAAATCCGCATTATTTCGATAGGAGTCATGACTGAAGCTAATATTTGAGTATATATGTATATAACTACAACGTTTAGTATATTATTTAGGTCAAAATCAAATCCATTAATTGAGGTTTTGGTCTCATTTTCCACCCTTCGCCATTGGTTCAAATTGTACTCCTTGATTGTATCTCTACCCATTTGATACTGTCCTTCAAAGTTTTGAATAACAACAGAATTTCTCGAAGTTGTTTCCACTAAAATATGTAAGTTTAGAAACTAGTTCACACGTTTGCTTATAGAGAAACACAATATTTCAAACTTACGTTGATCGTACGATGACACTTCTGAATTTTGATTAACTTCTAACTCTGCAATTTCTTTCGCACTGTGAGACATTTTGCAAAACTACTTTATATACCCAACAACCAAATTCGATTTAAGATTTTATAGCGCTGTAAAAAAATTTTGGAAAATAAACTTAACTTCACTTAGGCAATTCTTTAATTAAAAATTAGTTACGTAAAACGACTAAACTTAAATTTTTTGATCCAATTTATTGAAAACAAACTTAAGTGGACTTAGGATTTAAAACTATTATTCTTCACTTTTGGAATAATGACTAAATTCGACTTTGCCTATTCCTCGAATCTTGAAAAATAACAAAATAATGACTAAACTCGAGTTTGGTTGTTATTCCCAATTTAAGATATATTAATTTATCAAACGAAATAATGACCATATTTTAATTAGGCAGAAAATTCAAGTCTGAATACACTCACGACACGGTTTGGACTAAAAACCTAATTCTACTTAAGAAACTTTTTCAAAAATATGGTGAAGAAAATTGAAGTAGGCTGTTATTCCAAAATCATAGCAACAGAATATCGAATTTAGCTGTTTAGATTTTTAGGTACAGAAGACACATTTTTTGAGCTACAAAGATAAAATTTTGAGTGGTAGTGCATTTGAATGCAAGGAATACAATGGTAGTAATAACTCAGTTTTGTCCTATCTCGACTTTAGCTGTTATTCCTTGTGGGCACAGATATTGCAATGGCACAATTTCTCAGAATGGAAAAAACGCTCAGTTCCAAGCCAGACATTAAATATCAATACGATCAAGCAATTGTCGAATATTTATCGATGAGACACATGAAGAAACTTCCTACACCAGATATCTGCAAACATCCAAATTATTATCTGCCGCATCACGCAGTAATTAAACCTGACCGTGTAACCACGAAACTTAGAGTGGTTTTCAATGCATCTTGGCCGTCTTCTGACAAGAAAAGCCTAAACGACTTACTGCACCAACGAATATTATTTCGAAAATCTTCTTTTGAACCTGTAGAAGACTTTGAACTCCAAACCGTGACCTTCGGAGCGAATTGCGCACCATTTCTTGCAATTAGAACACTTTTACAACTAGCCGAAGACGTAAAAATCTCACATCCGCTAGCTGCTCAAATTCTGGAACAAAATATGTGCGTTAACGACGTATTGGCGGGAGGTTTTACGGTACAAGAAGCAATTAAGGCTCTAAAACAATTAACTCAGACCTTAGAATCAGCAGGATTTGACCGAAAAATCATTGAAGATTTACCTGAAAGCAAACTATTATCAGTCGATTGTCTACACATCTCTGAAAATTTAGGAACGAAAACTCTGGGCATTAAATGGAACATTTCTCGAGATTCATTCTCTTTTCCGCAACCAATCATACAGTACACTTCAACATATACGAAACGAGAGGTTTTATCAACTCTCGCCAGGCTTTTCGACCCATGTGGCTGGCTGGCGCCTGACATCGTTGTAGCCACACTAATCATGCAGCAGATTTGGTTAGATAGAGTTGATTGGGATGATGTTCTAACTCCTCTTACATTCAAAATTTGGAAGACGTTTCTAAAAAATTGCTCAGAGATTCAGAGTATTAAAATTCCGCGGTAGATTCGATATACACCGAAATGTGCTGTAGAAATCCACGGCTTCTGTGATTCATCGGATGTTGTGAACAGCCCTAATGTATTTATCGATATCAATTACATCGATCTTGTTATGTCTCTTTCCATAAATGTTCGGTTGAGATTATTTGGCGCTTGAACACAAAGGAGTGAAAAACTGCGGTGAGCTAAATTGTTTTATGTTAAATTTTTTGTATTTTTTGTTAACATATTTTTTGTATACAGAAATAAAGTCTCCTGATTATAAATTCGCCTCCCTCTTTTTATTGGCGCCAACATTGTTATTTCGCATTTTTATTTGCGATTTCAGCCGACGTTTTGCAAATTGTGGTATTTTCTAATTCCTAACCTCACTTTGTCATAGCCGGAGATTTTTGATAAAATTGTGGAAAAATGCAGCATTCACCAAAACAACGTCGGAGTCCTCGGCTGCAGTCTGATGCCACAGATTTTGCAACTCCAGTGTCCAGTGAAGTGCCACAGCCAGTGCAAAAGCCTACAGATACTACAGCCTCCAAACAACCTCCACCAGCTACAAAACAAGTAGAACCTGCTAAAACATCCCCATCAGCCGATACTACTGAGATGAAAGAGCAAATTGCACTACTTAAGCGTCTACTTACGGAAACTAACAATAAATTGGCAAAAAGCAACCGTCAATGCCAAAGTTTGCAGAACGCCCTACAAAGTGTATCCGTGAGCCAAACACCAGTTTTGGAAAATCCCACATCAACGTCCAACAAATACATATCGCCAGTTAGTCTACAGTTACCTTCGCTAGCCCAACAAATCCTATCAGAGCCGCCATCACAATATTGCCAAATGCCGCCATTTCCTTCAACATCACATGTAAGTACAAACGAAATTACGAATCACCCAATGATGAGCACTGCCACCACGTCGACAATTAGTTCGACGGCATTAACAAATATGAACGCCACTGCAACATCATCGCTGCCACCTCTCGATATTAAATCTGCCATTGCACCGACGCATATTTACACATCTGCCGCCATGATGCCATCTGTGGAGGCTGCCAATACGCCGACACCAGCGAATATAGCGTCTACTTCTACGACTCCTATACAGTCAATTACCTTTGCCATGCATGATCAGCCACCACAACATTTCGCCTCTGCTACGCATGCTCTGCCGCCGAAAAATATACCCACCGCAACACAACTAAACTTGTTGTCCTCAAATTTAGGCTCTGCCTTAACGTTGTCACTGCCATCAACAAACATATATTCTGCACAGTCAACACTGCCGACAGGCGACGCCATGGATGCGCAGGTAGCGAATGTATATGCGCACACTCTGCCAACGAACAATGACCCGTCGAACTCTTTCCGCTCGGTTTATTCCCAACTAGCCGCCGCGGGAAATAATTTCGGAAGTTTGGGAGACCCAAAAAAGCTCTAGGATTTGCCCGACTTTAGTGGACAACCTGAAGATTGGCCGATATTTTTAACATCTTTCGTGCAATCCACTGCTGCGTACAACTACACGAATCTCGAAAACAACCAGCGCTTGCTGAAATGTTTGAAAGGCGACGCTCGTGAGGCTGTTAAGTGCCTATTAATTCACCCGGACAACGTCATCGCGGCAGTGGAGCACCTCCGTCACAAATATGGAAGGCCTGAGCAGCTAATCCAAAGTGAGCTGCGAATTGTTCGTGATTACCCGCAAATTTCCGAACAAAATATTGGAAAAATAGTGACATTTGCCACCAAAGAGAAGAATCTTGCAGTATTTTTGCAAGCAGCGAACGGGCAGCAGCATATTGTCAATCCAACTCTACTCGAAGAACTCATTTATAAATTGCCTATGAGCAAGAAGTTGGAATGGGCCAAAGTGGCTATGCAGATTCAACCATATCCAACCATCATCCACTTCAGCGTCTGGATTGGTGAAATGGCAAGTCTTATCAACAGCATTCAAGATATTGACAGGGAAGCAAAGCGCCGCGTTCTGCTTAACACTGCCGAACAACAACATCGGCCGCAACAACAAAAGTCGTTCCCACAGCAATAAAAGTCTTGTTTATTATGCCAATCACAACACAAATTGAGCGAATGCCCTAACTTTAAAAAATTTTGCGTAAGTGAACGGTGGAATCAAGTAAAAAGACTCCGCGTTTGCTTTTCGTGCCTTAATATTGGGCATGGAACTCGTGAATGCCGTCGTAAAAAAGCTTGTGCCCAAAACGGTTGTCAACGCAGTCACCACCAGCTCCTTCATGAGGATGCTGCCCTAGCAAACACTCCAAATACATCCCATATGTCTTCTGAGTCGCCCCAAAACGTTTTGAGCTGCTCCTCGCCGCGCAGCAACGCAAAACTTCTTTTCAGAATCCTGCCAGTAACGTTGGTTGGAGAAAATTGTTAATTGGATGTGTTTGTCTTGATTGACGACGGTTCGTCTATAACCATTAGGGCGGAATTTTTTTTGTTGTTGTCGAATTTCGAGTAGCGCTCGGCGGAATATTGTGACGCTTGGTGAAAAACTCTAATGCTGAAAGTTTGGGGAGAATCGGATAAAGTTAACCCGTGGCGCTTAGAGTTCAAAGGTCAAATTTTAGAAATTTCCTATTTTTACGCGAACAAGATCAGGTAACTTTGTTTGTTTTTATGGGATCTTGATAAAACTTGACGTAATTGTTCTACTGGGCCGAGCACTGAAATGGTATTAATTTCAGACAAATTGGATAATTAATTTCAGACAAATTGGATAACCGCATAAAGGTCAAAAGTCAATTTTTGCATTTTTAAACAAGTTTTATATGGAAACTTAGTGAAAATTGCTATTTTTTATGGTAATTGTATGATTTGGGATTTCAAATTAATCCATCTGTAAAGCCTCTTTGTAATCCTCACATTTCTATAATCTTATATTTCTATAAAAAATTTTGTTGCAGTGAGTCATGGTTAAATGATTTACATTCTATACTTCAAGTGTAATTTTTTTAAATATTATAATACATATTTGAAAGTGGTATTTAGGAAAGAAACATGTATCCCCTTATTTTCGTCGATTGGGATGAAACCATCGCTCTGTTTAAAAGTTTCAACTAAAGCAAGTCAAACCTAACGGTAAACAAACAACAAAATACAATACACTGAGATGGGACCATGTGAGCGAAGAGAACACTTCCAAAAACAAAAATAACAATAACAAAACTAAAATAGAGTTGAAAATATTGTACCGTTTTATTTTTCTGAGCAAATACTTCTGACAACGTGGGTTAGAATAAGCACTTGTATTTAACTACAGAGTTTTATTGGTTCGGCGCGCAGTGTGTTAAAGTGATTATTATTTTAATATTATCTTATAATTTTCACGCATAATGTCCTCGGTAAGACGCGAAATATTTTTAATAGGGTTACTTAAACCTGAATTAACCGGTAGTAAATTACCATCGAAGGAAGACTGCCTCAAAGTACTTTTCTATAACTTTAGAAATAAAAAGTTAAATATTGAAGAAAGTGCGCGTTTAGTGATAAAACAGTGCACAGTTTTTTGGAAAAGGGCACGCATTCCTGTTCAAGAGTCACATAGAGCCGCAAAAAAATTGATTAACTTATATGCGGAATGGAAAAATTTGGTAAAAAATAAATCAAAACGTACATTATTTCATAAAACCTTGAGAGAAGAATGGAAGGATGGACTACCCGACTTATTCGATATTGCTCATAAAAATGCAATGGATATGATAGGCATTCAAGAAGACAGACTGTTCCTAATAAAACAAAGATTGAAAGGACGAGAAGGTTGCATGTTTGGAGTAGATGTGAAATTGAATCAAAAAGAAGAGCGTATATTACAAAGAAAACAGCGTGAAGAAACTAGAAATAATGCGTACGAAGAGCAACCATCAACTTCAACAGGTAAAATTATATTAATTATTGATTAAATGTTGTGTCAAAAACTTCTTAAAATTCCTTACAGCTTGCAATATATGGAATACCTCAGGTTTGTCTGAAACCGAAGAAGAGCCACAGACAGATGAAGAATATACGAATGTCATTCCAGAACTGAAACGTCATCAAAAAATTCCTTGTACAAAAAAAAATATTTTAACCCCAAGACTCGCAGCAGTCCTCGACAAACTAAAAGTAAGTCATCGTGACGCTGTCCATTTATTGGTAGCATTTTTGGATGCAGTTGGTCTTAACACGTCTGAGGTATCTCTCTCAATCTCATCAAAGCACTGGGTAAAGTGTCTACGGCATACTATTATTTCTTTTCCCTCCAAACTTAAAGAATAGTCTACAGTATTCTCCCGTTGCCTTTTTCTGGCAATAGAGTTTACTAAAGTATCGCATTTTTTGTCTTTAATATTCATTAATGATCCAATATAAAGAACTATAAGATCATATGTGCCCAGCCTCTAGTACTGATTAAATAACATCTTGCAGGCATCGAAATTAACTTTTGTTTGGCAGTTTAATCGGCATGTATCAAAGGGTTTGCAAACTCTTTCTTTTATAATTTTTCCTTTTAACGTTTTGTACGATTGACCAGTATTGCGACATTTCTGGCGAATGATCTTCATATTTTTACCTGATTCCGCCTGCAAATCATTTTGCATTCCTAAACTCATTTCTAAGTCTTCTTCAACGGCATTTCCTTCTGTGTCACTTGAAGAAAGCTGAAACTCTTCAATTTCGGCGTTAGCGTTTGTCGTTGCACCACAAAAGTCCGGATCCTTGACGGAATCATCAGAATCTTCTGATAATGATGATTCATTGTTGAATAATCCGATACTTTGCGATCTCTTCAACTCATCTTTGTTTCGAGAATTTGAATCTGAAAAACACGCATTCAAATCTTTATTTGTTAGTCAGCGTTATAAGTACGGATCACGATCGAAATGCGGGCTTAACATGTCAAAAGATTAAAATGTATTAATGCCTTGTACTTTGAAACTCGACAACAACAAAACTATTTCAATTATAGTTTTTATAACAGCAGATTGTTGTTGTCATGCTTTTCAGATCTAAAAATCCGCATTATTTCGATAGGAGTCATGACTGATGCTAATATTTGAGTATATATGTATATAACTATAACGTTTAGTATATTATTTAGGTCAAAATCAAATCCATTAATTGAGGTTTTGGTCTCACTTTCCACAACGGGTTCATAAAATTTCTCCAAAAAAAACTCTCTTATTGAATCAGGTTGATGTCTTCGAAAAACATTTCGCCATTGGTTCAAATTGTACTCCTTGATTGTATCTCTACCCATTTGATACTGTCCTTCAAAGTTTTGAATAACAACAGAATTTCTCGAAGTTGTTTCCACTAAAATATGTAAGTTTAGAAACTAGTTCACACGTTTGCGTATAGAGAAACACAATATTTCAAACTTACGTTGATCGTACGATGACACTACTGAATTTTGATTAACTTCTAACTCTGCAATTTCTTTCGCACTGTTAGACATTTTGCAAAACTTCTTTATATACTTAACAACCAAATTCGATTTAAGATTTTATTGCGCTGTAAAAAAATTTTGGAAAATAAACTTAACTTCACTTAGGCAATTCTTTAATTAGAAATTAGTTACGTAAAACGACTAAACTTAATTTAATATGTTAAATTTTTTAATTTAATTTATTGAAAACAAACTTAAGTGGACTAGGATTTAAAACTATTATTCTTCACTTTTGGAATAGTGACTAAATTCGACTTTGCCTATTCCTCGAATCTTGAAAAATAACAAAATAATGACTAAACTCGAGTTTGGTTGTTATTCCCAATTTAAGAAATATTAATTTATCAAACGAAATAATGACCAAATTTTAATTAGGCAGAAAATTCAAGTCTGAATACTCTCACGACACGGTTTGGACTAAAAACCTAATTCTACTTAAGAAACTTTTTCAAAAATATGGTGAAGAAAATTGAAGCAGGCTGTTATTCCAAAATCATAACAACAGAATATCGACTTTAGCTGTTTAGATTTTTAGGTACAGAATACACATTTTTCAGCTACAAAGATAAAATTTTGAGTGGTAGTGCATTTGAATGCAAGGAATACAATGGTAGTAGTAACTCAGTTTTGTCCTATCTCGACTTTAGCTGTTATTCCTTGTGGGCACAGATATTGCAATGGCACAATTTCTCAGAATGGAAAAAAGCTCAGTTCCAAGCCAGACATTAAATATCAATACGATCAAGCAATTGTCGAATATTTAACGATGAGACACATGAAGAAACTTCCTACACCAGATATCTGCAAACATCCAAATTATTATCTGCCGCATCACGCAGTAATTAAACCTGACCGTGTAACCACGAAACTTAGAGTGGTTTTCAATGCATCTTGCCCATCTTCTGACAAGAAAAGCCTAAACGACTTACTGCATCAACGAATATTATTTCGAAAATCTTCTTTTGAACCTGTAGAAGACTTTTAACTCCAAACCGTGACCTTCGGAGCGAATTGCGCACCATTTCTTGCAATTAGAACACTTTTACAACTAGCCGAAGACGTAAAAATTTCACATCCGCTAGCTGCACAAATTCTGGAACAAAATATGTGCGTTAACGACGTATTGGCGGGAGGTTTTACGGTACAAGAAGCAATTAAGGCTCGAAAACAATTAACTCAGACCTTAGAATCAGCAGGATTTGACCGAAAAATCATTGAAGATTTACCTGAAAACAAACTATTATCAGTCGATTGTCTACACATCTCTGAAAATTTAGGAACGAAAACTCTGGGCATTAAATGGAACATTTCTCGAGATTCATTCTCTTTTCCGCAACCAATCATACAGTACACTTCAACATATACGAAACGAGAGGTTTTATCAACTCTCGCCAGGCTTTTCGACCCATGTGGCTGGCTGGCGCCTGGCATCGTTGTAGCCAAACTTATCATGCAGCAGATTTGGTTAGATAGAGTTGATTGGGATGATGTTCTAACTCCTCTTACATTTAAAATTTGGAAGACGTTTCTAAAAAATTGCTCAGAGATTCAGAGTATTAAAATTCCGCGGTAGATTCGATATACACCGAAATGTGCTGTAGAAATCCACGGCTTCTGTGATTCATCGGATGTTGTGAACAGCCCTAATGTATTTATCGATATCAATAACATCGATTTTGTTATGTCTCTTTCCATAACTTCAGTTTTACATTGCTTCTTGTTCTTGCATTCGCTGGCATACATAAAATGTTCGGTTGAGATTATTTGGCGCTTGAACAGAAAGGAGTTAAAAACTGCGGTGAGCTAAATTGTTTTATGTTTAATTTTTTGTATTTTTTGTTAACACATTTTTTGTATACAGAAATAAAGTCTCCTGATTATAAATTCGCCTCCCTCTTTTTATTGGCGCCAACATTGTCATTTCGCATTTTTATTTGCGATTTCAGCCGACGTTTTGCAAATTGTGGTATTTTCTAATTCCTAACCTCACTTTGTCATAGCCGGAGATTTTTGATAAAATTGTGGAAAAATGCAGCATTCACCAAAACAACGTCGGAGTCCTCGGCTGCAGTCTGATGCCACAGATTTTGCAACTCCAGTGTATAGTGAACTGCCACAGCCAGTGCAAAAGCCTACAGATACTACAGCCTCCACACAACCTCCACCAGCTACAAAACAAAGAGAACCTGCTAAAACATCCCCATCAGCCGATACTACTGAGATGAAAGAGCAAATTGCACTACTTAAGCGTCTACTTACGGAAACTAACAATAAATTGGCAAAAAGCAACCGCCAATGCCAAAGTTTGCAGAACGTCCTACAAAGTGTATCCGTGAGCCAAACATCAGTTTTGGAAAATCCCACATCAACGTCCGACAAATACATATTGCCAGTTAGACTACAGTTACCTTCGCTAACCCAACAAATCCTATCAGAACCGCCATCACAATATTGCCAAATGCCGCCATTTCCTTCAACATCACATGTAAGTACAAACGAAATTACGAATCACCCAATGATGAGCACTGCCACCACGTCGACAATTAGTTCGACGGCATTAACAAATATGAACGCCACTGCAACATCATCGCTGCCACCTCTCGATATTAAATCTTCCATTGCATACCGATGCATATTTACACATCTGCCGCCATGATGTCATCTGTGGAGGCTGCCAATACGCCGACACCAGCGAATATAGCGTCTACTTCTACGACTCCTATACAGTCAAT